>BSBK01001972.1:0-475000 GCA_027943335.1 Chamaecyparis obtusa
CTTTCGAGCTCATATTGAGACTCCTTGGTTTCCTGTGTATACTGTTGCAAATTGAGCTGTGGATTACACTATTTACTCTTGCTTTCCTTTGTTTAAGAATATACTATCATCAGGAAATACTTCTTCTTATGTTTAGTTAGCAGGTGTTACTTCATCGCACAAGCAAATGGTTTATTAGAATAATTGATCTTATGGTTAGATATGATTGGGTCCTTGAAAAAAGGGGCAGCAGGGCTCTCAGTTTAGATGGCAAGATATGCTTGTTCCTTGTCAATAACTACAGGTTGAGTGTTAAGTTTTGGACTTCCTTCTAAGAAGTTGCTTAAAGGAAAGGAAATCTAGGTACTTTCCTGCTTAATATGGGGGTCTTTTGGTGAGCTCCAAATAAATACATAGGTTAACTCCTCTATACAAGAAATTAGCTGTTAAATGAATATTTATATTATGCTTTCCGATTGTCCTAGAACAAGGCAATAAAAGCAGGGTAAGAAAATTGTCAGATTGTCAGATAGCACAATTAATAAGTCATTAAAGTATGAACCCTTGGATATTCTGTGTATATCAATTATGATAAATTGTTGGCGGTTATGATTATCTACTATAGAGCTTTTTCATATGCAAATGGTTTGTTAGATTATACAGACTATGGTAGCAGGGCTTTCGGTTTAGATGGTAAGATATGAATGTTTCATTGGAAATTTGCAATAGGATAATTGTTAATTTCTGGACTTCCCTCTAATCAGCCGCTTAAAGGGAAGAACACCTTGGCTCCAAATACGATGGTATTATGGTAAATTCCAAACTAATACATTGTTTATCTTCTTGATATAAGAGAGCAGTTGTTATTAGAGAAAAATATACTATGATTTTAGATTACCCCATTACAAGGGATATATCACATAATGATTTCCAGCCTAATTCAGATTATAGCTAGATTAGATTTCTACTATAGAGATGTAGATGATTAATTCCAATTTAAGTTGTCTTATAACAAATAGACTAGGGGATCATTATTAGCAGTTTTCCATAAGAAAGTTTGGCTAGTTCTACTTGTTATTATTCAGGACCAATAAGCTTAGCCTACAACACGCTCATAGTTGGAAGGCAAAGGCACGGGTATTTTCTTTAAAAGCATAATAATTAAAAAAGAAGCTTCTTATACTAGCATCACCTTTACAATAGAATGCAGTTTTTAGATGGCTAAGGATTCATCTGTTAAGAACACTAACAATGATCTTGGCCAAGATTTAGCAAATTGCACACTTTTTGAGGAATTTACGCCCAGGAGATACAAAGTAAGTAGTTAAGATCGTCTTAAAAGGAAAAGGATTGGGAGGCAGATCTAAAACAGCGAAGCTACGACAAGAAGGGAAATCCTTTACTACATGGACAGAACAAGCACAAGACCAGAACATTTTCCCTTTAAATATGTATTTATTAATTTGTAAATGGTTTGAAAGGGACGGAACTATTTCATCTCAAATTGTAATTTCATACTCAATAAGTGTCTATATCAGAGGGAATTCCCTCTTAAACTTTATGTATTAAATTACGAACCTTGGTCCCAAGCATGGTTGGAGGTTTTCTCAGCCTCGCTGTTTCCCTACCAGCGCCTGCACTGAGCGAGGTATCATGTATCATTAACTCCAAGATTAATACAATTTTGGCTTCAGTGTTTTACCAAAAATAATAATAATAATAATAATAATAATTAACCACTTATAATTAATTATTTTAAAATTTAAATAAATTTTAACAATTACTAATTATAATTTTTTGATCATATAAATCCTAATTATGTAAACACCACCTTTCCAAAAGCCTCCTACCCTATACTTTAAAAATCGATAATGTTGAAGTCTTATTATCAAAGTATTATGATGTTTGTCCAAATTGAGGTTATGACTTGATTCCATTTTTATTATCTTTGGTATTTAAGTAAAATGGTTAGACAAAAAAAAATTGATGGTGGCTAAAAAGAAAAGGAGGAGCTTTCCTTGGAACACCCACCATCATTTTAGCCTCAAGAAAATTTATTAAAATCAACGAACAAGTTACCATAGTTTTGATTATGTAAAATCAAGTTTTGAAAGGACCCCGAAACCTTGTACAAGAGCATTAAAAATATATGGCAATATAAGACCAATACAACTGTGGTGCCCCACGAAACAAACCAAAGGAACAAACCATAGTTCCTGCCAAGTGAAACAACAAAACCAAACAAAGGGAAATCAAGATTTCCATTTTTGCCCATCCTTATGAGAACATAGATTCATATCAAAAGAAGGCGTGGAAGATTTAAATTTCTTTCCCTTAACTATTGTCCATCCATCCTCCACCAAACTAGCAACCTTCTTTTGGTTACCATAGTTACCTACAATGTAGATTCATATTTATCAAGAAATGTGTATTCAGTTGGTTGTGTATTATGTCATTATTATTTTCTTCCATAAAATACAAAAATCTATCCTGAGTGGTAAAACAGGATAGGATAGAGGATATGTTTCTATGCAATACATACTATAAATTGCACATTGGTGTGCAATGGGTATGTCAAAAAGGCGTGAAAGGTCAATAAGGAAAAATATGTTCATTTTTTTTCATAAATATGTGTATTGCATGAGGTCAATTGGTAATCCATTTAGAAAAACATGTTCATTGTTAGAGTATGCATATTACTTGCATTAGACATATTTTCATGCGTTGCATAAATTAGTTATGCTCATGCTCAAGAATATTCTTATGCATATTATTATGCATAATTGAGCACATGTTTTCACATTCATGATCTAGCTTAAGTTCACTTAGATGATCCTAAATTTAGGTTAGTCTAGTCTAGTTGGGCTCCAGTTTGTGCATTATGCATATCATGCACTTCTAGTTTGCATATCTAGCTCTAATTTACTATTTTTAGTTTGAGTTAGCTTTTGCCTATTTTTAGGACTATTGATTTCTATAAAATCAATTGATCTCTTCATTGTAATTCATCATGTAAGGTTATCTGGAAATCATGTGACCCTACAATCCTCCAATCATTATCTTATATACTATATTTTTTTATTGCTTTTGAAGAATATATCAATTCTTTCTTACTACCCTTATTTATGGAAGGTGTTTTCATTTTTTATTTGATCCTTAGGTTCTTGTGTTGCAAACATCAAACATGGTATTAGAATGTGGATTCAACAGACCCATTGTCAAGATTTTGAGGGTTTCTTTTCTCAAGGGCATTGCAAGGTCTCCAAATTTTCCTTTTTGTGTGTGTTTGGATTTTTTTTCTATTTTTTGGACCTTCACATACCTCGCAATCATGTTCATAGAATCCCAAAATCCTAAGACCGATTGTAGGTTAGTCAAATTTTAAGCAAATAAGGATTTTCTATGGTCTTTTTATGGGCTCCCTTTTTAAGGAAAGCACATATTTTGGGGAACTTTGGTCTGAGATGGACATTACCATCATTTTTACACCATGGTAAAACCATAATATTGACTTTTATTTTGTCAAAATATTAGAAGTTAAATTTTGGGTCAATTTGGTTGAGTGCACTTAAAATGAGGTGAGATCCAACAGTCAAAAAACTCAAGGCCTCATGGAGTGAAATGGAAGTCACCATCATGCTCAAAAGAGACAAAAAGTTATACATCAATAGTAAATTCATCAAAATTAGGCATCATACAATTTTTTGAACTTTTTTAGGGGGTTACACATTCTACAAGGAACAAGAATATGTACATCCATACATTCATACCATTATAGGCATCGGTGTTTTACCTACAAATTTATTTTTAAAAAATAGGTCAACTTTTTTAATTCAAGAACTTTTTTATATATTAAACATAGTAGACAAAAATATTACTTGAGATATGCAATATCATTGTTTGAGAAACATCTCGGATATAAACTATCACTATAAAGGATAAAACTAATACAATCTATCAGTAGCTACAAAGGTTAACATTACTGCCAAAATATATGAACTCGCTAAATCAAAGTCAAAACAAGAGAGATTTGGTCATCAAGCAATCCGTGACCCTATAATGTTACTGTTGCAATCCTTTGTCATAGTCGTAGACCCTCAATGGAGGCGCAATATTGGGATCATCCATTACATCACATCTAGCCATTAACGTATCCTTAGAAATTTAGTTTACTGTTTCAATCTCTTATTTGGAGATTCGTTGATCTTTAAGGAACTAGTTTAACAATTCTAACTCCTCCTGATTCAACATATCCTTATATTTTGAAAAGAAGTGGGTTAATCTAATATCAATTTTGTAGATCATCATCACACCGTCCTACAACAAGATCATGAATCCTATATATTAATCATACACAAAATAAACAAATAACATGTAGAACAAAAACCCTAAACCCTCAACTGTCTTCAAGTCAAGTATAAACCACTAGTCAAGACTCTTTATACCCTCAACCATAAACCCTATCCATCATCCCTAGGTTGTAGATAATGTAGTTTAAACCTACCTTTAGATCTTAAGAAATAAAGTTTACATTCGGGTAAGTCCACCAAGATGGTGTGCAAAAACGTGGCCACCTCCTTGAAAAAAAATCCAAAAAATTATTAACCCGCTCGGGTTATTCAAAATTTGAAAAACTAGGCATGGAAAAGCTTAGCCTTTTCCAAGCCACAAAAAATAAATTAAAAAAAACTTATATAATTCAAAATGCATACATGTTTTGACTATCATAGATTATTTTTAAAAACTCATGTTTTGACTCATTTTCTTCATGCCAAAACCAAGTTTGGAGGAGAGAGGAGGAAGAGAAATCACCAAAACCCGAGTGGGTTCTTGTTGTAATTGTATTTTATTGCCATATTGTTCATTTTGCAACCATGCCACGACATCAAACAGATAAGAATTTTTTATAAAAAAAAATTGTTTCAATTTTGATTGAGTAGGGTTTGTTGAATTGATTTAAGTTTTTTAATTATTTTGATGTTAGATTCGAAAAACAATCCCCGACCATGAAAGAGATAGCAAAGACCTCTTCCAAAACCTAAAAAATCTTGATAGTGTTGGAAATGACCAACAAGAGAACCCTCCAAATGTATCCCCACAACAAGAAAACCCACCGCCAAACCCAAATCCAAACCCCCCGCGTCCTCCAATAGGTCTTGTTGATGCCACACAAGAGGACCTTATCAATCGTCTTCAACAAAATAGTGCCCAAATATCCATATTGGTTAATAGGTTGAGGTCCTCTAGTTTTGAGTACCACTTATCCCTCGCCACTTCCTTAGAAAGAATGGCCAATAGTGTGAATGAGGTGTCTAAGGAGGTTATGACATGGGGTTCATGGAGGGATAGATGTTGTGCATTTTATGTCGATGGATTGTCATATGATCTAGTGAAAAAAAAAAGAGGATACTTAAAGAAGACATATGTGCTCTTTTCACTAATCATATTAGTAGTAACTCCCTAGAATTTACTACGAATCGGTTTCCCATACATTTGTGTGTTCATAATAGGATGAGAGTTGCATTTTTAGATAGGTGGTATATGGTATTTGACCAAGCACCCTGTAATAATTGGGAGGTGCCTTTATATTTTTTGAGAAAGCTATATTGTGAGTTTATCCTCGGTGAGAAGCCAAATTACTTTGACATTCAACAATTCCAGGTTAGAGGGAAAGGCTCTGCATAGGATAGAGTTGGGGCCCATAGGGTGGTAGAACCATAACATAGGAGGCGTCTAGCTAAAAAACCCATAAATCATGTTGCGGTCTCAGTAGTAGTGAAGGAGTCTATTTATTTATAGACCCTTTAGGCATCTACATAATTAACTGATGTTGATGTATTATTGAGCATGGCACACAGCTAGTCAATGCAGAGGGTGGATCAGCAACTACACCACATCCATCATCATTAGATGCTCCATTTGGCTCATCCCAGGCCATTGAGCATATGTACCCCAGCTATTAGGGTATATGTTTTAGGGTAGATACTAATGTGAATGAGGATGGTTCAGAATCTCATTCGTGTACACATTGTGGGAGTAGATGCCAAGCATTTGTTGTTGAGGATGTGGCCCTCACAAACGAGGTATTGACGATGGTATTTTCTATGAGACAAACACGGGTACATGTTTATTTGTGTTTCGACATGTTATTAATTTTAATCACCTAAATCTTATAAAACTAAATAAATATTTATTTAGAGAACAAATTAAATTGATACATGAATAATATGCATTGCAGGGTGCAACAGGTGATACAAAGAGCACAACACAAAGTGCTTGTTCGACTAGATGTGCACGTGTAGCTTTGACACCTAAGGTATAATTTTTAAATATTCATAAAAATATAATAATTTCTTGGTGTCAAAATATCTCTTCTTAATATACATATATTTATTTTATGTTTTATAGGGCTTGTCTGGGGTTGAGATGTCCAAAGTTGATGATGTGATGCTTTTTGCAATGGAATTTGGCCTAGAGAGCTTTGCAGTATCATATTTTTCACACCGCTTGTTTATAAAATTTTAATTGAACCTATGTGTTATCATATTCATTTCTCTTATGTTAATTTTTTTTTTGCTAGGTTACCCCACCTGGCTCCAAGTCACTGGGATGAAAAAAGAAATCCTCGAGGACACCTAAAAGAAATCCTCGAGGACACCCAAAGTAGAAAACATAATTTAGTACAATCTAAGTATTTTTATTTAAATGTATTATGATTAAAGATGTACATGTCTACTGATCAATGCATGTGTCTTATTTTTTCTATATACATAAACAATTGGGTTTTACTGAATTAATGAATGCATCGAATGTTGTTGATGTTCAGGAGCAAGAAGAGGTAACATTTTTTTATTCACTTTTGATTGCATTCTTGTTTGTTCAAATATTTTAGAAATCCTTCCTCTATGACTATGATAGATGTTATTATAATTAAACATATGGATTTAGATATGAGTACATGCATTTTTACTTTTGTAGTGTCTGTCATCAACTTTGGGTTATTAACTTCTATTAATTGTCTTTTACCTATTACACATCCCTTTGCGACTTCCTACAGACCCTTTACCATTCCATTTTGTTAGGAGTCCTTGCCCATGATGGAGCCATCACTATTACTACACAACCCAAGTGCAGAAGAAAGATATGAGGTAATCAACAATTCAATTGTCAACAAATTACAGTCTAGTATTTAGTTATTTTGCTAGTATTTGGTGATAAGATATCTGATTTAGCATTTGAATTGTTCTTGTGCAAACACCTAGCAAGCCACATACTACTTTAAAGAGGCTCATTTTTTATGATTCAGCATAGTCATAGATATTGATAGAGATATATAGATCTAGTTGTGGTCATAAATGGCTAATTTTTGTATATATTTGACATTTTTATTATATATATCGACCTTGACATGGCACATGCCACATTTTTGTAACTATTATTGATTTGGCATCTATTCTATTTTTTTATATGTACACGATTATTGTTTATTTTGATATATATGAAACTTGATATTCAATCCAATTTCTTCATTATGTGCATATCATTGTACTTCAAAACTCTTTTTTTTGCAATTAATCAAACATGTTTACATTCATTATTTAATATAATAGAATTGAAACATGTTTATGAAAGTCATTGTGGCATGGATAATGTAATCATAATCATATGTGACTTAATTTGATGTAATAAGGCATGAAAAGCCAAAATATGTAATGATTTTGTCTATTGTGTCATTTGTTCCTAATTAACCAAATAAGGGTCATAAGAAGATGTATATTAATGGGTAGTTTGTGTGGTTTCTATTTCTTATGGATTATGTTTTGGAACAAGTTGGTGAAAAGTGTGAAATAATTGATTTTACCAATATTGCTTAGTGACCCTTAGGGACACTCTGGTCAGGTGTGCTTGCGAATGTTTGAGAGACTCCATGGGTGAGATGAGGTTGTCACTAGCATTTACCCAGCCAACTGGAGCTAATGGAGTAGACGATTCGATCATGTGGTGAACGTATTGAAATATGGCCAATGTTGCTCATTTTAGTTGAGTAACATTGCAACTTTTGACATAAACCGAGACAGGGATGCCAAATTAAAATGAAGGGGAATCTACCAAAACTAAGATAGGTAATTGTAGGCATCCATAACATGGTCCTGTATCACCTAACGATTCATCCATACCTCGCACAACCTATGAGATTTTCCCCAAGAAAGATCGGTGCCTAATGTTACATAGTGACCCTTAGGGACACTCTAGTTCGGTGTACTCGCGAATGTTCGAGAGACTCTATGTGTGAGAAGGGGTTACATCACTAGCATTTACCCAGCCAACCAAAGATAATCGAGTGTATGATTCGATCCCATGGGGAACGGATTGAAAGATAGCCAATGTTGCTCATTTCAATTGAGCAACATTGCAACTTTTGACATAAACTAAGATAGGGATGCCAAATTAAAACAAAGGGGAATATCCCAAAACTGAGATAGGTAATTGTAGACCTCCATAACACTGTCTTGTAGCACCTGATGATTTTTTAATACCTCACATGAGGTCTAAGATATTCCCCAAGAAAGATTGTTGCCCAATGTTGCTTAGTGACCCTTAGGGACACTCTGGTTCAGTGTGCTCGCGAATGTTTGAGGGACTCCGTGTGTGAGACGAGGTTGTCAGAAGTTTTTCCTTAGCCAACCAAAGCTAATCGAGTAGACGATTCGATCCCATGGCGAACAAATTGAAAGAAAGCCAATGTTGCTCATTTCAATTGAGCAACATTGCAACTTTTTTCATAAACCAAGATAGGGATGCCAAAGTAAAATGAAGGGGAATCTCCCAAAATTGAGATAGGTAATTGTAGGCCTCCATAACACAGTCTTGTAGAACCTAAAAATTCATCGATACCTTGCACAAGCTCTGAGATATTCCCCAATAAAGATCGTTGCCCAATGTTGCTTAGTGACCCTTAGGGACACTCTGATCCGGTGTACTCGTGAATGTTTGAGGGACTCCGTGTGTGAGATGGGATTGTCACTAGAATTTACCGGGCCAACTAGAGCTAATGGAGCAAATGATTCGATCCCACGATGAACAGATTGAAAGATAGTCAATGTTGCTCATTTCAATTGCAGAACATTGTAACTTTTGACATAAACCAAGATAGGGATGTCAAATTAAAATGAAGGGGAATCTCCCAAAACTGAGATAGGTAATTGTAGGTCTCTGTAACATGGCATGTAGCACTTGACAATTCATCGATACCTTGCATGAGCTCTACTTTTTTAAGGATTTTTTCATAAAGTTTAAAATTAATTTTATTATTTATGCATTTTTATGAAATTATAAATAATAATTAAATATTTAAAATAATTTAATTATAAATTTTTTATTAATATTTTAATTATTATACAATAACTATATTTTTATTTAAGGTTGGGGACTTAACTTGATTAAGATATTCTATTTTTTATGTTAAAGAAAAAGAAAAATAAAAAGAATTAGCTTTATTCTAATTATTCTTCTCCTTTTCTTATTTTTAAATGATTATTTTTTATATATTTTTATGAAATTATAAATAATTAGCATATATAAATATTTAATTTATTATTTAAAGAATTACAATATATAAAATATTTATATAAAATTATAAATATTACAATATACATAAAGTATAATATTTTTTATATAATGGTTTCAATTAACATACAAACATAATACTTATGTTAATAAATTCACAAGCTTATCTCACCTAGAACATAGTGAATTACCCAATGCACAATTTTGGTCTATTATCAAGGGGCTGTGTGGACACAACATGCATCCACCAACTCACACAGTGAATGGCTGCAATCAATCAATCATACAAATTTATCAAATAAAATCCTCTCTATTTTCTTAGGGCCCGTTTGTTTGTTGGAATTGATCTGGAATTAGAAAATGGGAATTGGTTTCCACACATAAAATTAAATTCTCAATTTCAATTCCATGCCTCAATTCTAATTCCAGGTCTTAAGGTGGAATTTGCTGAATGCTCATTTTGGACCAAAATTAGAATTGACCATACCAATTCACAAATTCCTGTTTTTCAATTCCAGATCAATTCCAGCAACGTGGAGTGTATTATACCCAAAAACTGGCACACGAGTCTTCCATAAAAAGAGAGATTAAAAGTGAATCAATTCACCTCTACAAAAGTGGAGTAGTTTGTGGGTCATTTTCGGCTCCACCCAAAATTGTCTCTGGGACCAACTCCCTATTCTTTCACAGTTCTGATCTGCCTGTATTTCTTAAACTATTCCCATATAAACATAACCTTCCACCATGTGTAATTCACACCTATTCTTTCTGACTTCTGATCCACTTTAAATAAAAACATAATAATCATCTTTATTTGATAAAGTGGATTGAACAAATGAAAAAAATCTCAAACAAGAGGAGTTAGAATGCATTAGATAATCTTATGGCTTGATAAGAATGAGTGGCACAAGTCCAATGCTAGAATGAAGAATAAAAAGAAAGACTAGTGGAAGAATCCAATTAGATGCAATAAATCTTCTGCACATTCTTGTGCATTTCTCTTGAATTCCATGGACTCCATTAGAAGCCAATGTTTTACAATTCTAATTACATGGCAAAAAGTTCGTTGAAGTTACAATTGTGTTGAAGCCAATTATTGCTTGTGCCATTAAAGTACTTAAAGATTAAAGCTTGAGGACAAGTGCTAATAAAATAAGCAATATTATGCTGAGAATTACTACGCCCAATTATGGACCAGAGCAGCAAGATTAATCATACATAATCAACACTCATTTTTTATTAACTGGGAATAAAAAAGAGCTGGTCCTAGCCTAGTGAGGAGATTATTCTCCGTGTTTGAATCAGGGCTGGTGGAGAGCCCTTCCTGCCACTATAGCTAATTCTATAACATCATACACAAGCGAAGTAACCTGTTCCATATCACAACTGCTTCCTGCAAAGGAAGGTGCTCCAGATGCCCTCACTGAGTCTATACAGTTTAATAAGGCCTGGTTGCAACTCAGGCTTAGATAATCCCCTGAATGCCACACAATTTCAGAGTTTTGTCATTAAGAAAATGAGAACTTCAACATTTAAATCACTCGTAAACAAACAGGGGCTGGGAAATAAGATTGAAATCAATGTCAAAAATTTGTGCCGGAATTTTTTATCAACATTTCAAATTATACAATCGAGATTTCCACAATCTAAGGAGAACAATATTTTTAGAATTAATTGTATACAAGATTTTTGTATTGATGAAGAGAGCTAAAAGAATTTTTTATTTTTTTTTACTCTCTTCATTTTGATGATGAATCACATGCCATCTGAAACCTTGATACAAAATCTTGTACACAATTGATCTAAAAACAACATTCTCTTTATTTCAAATCACATTTCAGTCATTCAATCATCCATCATTATTATGAAATCAGTACCTATTATAAGATCATTATTTTGAATTCATGGGCTCTGAGAAATGTGTTCACTATCACAAGATAATGGGAAAAGGGCAAGTCATATTCTATAATATTAAGAATATTTTTGGATTCAGTTGTATGTGTTTTCTTTCTTGACATTTATTATTGAAATCAATATAAGCTCTTGCAACACTAATACCAGCTTCTTTTCAGCAGTCACATTAGAAACCATCTCCACACTAGAAATCAATTATGAAAGATCAAGAATCGCAACTTAGAATTCCACATTAAATATCATTTTGAGATTTAAACTAAGATCTCCACAATAAGAAATACTCATCTCTTGAAGTTTTTAAAATTAACCCAAAATATCAAAAAAAAAAAATTATACACAGTAAATCCAGAGACATGCTTGATAAAATGCCATATGAACTGGAAGAAAGCTCATACCAACAAATAGACACATTTACATTATTGAAGTACAGTAAGAAAATCCACATAAACAACAATGTGCAGACTATTTACTTTCACCCTTAATATTCGAGATTTTGAGTATTTTGTCAGTCTTACCATTTTGTGTTTGAACACATGAATCGTGGGTTTTGCAGCAGGCATCTAGGGCATCACAGGGATCTTCTCCAGGGCATCCACTGTAAGCTATTCCACAGTATTTTCCATATCTCAGCAATGGAGCAACTGCAACACAAAATATCATTTCAACCTAATCCATTCACACCACAAAACCCCATAAAACCTAGATTTGGCGAAACAAGCTCTTTACCTGTGCAAAAACTGGATTCACACTGGCTGCTGCATCCACTTGCCTGTGCCATTGATTAAAACTAATCCCATTTCAGTCATCCCATGTTCTAATGTTACAAACAAACAACTAATTTTCTGTGACATTGATTTAAAAAAATCCCATTTCGGTCATCCCATGATCTAATGTCACAAACAACTAATTTTATGTGCCATTGATTTAAAGAAATCCCATTTCAGTCATTCCATGATCCAATGTTACAAACACATAATTTTATGTACCATTGATTAAAACTAATCCCATTTCAGTCACACCATGATGTAATGTAATGCTGTATACTACCAGCATTGAGAAATTTCAAAACACAAAATGTAATCTTACCAGAGAGGAAGTCATATTCACAGGTCCTATATTCAGGGCTTGGGCCCCTGGTAGTTTGCCAATACATGACAAGCTTACAGCAACAATGGTGGTGATGCTGAGGATAATGAGGCTATCAAATCGCTGAATTTCAGTCATTTTCTCTGGCAGCTTGTAAATATCAAATACCTCTGTAATAGGTTTTTAAGCCCAGTTTCCTCGTTGTATATACAGAGGAGATAATATTCTGTGAACTGACAACAAGGCAAAAAAACAACGTAGTTACGTATCATTTTGGCCCGTGAATCCTTTTGTTTTTGAGTGAATATTTTATTGTTAGAAAACCAAGGCATTGAGGGATACAGACAAGATTGTTGCAGGTTACTTTTTGACAAAATGCACGGATTTTGTAACTAGTGCCTTGTCGGAAAGCAGTTTTAGTTTACTTTATATTTCTACTACTGTTCTTGTTCCATCTGCCATGATTATCATTACTGGTATATAATACTAATTGTAAAGTTGGTAAGACGTTTAGGTATACCTGCAAAGCAGGTTATAAATTTGGTGGCTGTCACTGTTGTTTTCCAGTGACCCTTTGGTTGAGTAAATTGTTTTCTTTTGTTAAAGCAGTGTAATTTTCACAGTATATAATGATAGATTTAACATATTTCTGAATTTAATTCTGTAAGAATTTTATGTTCATGTAGGATTGTAGGATTTTTTCATTATCAATATTTCAGATTATATTTTATTATATATGATTATATTATCAGAATGAAAAAAGAAGTAAAACAAGATCTTAATTTATGTTAAGATGAGAAATTTTTTTTTTTAATTTGTGTTAGTTTTCTACTATATATATATATATATGTGTGTGTGTGTGTGTGTGTGTTATTTTTTCAATTATTGATATAAGTTGGATCACACCCAACGATTGATTCATCTAAGAAAGAAGAGTAAAAACTAAAGGCCTCTTCTATAGTCAATAACATTGTCACATCATTTATGATTTTAACTGTGTCTAATTTGTTTAGTATAATGTTGCAGGTCACACCTTGATGATGGATCAGGACCCCGAAACATTATATTAAATCAACTAGACATTGTTAAAACCAAAAATAATTTGTGACTAGAATAAAAATTAAAGAACAATAATGCATTTATATATTTAAAATGAGATAATATAATTTTAATTTAATAGAAAATTAATATATTGCAAATTTATCCTAATAGAAAATTGAAGTCTAATAAAAATTGATGTGATTTTAAAGAGAGAGCCTGATATAGAAGGGATATGTAAGATAGAAATTAATTTTTTTTTGGAATTAGTTTATAAAAAGCTAAAAGTAAGTTGAGGGAAATACAGAAAAAATTATTTTCTCCATTGTGCACGCATTACATGTTTTTGCAGAAACTCCAGTACATTGATAGAGGGAAAGCGACAGCCAACAGTTGCTTTGTGCAAGCTATTGTACAAATTCCACTAAGCTGACAAAATGAAGGGGATAACACTCAGTTTTAATAATTTCGTGTTAATAATTATCATATTTATATGGATAAACATAAATTCAAAAATGTGAAAAACATTAATATTTTAATTGAAATAGCTCATAGACTCGTATACAGACAATAGAGTGGAGTCTAGTGACTAAATCAAGATTTATTTATAAGACATTAAGTTAAATTCTCTTGAGAAGAACTATATATATCAGTATTTATTCGTTTCTGTCCATGGTCTGATTTTTTATTTTTATTAAAAAAATAATGTTCAATTATTAGTTAGGTAAACGTTATGTGTTTCTGATGTGTGATAAATATGATAGAATCAGCTTAATTGCTGATTGATTTAGGTTTTCTATATATTTTAATATATTTATTAATATTTTTATACATAAAAGATGAGGAGAGGTTCCTTAGTATCATGTTTTAATAATTATTCAGTAGAACAGGCATCATCTTATGGGCTAATAGTGGTCCACTTGCATATTTAATAGTTGAAAACATGTCACTGATTAGAAGAATTGTGTAACTTTATTGGTAGTCATAGCAGCATGAGTATTGGGGCATTTGTGCAATTTTTATGGTCAAAGCATCACCTTGAAATAACGACTTTTGATCCTTGAACTAAAAGAAATTCGTCAAAATCTAATGTACCATTTAAAAACTTAATCAAAATTAGCTATAACAACTACTGTAAGTCTGTACCCTTTTCCTATTATCTATACTTTCTATTTATTGTATTATCTTTATTTATTCTATTATTATTTTCAATTGTATATACACTATTTCTATTATACAAGTATATAAACTTTATATTTAAACTTTTTTAATAAGAATCTAAACCAAAATTTTGCTAAATAAAATATGAAAACTGTAATATTTTTTTATATACATAAAACCTATAATATTAGTTATATGTTAAAGAAATGAATCTTGTATTTAAAAAGAGTTTCTAGATATTAAAGAAGAGCTTCTAGGTAGATACTGATGATTAGAAGAATATGGCAGCTCTGGTTCTTGTCATGAGTTGTTAATGGTGGCCTTTCCTTTTACAATTGGCCAACATGTACTTTGGTTGTTAGTTGGGTGGTCCTCCCTTCATCAAAGTTGGTGGGCTCTGTGCAGGACAAAATTTTCTGGTTGAATTTGACAATTTTGTTCAAGATGGTATTGCTAAATCAACTGGAAGAAAATGAAGAAAACACTTTCATAGACGGTACCCTAATGATTATGATTATGAAAATGACCTCCCAACATAAATTGATATAAACCCTCCTCTGCTTTAAAGCTTCATTTTTATGAGCAAAATTATTTTATACAATTGTTTCTTGCAAAATTATTTTATACAGTGTAGACTTTTAATTGCCTGATGAAACATGAATCCGTTTCAACAGAATGAAAAAACTTTTTTAAAAAAAAAAAAAAATTGGTATCAAAACTTTTACAATCCAATTTAATATGAACAAGTCCAAATTGTCATCATCTTGGAAAACCCAGTGCGTGTACAGGAAATTAGGCAAGCTTGTGACAATGTGCTACGATTTGGACGTACATTATGAGCATGAAAATATGTGATTGCATATTTTGGGAGAAGCGCTAATTATCAAGATCTAAGTAAATCTAGCCGTTGTAATTCCAAGAGTTTTAGATTTTCTATTATTTTAATCTTCTCTAGAATTATCATTTATTGACTTTAATTTTGTTTAGTATCAAAGTATAACGAGTCATAGAAAGATTCAAATACATTGTTCGAAATTACCATAATTTGAAGATTTTTTTAGGTGGGATAAGGACAGATCAACTTTTTTATAAGAGTTGGAAAAATATTCAAAATTAATCAATTTGAAGTTTCATATATGTTATTTTGAAGAAATTATTATAGTTTGGAGTCATGGTTAAGTGGGATAAGGATAGTTGAATTCATTTATAAGAGTTGAAAATCTAAATTTTAGAATATATTGTTAGAAATAAATCATTATGATTTTGAGTTATATTTGGGTGGGATAAGGATGATTTGATTAATTCATAAGAGTTGATTTTTTTTTTTTTAAATAGTGTTGTTAGGTTTCATAGCTATTGTTATGAAGAAATGATTATAATTTGGAGTCATCTCTTATTAATAAAAATTAAAATGTATTTTGAAGATCAAGATTAGGCTAGAAACAAAGTGAAATATAATTGTTATTTGAAGTTTGATATCACATTCAAGGCATATATATTGATATGACTAGGCTCTATAGAATCTACAATTGTGTTTGAACCAAGGTAAATCATACATGTCCAACCTTGATCTTTGCATGATGTGGCTCTAAATTTTTGGTGGTCCTAAACCTAGAGTTTTTAGATCTATAATTTACTTGTTGTTAGCTAGTGAGATGGCATGGGCTAATCTCATAAGATGTTTTTTAGTACCTCCTCTCTCTAAAGGAGACTAAAAGATCTCTTGAGGTTCTATTCCACTAATTTTCCACTATGTTAAGATGTCTTAAAGGGTAATCTATCATGTTATTTAACAGAGGTCATGTTCAAACTCAAGAACCAATGTTACACAAGATTAGATCAAAAAACAAACTTAGATTTGAGAATAATATTTAGCAAGTAAACATACCAAAAATATTATTAATTATATTACAAGCATTTGACATGTTTACTTAAAAATATGCAAGACAAAGAAATTAGATAACTAAAGTAAACTAATTCTATTTTTCTTGATTTCAAAGGAAAAGAAAAAAGATATCAAGATGAAGAGAGATGGGTCTATATTTATAATATAATCTAATGAGCATCATTGTATTGTAGAGGTAAAAAATTGTACCTACAATTCGTCATACTCATAGGAGGCTAAAATTGCTTTTAGATTGTTGATCTCAATAGGAACCAATGGTCTAAAAGCAAGTTTGAAATTTTGAAATCCATGATTAGTAAAATTCTAGTTACATTTTATCTCAATGATTACAATGAGGGATATTAGATCATATTTTAAATTGATGGTAGAACTAAATTTAGTGGAGTCTACACTTAAACCCATCAATATTTGCACCTTTAGGACTCTACTTTTATATAGGAATATTTTAAAAATGGAAGGATTCACCATGGTAATTAATATTTTTTCCTATTATTTTTCAAGATTTGTCTATATTTTCTATAAAATATTTATGATTTAAAATATTTTTCAACAAAACTGATACTTTTTCAAAATAAAGGAAAGATTAACCAATGGAAATTAATATTCTTTTACAAAAAATGAAAGACTCACCAAGGTTTTATATCTTTTTTTAAAGAGGGGTTTCTTAAAGTATTAATTGATTGGTATTGTCTATGTTGATTATATCATTTTTTGTGGTAGTAGAGACAATTTGTAAAGAATTTACTAAAGAAATGCAAAAAGAGTTTGAGATGTCGATGCTTGGTGAGTTGTCATCATTGAATTTTTCAACACACGCTCCTACAAGATCAATAGTAAAACAAGGACACCTTCCACAAGGAGAGCAGCAAGAAATAATATCTATATTTCTCAAAAAAAAAAAAAACATAATGAATTACAATGCATGTAATGAATTTCTTTTATAGAAAGCAAGGCTCTAAAAATAGAAAAAAAAATTAACTAGAGCTTGATATGCAAACTAGAGATAAAAAAGTAAACTAGGGCTCATCTAGGATGAACTAAGCTAAATTAGGCTCAAATAAGTGAACTTAAGCTAGGCATGCATGTGCAAACATGTGCTCAATTATGCATGAAAAATATGTTGGACTATCCCAGTTTTGGTTATCATTGATGTCACTATTCTGGAGCAATCGACAATGTCCAGTATCCTTCGGTATCAATTGAACTATTGTTTCTTTTGGTATCGATTCATGTGTTCACCGATAGTTGAGACCAGTAGCAGTCACTGACAGATGTAGTTAGCGGTATTATCGACAATATTTCAAGATCAACTTTGAGAACAACATTTTTTGGTCCAGGCCTATTTCACACATACTCAAATCTATTTTTTGTTCAGCCGATAGAAAATCTACATGTTTTATTTTTGGTCACAACTGAAAAGAAGATTGTATATACCATTGCTTAATATATAACTAAAAATGAACTATGAAATTATGATGATGTGATCTATGTACTTGTATGGTGTTATCTTTGATGTTGTGTATGTGAACTTGATGCAGGAGCATCTCGGGTCCTTGGCAATCCTATGTCACCAAAAACATGTTTGTGTTTTCTCTGTGTTGCTCGATTCCTTCTTTGACCAAGTTGGTTCGGTGTTTCTCAGTTTCCTTTGTTTACCAGTGTTGGTCGGTTATCTCTCTAGTGCTCGGTGAATTTCCCTGGCACTCGATGATGCTTGTCTAGTGCTCAGTTATCCTTGCTTACCGAGTTGTTTATTTTGGATTAATGTTGAGGTTGACTCTTGCAATTAATTTTAGTCATGGATTTAATGATGGTATCTATCATTGGGAAGCGTGTGGACCTGGATCTGGTCGTTCCTTCCATTGATGGTGGATCTGAAGGCCGACTTGATTTGGTAGCCGCTTGTATAAATGTAGTTGTTTGGTTAGAGTTTAGGAGTCATTTTTTTGGAGAGTAAGTTTTGGTAGAAGATAGAAGATTAGAGATTGTTGGCAGATCCTTGCATGTTGGAGGACTTATGTACTTAATTGTAATATCTGGCCTATACTGGGAAGGCCTTATAGCCTGGAATGTATGAATCAATTTGAAGATAATATATGAAAGATATCATGCATTCTCTCTCTCACTTGTGTGTTTGTTGCTTCCATGTGTGATCTCTACAAGGTGGATCTGGTTAGGTTGTGCTTTTGGCCCTTCTTCCCATCCTCTCTTGCATCAAAACTATTATAAGCGAACTATATATGAATTTTTATATCGGTATAGAGGAGAAAACTTGTATTATCACTTAGAACTATTTATATACATTTTGTAGATGCATGACCACCAGTTCAATTTTGTATATTTAGCAATTTTTGTTATTTTGTATCTTGGTAGTGAGCCCAAACATAGTGAGAAAAATGATAGTGAACCACACCGACAGTGAGCCACCCTATGTATTATTAATCAGCTACATAATACTTGAGAGATAACTCTCTCACGTGGTTTTTCCCATTTTGGGTTTCCATAAAAAATAACAGGTGTTATGTGTTTTTGTGTCTTTTGCTTTTAGTTATTTAATTTCTAGTAAAATTAAAATATGTTATGTGGAGTTAAGCGTTTTAAATTTTTCAAGGGTATACTGATTCACCCCTCCCCTCTTAGTATACGAGATGTTCAAAAATTGGTATTAGAGGTAGTTCCTTTGGAAGATTCTAAACACTCGAAGGAGATCAAGGAGGTTGAACATTTATCACTGGTCCATTCACTATGGATGAGAATGAATTCATGTTAGTATACATAGATCTAGAATTGGTTGAATATGAAAATAAGGTTATATCTAAGAATCCTCAGATGAAAAATGAATGCATTCCTAAATTAAAAGAACAAATCCAAAAGTTTAAGTCTAGACATGAAGAAGTTAGCAATGAGCTCAAAATGACAAATGAGACCATCACTGACCTGAGAACCAAACAAGAAGAAGATGAACAAACCAATAAGTTGTTGAGCAACATTTAATTAAGATAAAATTCGATGAATGTCAAAATATTGAACAAGAAATATTATCTCTTAAATCAAATCAGGTTGAAATCAAGATAAGCGATGAAAAGATAAAAACCATCTCAGAGAAATTGGATGAGATCCTAAGTTTTAAAGATCACCTAAAGATAAGAAAGGACTTGGATGTGATACCAGTGAATTATCCCATAGCACAATTTAGGAGGAAGATAAAATAGTTCTGGTAAGGAAATATGAACCAACTATGCATTCTCATTCTTTCAATGGTGGTTGTTTCAAATGCAATAATTCAAGACATAAAGTTGTAGATTATATAAGAAGGACTAATCATAATAATAGATCATTTACTAGAAAAAAAATTTAATTGAAATATGTTCATTCATAAAGTAATTCAATGTAGGAAACCTAGTAATGATAGCAAAAAATTTACTGGGGTATTGTTATAAATGTTTTCAATATGGTCATAAAGCTAACCAGTGTAGGTCAAGACAAAAGAAATAGGATAGTTTATGCTTCAAATGAAACAAGGTTGGACATATTGAAAAATTTTGTAGATCTATGAATTTTGAAAGGTTAGAACCAAAAATAATAATTAACAACAAAGAGGTCAGAGAAGAAATGAAGAAGATTTGGGTAAAGAAAGATGGTGGTAGCACCAGTTCTAGTGTAGAAGCTCTTTCTAAAAATTGAGCAGCCTTACAACTATCTATTAGGGGGAGAAATCACTTTGCATTTGTCTCCCATCCTAAGAAAATGCAAGTATGACAAATTTACTCTGCTTGGGAGGTATCAGTAGAAGGAACTAAAATAGAATATTCCTTTTGCTAAAAAGTTGATTTAGTGGACTTACAACACATTTAATGCTTCAATACCTCAAGATTATACCTTAGATACGGTGTGTCATCAGTCATTTCACACACTATGAAAAACAAGTTTAAGAGATGAAGAGTGATGAAGGCAAGCTATGGTTTTCATAAGGGTTTGAAGGATTTCTCTTGGTAGAATCAAAAGTAGCATTATAGTTATCTCTCAATTCACTCATGGAAATGGTTGGGGATTTCATCCCTATTCTAATTGATGAATCACAAGAGCCATGACCAGTATTCTATTTGTACCCTAATATTTTGACGGTCATGACATGTCGGGATGTTTGTCATGAATACCACATGGTGTCATTCTTGCAGAAGGTGTTCGAGTTCACCCAAAGTGTAAATTAGATGAATTTGATTATTACAAGCTTGGTGGAATTTGGGCAAAGGAATTTTTACTTGATGACGGAAATGTAAAATCATAAATTAGGGTTTTGAAGGAGAATAATTTGCATGTTTTCAATGTCTTTCCAAATTCCTATGGAGATGACATATGGGTAAATATTGTAAATCAGTCATTTTCATGATAACTTATGTCGGCTTGAAGACAATTGTCGTTTGATTACTAAGGATGTCATGAAAAGCATTAGTGGTTTGTGTGATGTCGAGGAAGTACAAAAGACTAAAAGTATTAAAAATATTGAATCTAAGGCTCTAATTGACGCTACACTTGATGGAAGACCACTTTATGGGAGCACCATTAAAGATCCTATAGTTAGATATACTTCTTAGGTGATTGGAAACAAAGTATACTACACCAATTGGGAGAAATTGGTCATGGTGACTACAATCTTTGTGGCTTATCAGATGGTGAAAGGTACAAACTATGATATTTGCACTTTTATTAAAGATCAATTTCTTGAAAATTTGAGGGCTATAAAAATTAGGAAGAAAATTGTATGTTTTTATTTTAGTTCATTGGCCATATCTCTATTGTTGTACTTTTAAAACTACATACCGGGTGTGGGTAAAATGTTTCAATCTAAGGATACACATGTTACACACATAATTGAGAGAAGGTTAATGAAGAGAAAAATAATTGTCGATGGAGAGGGTAGATTTATAAATTTCTTTGCAATATTACAAAAGAGATTGCACAAGAAAGAAAAAATTCTTTTGTTCAGGATTGAGAAGTGTAAAGATGATATCACTTTTATTGTTACCACTAACCACTACAATATACAAGTTGTTCAACAAAGAGAGAAATGGTTACCATTACTTGGCTATGACTTAAAAGAATAATATATTGAAGCTTATGCCAAGGTTCTTTTGGAGAGTCCTATTGATAACACAAAAGAAAGGTTTGACACTTCTCAAGAGAAAAATCTTGAAATTTACAGTAAGAAATCAAAGAAAGATGCCAAGAAAAAGGTTGAGAATATTTTAAGAAAGGTCAAAGATGAGAAAGGGATAACCAAGGATGAGCCTTAGATAAGATTTAAAGGAGGACTACACGTAGTTCTTCTGGTAATCCCTCACATGTTGCAATATCTTCTACACCTTTAGTTAATGTCGAAGAGGAAATCCCATCTAAGAATGGGAAGATTATTGTCTCAACAACTATTGCTTCAAAGAAGGCGAAAGAAAGGATTACTATAGAAATACATGTTACTATTGATTCTAGTAATGAGTCAGATGAATCTATCGGGTCTGATAGTGACGTTGATTGGTTTTGGGTTGAGGTAAGAATGGATAAGAAAGAAAGCAGAAAATGGTGCAACAAAGGACAAAGGGAGCTCAAAGATGTTAGTTCAATCCTTGAAACATGAGTCACACAATGAAAAAAATACAAAAAATACTTGAGATAAATGCAATATCAGCCTTCTTATTATCAGATAATCAAGTGCAATGGATTTTCTACATGTAATCATAAATTTCAAGCATACAAGTCTATTTTATGAAACTTTGTAGGTTATATTTTTATACTATCTATTATAACCCAAGATATTGATCTCTACTAGCGCTCCCTTATTCTTTATTCTCTTTGATGCCCTGAGGGATCAATTACAAGAGTTTATAAATCCTTCAAAAGCATCAGGCCATCCTAAGAAAGATTAAATTTCCCAATGAGAAGAAAATATATTATAAATATAGTTCAAGACCCAAATCATAAGGATATCCCTCTAATTGATGGAAGCTAAATCGTGATCCCTCAAGTAGGTCAGCTACAAATGTAAGACCATCAAGAAATGCACCATTAAGCTTCTTCAATCAAAAAATGCCTTCATGAGATCAGAAACCACAAAATGGTTGTGAAACATGAAGAACAATTAAGTCCTGCCAAGAATCTGTAAAATCTCATACGTGAAGTAACCAAATGAGATGTGAACCTAGGAGAAGGTTCAGCAAGAGTCCAGGAACACACCATAAGGTTTGTGGTTGGAAACTCTCCAAATTAAATGAACATTGAAAGAAACTCAAAAATTGAACTAATGGGAAAATAGAAAATAAATATTTTTTTTGGTTGATGCAAGATTGCCAAGAACCCATGATTCTCCTGCATCATACACCTAGGGTCATTTGAAAAGTGAGACTCTCACTTTTTGGGGGCTAAAGGAAAACCAATATGGTTAACCTCAACTTGAGAGATCCGTGAAGAATCCTCCATTGGTCTATCTTTCCATTTGACATGATACTCTTTATATTGTTTACCCCTTGTACTCCTACCTATTTTTCTAGCCAAATCTCTTCTATCTCATCCAATTTCTTCTTAGGATACTATTTCTCAATATCAAGTTCATCACTGTCACAAAATTTGGTTCATGATACTTATACAAATCTGGAATATTGAATATAGGTGAAATATCCATATCATCTGGAAACTACACTTCATATGCATTCCCTGAATCAAATTTCCTCAAGATCTTATATGGTCTAAACTTCCTCACCCTTATCTTGTTATATGTCCCAACAAGAAACCTTCCCTTCTTCACATATACCATTACTTCATCCCCTATTGGGACTTCCTTATGTCTTAGGTCTTCATATCTACTTTCTCCTTATATGTCTGATTTATTGTCTCTAAGTATTGTTTGACTTGATTATGTAATATATTCACGTGTTCTACAAATTCTTCTACTTCTTCACTCCTCTTGACTTCATGACTAAAATCCCTCAACTATGATACTCCTTTAGGATTAAAACCAATAACTATCTCAAATAGTGCCTTCCTATATTCCTATTTACTAAATTATTATATGAAAACTCTGCTTGTGCTAGAACTAAGTCCCAATTTCTAGTCATCTCCCCAACCAAACATCGCAGTAAGTTACCAAAACTCATGTTCACTACTTTTGTTTTTCCATCTTTATGTGGATGAAATGTAGAAATAAACTTCAATTATGTTGTCATCTTCTTCCAAAGTGTTATCCATAAATAACCAATAAACTTATTATCTCTGTCTGAAACTATGCTTTTAGGTAATCCATGTAATTTCACAATCTCCTTGAAGAATAAGTTAGCTACATGTACTGCATATGTTGTCTTCTTACAAGGTATGAAATGAACCATCTTAGAAAACCTATCCACAACAAATATTGAATCATTTTCTATGTGTCTTTAGTAACCCAAGTATAAACTCTATGGTAATATCCTCCCAAGGTCTAGTTGGCACTTTCAAAGGTCTATACAATTCAATATTCTGACTACTTCCCTTTGCAACGTGAAAAACTCTAAAAATTTGAACAAAAATTCTTACATCCTTATGAATTTGAGTCCAAAAATAATTCTCACTCACCAAAGACACTTTCTTGTCAATGCCAAAGTGTCTCGCTAATCCCCCACAATGATTCTCCTTAACCATATTATCCCTCATAGAACTTCTTTGTATACACAAATGAATTCCTCTTAATATCATACCATCATGAATGAAATATTCCAACCATTTTCTTCGGTCAACTACAATAGGTTCTTTTCAAGATTTCCAAGGTTCTGAAAAGTAGGGATCATCCTCATACAAGGTCTTCAACTCATCAATTCCCAGTACTCAAATTCTCATCTTTGTCAACAAGGTTCTTCTTCTACTCAAAGCATCAACAAATTTACTTGTTTTACCACTCCTATGTTTCAACAGAAATTTATAACTTTGTAAGAATTGAACCCATCTCATATGTCTTTGACTCAACTTACTTTGATTATTCAGATATTACAATGCTTGATGATCGGTGTATAATACAAACTCCTTAGGCAACAAGTAATGTCTCCATTTCTTAAAATCTTGAACTATGGCATAAAATCCTTATCATAAACTAAATATCTTCTCTAGGCATCATTCAACTTTTCACTAAAATAAGAAATCGGTTTACCTTCTTGAGTCAATACTACTCCAATTACATTTCCACTTGCATCAAAATCTACTTGAAAAAATTTATTAAAATCGGGTAATTCTAACATATGTTTCTCATTCACCTTCTATTTCAACAACTCAAATCTCATTTGTGCTCCATGCATCTACTTGAATTATTTTTTGTCCTCTCATTGTCTTTATCATAGGATTTTAAACTTAACTAAAAGCTCTAACGAACTTTTAGAAAAAAGTAGCCAAACCATGAAATGATTGCACTTTTCCAACACTTATAGGTGTAGACCACTCTATGATTGCTTCAACCTTATCAGGATCCATCTTCAATCCTTCTACAAATATCACAAATCCGAAATACACTATTTATTTTCTCATAAAGGAACACTTCTTAATGTTTATTAACAACTTCTCCTCCCTTAATCTATGCAACACTTGTCTCAGATGGAACAAATGATCTTCCTTTTGTTAGTATAATCAGGCCCAAGATTACTAAGAAGGGCGGTGAATCAGTAATCTATCCAATCACATTTATCTAAACCTTTTTATTCATTGCTATACTCTCTTATCAATATGCCTACACCCTTTTAACCTTAACATGAAATAAACATCACATCAAAGATAATCATCCACACAAATCAACACATAACGCCAACATTTTTATCATGGAAACTCAAATTGGAAAAAACAATGGTGGGGATGGTACCCACTAAGAAAAAATTTACTCTTATGGAACATGCTCGGTTAAGAGCTTAGCCTTGTTAAAAGCTTACAATAGGCCTGGTTAAAAGAAATACCCTATTAGGAGTCACCTAGTCAAGTGATTTACCTTTAGCCTTATTAGGAGCTTCACTCTATTAGGAGTGGCCTGGCTAAAGGACTTCAAACTCAAGTTAATGTGTCACCCTGTTAAAGGATTTACAAATCAGACATGTTAGGATATACCCGATTAAGGGATTTTTCTTGATGAAATTGTTAGGGATCAACAAGTAAAAGTGATATGAGAAAGTAAAACTTCTCTTCTACTAATGCATATCTAGTTCAAGATCAATATTTTTTTCACATGTAGAACATCCAAACCCTGCAATCGTGCACATGACTTGGCGATCTTCCTTCTCACACATTTAAAAATACAAGAAAGTAGTACTTATACTTCTCAACACATATTAGGTCTTTAGGAAACCAAAAACCCTAACACAAACACTTCAATCATCATCCACCACCATAGGAAGTCTGTAAAATGTTTTTCCTTTCTCAACAACATAGGTCATCTATAGGAATCTCATCGCGCCTTCAACTTGACCAATAAAATAAACTTTCATCACCTTTCCCTAGAAACATGCATAAATTAGAGAAATCATTTCATTTCTTATCACCGTAACATGTTTTACCTTTACAAGTCAGATCTTCCACATCACCACAACACCTGGAGCATAAAACAATTCATTAGCTAATATTAGATCACCTGATCTAACAACTTTACCGATCAAGCATGTAGTTCATTGTTCTTCCTATGTCCTTCATGTTTCAATCACTTCAAATCTTCATAACTAATTCCTCTAATCTCCAATCATTATGCAGTCATAGGATTAGGTAGATATGCTTTTCTAGATAACATATGTACAACCACACACACTAAGTCCAATTTTATTCTTCATAAAGAGGAAATCATTCAACTATGGTCATATGTTGCTTTTCCAACTTACCTGTACCTGTTCATCTGATCATAACTCATCCTATACTTAACTTGAACCTATGTGCTCATAGATACCATCTAGAGACATCAATGGATCAGCCATCATGATCTCACACTTCAACTCTCAACACAACTTGAGATTCATTCAACTAATAATTTCTTTACTTATGAAGAACACATTCAACAAATAAACACCTAGTTGACATCAATGACAATATCATTATTGATCATCCTACCATTAGATCAGCATCAAACACATACCATAATATACTCAACTCAACGGATTATCAGTTATGCCAAAAATATTCCCCTTTGGCATTGATGACGACACCAATTATACCAAATCAATACCTCATTATTCTTGATACAACAATAATCAGATACTCTCCCCCTTTGACAAAAATGCCAAAGATGGAATACATGTTGCAACCATTTTCACAAATCCAACTATTCCCCCTAAGGATTAGTCCCCTTAACATCAATCCAAAGTGAAATATATAGCATTAATTCCACTTGATTGATGCAACATCTATATCTTAATTTTTTTCATGTGGAGGATAACCCCTAACTTACTTTTGAGATACTCAAAAGTATCCTTAGGTAGTGGCTTTGTGAAAATATCTACTAATTGTTCCTTTGTTGGTACACATTCCAACTTCACCTCCTTCTCTTGCACTTTCTCTCTCAGAAAGTGATACTTAATTGCAATGTTCTTAGTCTTGGGGTGCATTACTGGATTCTTGGAAATATTTATTGCACTTGAATTGTCACAAAACATTGTTACTAGTTAATTTACCATTTCTTTTATACCTTCAAGAATTTGCTTCATCCAATAAATCTAAGTACAATTAATTGTTGCATCCATATATTCTACCTCTGCTATGGATTGTGAAATACAATTCTATTTTTTTCTTGTCGAAGACACAAATCTTCCTCCAAGAAACAATGCACCACCACTTGTGCTCTTTCTATCATTCATATTTCTTGCCCAATCAGCATTTGTATATACCTCTAAATTTAAATCTCCTTTGTGAGGATACCATAAGACATAATCAGTAGTCCCTTTGAAATATCTAAAAATCTTCTTAACTACAACCATGTGTGACTCCTTAGGATTTGCTTCAAATCTTGAAACAATACCGACCGCTTGAGCAATGTCCAGTATGTTGTGAACAATATAGTGCAACTTACCGATCATAGATCTGTACAAAGTAGTATCAACGACATCAAATTCATCATCTTTAGACAATTTACAACATGTAACCATGGAGATACCGACTATATTAGAATCATCCATACCAAAATTCTTTATACTTGTTTCACATACTTGGTTTGACTGATATATATATATACCATTATTCAATTATGAAACCTACAACCCAATGAAAAATTTGATCTCCCCAATCATAGACATTTCAAACTCCTTCATTTCATCAACAAATTCTAAACTCATCTCATCATCTCCTCCAAATATAATATCAGCAATAAATACTTCATCTATCCACAACTTATCTCCCTCAACTTTAAGATAAACATTACTATCATTAGATGTTCTATCAAAAGAAATCTTAATCAGATAGGAATGTAACCTTTCATACCATGCTATTGGTTCTTATTTCATTCCATATAATGCCTAAATTGAAACTTCCATACCATGTCCTTTTATTTTGTCAAAGAAAAAGAATATTTTACATCCATTTGGAAAATGTTGAATTTCTTATATGCGGCATAAGCAAGTAGAATTCTTACCCCCTCTAATCTTTCTAATAGATAAAAATTCTCACCATAGTCCAACCCTTCTTCTTGTCCATATCCTTTGCATAAAATCATTTCCTTGTTCCAGATCACATCTCCATCTTCATTTAGTTTGTTCCTAAAAACCCATTTGGTACCAATCACATTTTCATTTATAGGTCTAGGAACAAGTGTCCATGTATCATTCTTCTCAATTTGATCAAGCTCTTCTTCCATATCTCTTACCCAATCTTCATCCTTGATTACTTCCTTTACTATTCTAAGATCATATTTTGAGATCAAACAAGTACTTTCTCTGAGCTTTCTTTTGGTTAGAAAACCTACATTCTTATCATCAATAATCTAATCAACAAAGTGATTTAACTTCACATACCTAGGTATTACTAGTTTAGGTCTAAGATCTTCTTGTTCTTCTGGTTGAACCACTTCTTCCACTTTTTTTATGTTGGTTCATGCACTTTCAGTTCAATGTACACAATTTCTCGATCATCCCTAGTCACTTGCTTGTTTAAATCATCAGATTTTTCAGGGTATTCATAAATCTTTACATTAGCACTCTCAGTCATTTTGTTAGTTCTCTTATTGAAACACTTGTACGCTTTACTTTTAGTAGAATAACCCAAGAAAATACCTTCAGAACTTTTTGGATCAAACTTTTTTAAGTGATCATCCATTTTAATGTAACATCTACTGCCAAAGACTTTGAAATATTTAACACTAGGAGAGTGACCATACCAAAGCTCATAAGGTGTCTTATTGGTTCCTTTCTTTACTTGCACCTGATTTGGTGTGTAAACAGTAGTACTAATTTCTTCTCTCCAATACATCATAGGTACATTACCTTGAATCAACATTGTCTGTGCAACATCCACTATAGTTCTGGTCTTCCTCTTTGCAACACCATTTTTTTGTGGGGTTCTTGGAGAGGACATTTATCTCTTGATTTTATTATCTTCATGGTACTTGACAAATTCTGCAGAAGTAAACTCACCTCCTCTATCAAATCTTAAACACTTCAAACTTTTACCTAATTCTTTCTCCACTAGTACCTTGAATGCTTTAAACTTGTGGAATGCATTAGAGTTCTCCTTCATGAAATTGACCCACATCATTCTTGAGTAGTCATCGGTAAATAATATGAAACATCTATCACCATTATAACTTTTTTGTCTCATAGACCCACAAAGATCAGTATGCACCAAGTCAAGTATTTTCTTTGATGAAAAAGATTTACTCTTGAAAGTGGAACTAATCAACTTACCCAACTAGCATTCCTTACACATTATGTTCGCCGGTTTCACAAATTGTGGAAACCCTCTTATTTTGTTTGTCTTACTTACTTTTATCAAACTATCAAAGTTAAAATGACAAAATCTTCTATGCCACAACCAACTATCTTCAATCTTAGCAACCAAACAACTATTCACATTATTATTCAAATGGAATAAGTTACCTCTAGTTTGTCTACATACACCACCTTTGAATTCAAATTGATAACCCTTATTGTTTAGCTAACCCATACTCAACAAATTATAAGTTACACCATCCACAAAGTAAACTTCATCTATATTACTCTTTCCATTCACAAAGATAGTGTCGTTTCTTTTAACTAAGAAAGGTGAATTATTTCCAAATCTTACCACACCACCATCAAAAACATCAAGCTTAGTGAACTTATTCTTGTCACTAATCATGTGATGTGAGTGCCCTCTATCTATAATATATTCATCATTATGTCCCATGTGAGAGACCAATTCATTTTATCCTTCTGATGGATCTCCTTTGACTTCAACAAATACAATCTCTTCTTCCTCATTATCTTTTGATTATTCATCGGTAAATCCTTCATCAACAATAATATAGCATTTTTTCTTTTCTTTCCTCTTAAACTTTTTGAACTTAATATTTTGTTCACTATTAGGACATCTAGCAACAATATGTCCAATCTTATTACATGAAAAACATTTTAGTGGTAATAACCCTTGTACTTACCACTCCCTCTAGGAAATATCCTTGCAATAAATGCTTCAACTTTACCTTGTCTCCTTTCATCATCCAAAAGAGCTTCAAGTTCCCTAAAAAAACTTGACATGAAATCAAAACCATGACTTATTTCCTAACCTTTAATCACCGGTACATTAGCCATTGATGCCTTGAAACCTGCTTCAACTTTTGGAATACTATTATCAAACTTATTTAACTCAAATGTTGTAAGCTTACCAATCAGTACATCTATAGTGACATTGTTAAAGGTTCTCATCTCATTTATGGAAGACACTCTAATGGCATAAGTAGGTAGTAAAGTTCTCAACATTTTACTTACCATGGAATCTTCCTCAACAGTTCCACCAGCACCTTTGTTAGCACGAACAACTTCTTTTACTCTTTGACCATATTGTCCAATGTTATCTCCTTCTACCATCTTCATGTCATCATAATTACCTCTAAGATTTTCTTCCTTATCTTTTTTCACATGAATATCTCCACCATAGATTAGCTTCAACTTTTTCCAAACTTCATAGGTAGTATCAAGACCACGAACAACAACATATTCAGTATTAGATAGAGTACTTACAATGTCTTCTTGTGCTTAATTATTCTCTTATTTTTCCTTTAGTTGATCTACATTAACTATTCCAATAGGAGTGGTATACTTATTTTTGACATGCGTCCAATACTGTGATCCCATACCTTTTAGGTATAACTTCATTTTTTCACTCCATACCGAGAAGTTATCCTTGGTAAACTTGGGAGGATTCTTCCTCATCATTGGATCTTTTCCTCAAGCTGAAAAGCTTACCACAAGGAGGACCAAGGCTTTGAAACCAATTGTTAGTTTAGTTAGTTCAAAGATTAATGAGAAGGGGGGTGAATTAGTAATCTATCCAATCATATAAATCTAAACCTTTTAATTCATCTCCTTTCTCTCTTATCAACATGCATTCACCCTTTTAACCTTAACATGAAATAAACATCACATAAAAGATAATCATCCACACAAATCAACACATAATACATTTATTCTTAACATTGAAACCCAACTTGGGAAAAAACATGGTGGGAATGGAACCCACTAAGAAAAAAAGCACTCTTTTGGAGCACGCCCGGTTAAGATCTTAGCCCTGATAAAAGCTTACAATAGGCCCGGTTAAGAGCAAGACCCTGTTAGGAGTCACCTAGTCAAGGTATTTACCTTTAGCCATGTTAGGAGCTTCACCCTATTAGGAGTGGCCTGGGAAAAGAACTTCAAACACAAGTTAATGTGTCACCCTATTAAAGGATTTACAAATCAGACTTGTTAGGATCTACCCAGTTAAAGGATTTTTCTTGATGAAATTGTTATGGATCAACAAGTGAAAGTGATCTGAGAAAGTAGCACTTCTCTTCTGCTAATACAGATCTAGTTCAAGCTTAATCTATGCTTCACATGTAGAATGTCCAAACCCTGCAATTGCACACATGCCTTGGTGATCTTCCTTCTCACACACTTGAAAACACAAGAAAGTAGTACTTATACTTCTCAACACATATTAGGTCTTAGGGAAACCAAAAACCCTAATACAAATTCCTCAATCATTATCCACCATCATAGGAAGTCTATAATGTTTTTTCCTTTCTCAATAACATAGGTCAGTTGTAGGAATCTCATCACACCTTTGATTTGACCAATAAAATAAACTTTCATCACCTCTCCCTAGAAACATGCATAACTTTGAGAAATCCTTTCCTTTTTTTATCAGTGTAACACATTTTACCTTTACAAGTTAGATCTTCCATGTCACCACAACACTTAGAGAATTAAACAATTCATTAACCGATATTAGATCACCTGATCTAACAACTTTACCAATCAAGCATGTTGTTAATTATTCTTCCTATTTCAAGCACTTCAAATCTTCATAACTAATTCCTCTGATCTCCAATCATAATGTGGTCATAGGATTAGGTAGATATACATGTCTAGATCACATATGCATGACCACACACACTAAATCCAATTATGTTCTTCAAAGAGAGAAAATCATTCAACTCTATTCAACTGCTACTCGACCAACTTACTTGTACTTGTTCATCTAATCATAACTAATCTTGTACTTAACTTGAACCTATGCATTTATAGATATACCATATAGAGACATCAATGAATCTTCCATCATGATTGCACACTCCAACTCTCAATAGAACTCAAGATTCATTCAACTGATCATTCATTTGCTTATCAAGAACACAGTCAACAAATAAACACCTAGTTGAGATCAATGACAATTTATCATAGTTGGTCATCTTACCATTAGATCAACATAAAAAACATACCATAATATACTCAACTTATCTAATAATTAGATATTACAATACCTTTCTCTTACTAAAAATCAAAATGTCATCAAGATAAACAATCACAAAATTGTACACTCAAAATGTGCACTTCTCTAAACCATTGATTCCAAGAGCATCCATGGATTGGAAACCTTGAAAATAGACCTAGAGCTCCCTAGGCATGGAGTGAAAGGGTGTTTAGAGGGCTCTCAACTAGAGCTATGAAGCATGCAACCTTGCTAGTAAACCATGCAATGGGAGATTCAAAGAGACAAGGGCAAGAATGCCAATATCCTCAAGAATCACAATGAAAATGCAATGCAAGCTATGGTAGAATGAGAATGCAACTAGACTATAGAAATGAGAGTGTTACAAGATTTTACTAATTAAACTATGTGAATTAAGCTAAAGCATAAAAGGAAACTAAACTAAGAATGCTATGAAAACTAAGCTACAAATGCAAGTATGAAGACTAGAATGCAACAAGCTCTTCCAAAGCTCCAATGGCACCAAGAAAACCTGAAGCATAAGATTAGTATCAAGAGTGGGGGGTCTTGGAATGAGAAGAGAGCTCTCCTTTTAAAGATAAATGGACCATGGAGATTAAGAGGCAAAAGATTTGATCAAGGGTGGAGTTTGAAAGTGGGAGCAATCCATGTGCACAAGTCTCCTCCAATAAGAAAGAAGCATTGACTTTTGTGCCTCGTGTGAGATAAAAGGCCTTTTCTTCTTATTTATTAAAATAGGAATAATGCTTTATTTGTGCAACTTAGGATAAAAGGTAAGTGGGGGCTTTTTATTTAATAAAAGGGGAGGGAATTCCTTTTAATTAAATAAAGACTTAGGATAAAATGGTTAATCCATAGAATATAATCAAATAAATGATAGAATTAGGATTTGATCAAGAATAAGCAACTGATGATTTTAGCAAATAATGCTAGAAAGGGGCTAATAGTCTAGATGACCATTTTTGGGTGATTACATTTTCCCCTCTTTGACTATTGTGTGATCGATCTGGGAACACATTACGTCAAAGAATAGATCAGCCAAGAAGGCAATAGATAGAGATATGACTCCAAAGAATGAAGTGAAGAGAGATAGAAAATCCTGCATGATCAACCTGGTAGTGACAGTATTGAACACTGAGGAGAGAGATGGACAGTATCAAAACTCGAGATGGGAACTAACATGTCAAGCACAATAGATCAATAGATAGATCAAAGAAAATGGAATGGTCAAGCATTGCTCTGGAGAATAGCTGATAGGATATGTCTGCCCCCTCAGGATTGAAATCAAAATGAGGTAGAGGGAATGCAGAAGTGAGAGCAACATGATCAAATCACCAGAAATCATAATCAAAGATGAAAGATAATAGAATAACCATCAAGCAGTGAAAATATGCCCCAATTTGACTAGGTTTGACTGAGAAAGATATGGGATAAAGATAAAGTCAAAACCTTAGAGAGACAAAGTGAAGGAAATGAATGAAATAATAGAAGGGTGAGAGAGATGGGGATGAAGAAATGAAGATACCCCAGCGAAGATCAAAGGACTAGACCTCAAATGATCAGCCAACTGTGCAGAAGAGGGAGAAATTTTAAAATGCAATTTTGACCAATAAGATGAACTCAAATTTTGATTTTGATCCTAAAAATGGATCCAGGACATCGAAATCAGCCATGGGTGCAATTTTCATGAAATTCTGAGATGTTTTGAAAATTAGGTCAAAAGGTCAAAATGCTATATAAGGGGTGAAAAGGTCATTTTCAAATTCATTTGTCTTATGTGAATTTGAGAACTTTGAGAGATCCAAGAGAGACTATGGCTTAGCAGGCAGACATTCCCATCCACACACATGGATTTGAGCAGGGTCAGTTGCACAACCGGCCTCCTCAGTATGGTTTCCCAGTAATTTTTTAGAAAAACTAGCTGTTTGAGTCATTTATTGCATTTAAAACATGTTTTTTTTTAATTTCAAATTATTCTTTAGCAAAAAATTGTACGATACTTTAAAAGTATCACACACATGTTAGATATTGTATCATGTGATACTTCATGGGTCCATAAAGTGTCGCACGGCTATCCAAGAAAGTATCGCACGAGCCTGGATGAAATGTCGTGCGACAAAGTGCAAACTATTGCCTGAGGCAAAAGTATCATGCCACCATGTAAGAAATTATCGCACGATACTATATCAGCAAATAGTTTCGCACCAGTATAATAAGAAGTATCGCATGACTTTAAATTGAACAATATAACATGTGCAGAGAAAATTTTTATTTTTGAGATTACTTGTACTAATTTTAGACATCCATCATGACATGTTCTGAAATTTGGTTTGCAGGAGGCTTTTGCAGCGCTCACCATCAGAGCACCGAGGGTGGTTGGGTTGCATTGTGTCCAAGATCTAGATGATTTAGGGAGAGTGGCTTTGACACGCATGGGTTTTGGCTACTTGCTAGAGATGCCCCATATACGAGCAAACCACGGACTATTGACAGCACTGGCAGAGAGGTGGCATAGTGAGCATAACACATTTCACTTGTCGACCAGAGAGGCCACCATCACACTAGAGGATGTCTATCGAATCCTTCGTGTACCAAGCCATGGAGATGCGGTGAGCATAATCATGTTTATAAATGTTCATTAATGTAGTGTTTCCATATGATGAAAACTGACATGATTTTTTGTTGGCATAGGTATACTATGATCAGACTCCCACAGATGGGAGGCAGACCATCTAGGACCTCTTCTAGGATGTGACCATCATCGATAGACATCACAGTTGGGACCATCTGATAGAGTACAGTTGGGACTATCTAGTGTCATGCATAGTCTGCTCCATAGTAGCACAAGCTTTGATCACTGATCAGAGTCAGAGAGGGTTCCCACTAGGCTAGGGGAGATTGGTTGTAGACTTGGTGGCATGACCTCGATGGATGGCATGGGGACCAGCCATCCTTGCAGATATGTATCATTATTTTCATGAGATTTTATATAAGGATGGTTAATCATGGGCATGCAGAGCTGTCCTAGGACATATATAGGCGTGGGACTACATAGTTGTTGTGCATCCATGAGTATAGCCTCAGGAGCGGAGGACTCCATACATATACAGGTATATAGGGTTCATCTCATAGCCACACAGTGGGGACCTGACATATTATAGGTAGCTATTAGATGAGCTGACAACATTTGAGTGGAGACCATACAGGTCATGCGAGTAGTGGAGTGATAGGGATCGGGAGCTCGGGTACATGTTATGTAGCCAGCCACTACTAGGCAGGCATGTAGAGATCGTTGAGCATTTTGTTATCACCTGAGTATGGAGATAGTTCAGTAGGAAACAAAGGGTGGCAGTAGAGACCACCACCTATGCTAGGGTATGGAAGGATGAGGGAGTGGGATGGTTGATGATGCTGGATTACTAGCAAGCAGCATAGGAGATAGCAGGGTTGCGGTGGGAGCCATGGGAGTACTTGTCAGATATAGTAGATGCAAGGATGGATGCGGCATACATAGAAAAGCATTAGAGATGTCCATTCCCACAGTTTACAGTCCCAGATGCATAGCCAGAGGTACAAGGTGGGGGCGGAGATGATGGAGGAGATGGAGGATGGGGCGCAGGAGGAGGCAGGAGGTAGGTCAAGGGTCTCGATTGGGTGGTTGTAGATGGGCACATCGATCATCAAAGGAGGATGAGGAGGAGGAGGTGAGACCAGTTCACTGATGGGTTGATGTAGGCCAGGAGCAGCCTACAGCCAGAGGAGGAGAGGATCTCCAGGCCAGGATCTAGACTTTAGAGGCTGAGGTACAGCAGCTATGTACCACAATTGCCATTCATGATCAATAGCTGATGGATGCGTAGGTTGAGATAGATCAGTGGGAGAGGGCAGCATGAGATGATGTCATAGAGATTCAAAAGGAGGTGGCACGGGTGGTGTACTACCATGGTTTATAAATAGAAGTCATGTCCGTAGCTTAGCAATTTCCACTCTACTCTGAGAGGGCAAGGAGGACATGCCAACTAATAGGACAGGACCATAGGCTCCACCAGCACCTCCTCCACATTAGGGGGAGAGTCATTCCTAGGTCTAGGTTTTGATGTATAGACATGTCTTGAGACATAATCCAGATTTTGGGATCTCACATTGTATTTGTATCATGATTTTTATATATATGAGATGACTGGATTATGACATATCTTATGTATTTGTCTCATTGTGATGGATTTTTCAGTGTTATTATCTTTTTATATTCCTCAAATGTATGATATATGCTAATAAATGCTCATGTATAGTTTCTCTCATGGATGTATGTTTAGTTCTCATGTTATGATAGAGACTCATGTTTCTGAAAATGATCTTTTTGATATATGATGATAAGATTAACTCCTTGTGATGACATGAAAAGGATGTGATATGAAAGACAAGAAGTGGAAGAAATGATTGAGAAGAATTGAAAGGTGAGCGCAATCAACTGACAAGTCCATGAAGATGAAAGGAGAGCTCTCTCCATATGCAAGATGCAAAACTAAACTAACATGATCTTAAAAATGCAAGCTACTATGAAAAGTGGTTTACTTGCAAGGTCACAAAGTTGTTAGACTCTAATATTCATCATCAAGATTTATTGGTAGCATCACAAGATCATACAATACGCACTAGTATAACTATGGGTATATGAATATGGTCTGTATCAGATAGGTATGTGGGAATCCCACCTAATCATCAAAGACATGTAGGTCAAGATGACTAGTGAAGTGAGGTTCCCTAAGTTTAGTATAGCAAGATTATGCTCACATCGAAACACAAGAAAGTCAAGATGACCATAGGCATGCACTTGCAAAAAATAGTCAAGGATAATACATTGTAGATCCTCAGTGTCAAGTGTAAAAAGCATAAATGCTCATGATAGTTAAGATCAAAAAAATATACCCACAGGCAAAAAATAAATTAAAAATGTCCTCATGCCCCCAATCGTCTAGCTATGCATCATCAAAAACTATTAGGGAGAGAACACTCATCAAAATAAATCATCATAGACATTACACAAAGAAATAAGGTCAAACAAGTCTCAGCGAGTCAAGTGTTTAAGTGTGTGTGTGTAGGTCATAGAGTCAAACTTTGAGTATCACATCTGTCAATGAGAAATATCGTATCATTCTAGACTGCGGGTAGGATATCTGATAAGTGTTGAGAAACACTTGACCCTAGGGAAGTGTTAAAAAACATAGTTGGAGAGTGTTGAGAAACACTGTTTGAACCAAGTTGCCCAAGAAACCTCAACGCACAAAGAGACCCAAGATAAGCTAAAACAACATATGCCCCCTAGACTAAGACAACAGTTAGTTCCAGGCTAGGAGAGACAAAGCAAGAAGTGGAGCAAATGAGCACCACGCAAGACTGATAGACATAGGTGCAAGGGTCCCAAACAATGTCTATTTCCAGGTTTTCACCGCTTGGTATATTTTTTAGGACTTTTTTTTAAAAAATTTGTATTTTTGCTACCAAGGTGCCTATTTCTAGGTTTTCACCAAGGCACTTTTTCTTTTTCTTTTTTGAATTTTTTGAATTTTTTATTTTTTTGGTGAGACATCAAAGCACCTATTGCTAGGTTTTCACTAGGATGCTCTTTTTCTAGGACTTTATATGCTTTTTAGGATTTTTTCAGCATCATATATGAATTTTTTGGAATTTTTTTATGATTAATATATACAAAGAGCTCAAGAACCTTAGGCATAGAACTTCTTCAGATGTAGAACATTAATAGGTTCAGCAAGCTCTTCTCCCTCAGGTTTAGATAACTGATAGGCCCCATACCCAAATGCTACCAAGATGATGTAAGGCCCTAACCAATTTGGCTCGAACTTGCCTTTCTGCTCTCTATTCTATTGATTCTTAGGATTTTCTCTTAGGACTAATTCACCCACTTGGAAATCTCTAGGATGAACCTTCTTATTATAGGTAGCAGACATTCTCTTATGATAAGTGTGCATGTGATCAAAGGTGGCCTTGCGGCATTCCTCCAAAGTAGTAAGCTCATGAACTCTCATGGCCCTATGGTCTTCATCGGTAATCAAACCATGTAGAGAGACTCTCAATGATGGTATTTCAACCTCTAATGATAAGACAACCTCAGAACCATAGACCAAGGAAAAAGGTATGGCACTAGTAGGAGTGCGTATAGAAGTTCTATAAGCCCATAGCGTAGGATTGATCTGTAGATGCCAATCCTTGCCTGATTTGTGCACTGTCCTATGAAGGATTTTCAACAATATTTTATTTGAGGCCTCTGCTTGGCCGTTCCCTTGAGGGTAGTAAATAGAAGACCAATGTTGTTTAATTTTGAACTTTTTGCACAAGTGTTTTAGGTCTTTATTCTTGAACTGGCTGCCATTATCCGTGACTATGGAAGAAGGAATACCATAGTGGAAAATTATGTGATTCAAGATAAAAAGGGCAATATGTTTGCCTATTGCTGCAGACAGTGGGACTGCTTCAACCCATTTGGTAAAATATTTAGTAGCTGTAATAATGAACTTATGCCCACTTAAAGAACTAGGATGAATCTTGCCTACCAAGTCAAAGGCCCATTGTTGAAATGGCCAGTATGTAACAGAGGGAATAAGCTCATGTCCAGGAGAATGAATGAGTTTCCCATGTAGTTGACATTTCTTGCAGGACTTGGCATATCGGACAACATCAGCTTGCATAGTAGGCCAATAGTAACCAGCCCTAAGCAATTTCTGAGATAACGCAAGACCATTAGAGTGTGAACCACATATGCCATTGTGGACTTCAGCTAGCACTTTTTATGACTCCTCTATTTCTAGACACCTAAGGAGAGTTCCATCTAGACCCATCCTATATAAGGCACTAGAGACGAGGGTAAAATGTGAGGCATTGCGGGTGAGTTGGCGCTTCTCATTGCGCATTAGATTTTTAGGGATAATTTGATCTCAGAGATAGGAAAATATGGTAGCATAGCAGGATGAGTCATGACCGACCATAGTGTAAATGACATGGTCATCAGGAGAATCATAGGCGGGATAGCGCAACTCTTCCATTAGGAACTCAAAGCGTGACTCATGTTCTTCCAATTGTAGAATGGATGCCAAAGTAGCCATGGCATCAATAGCCTTGTTCTCAGCTCTAGGAATTTGTTGGAATGTAACAGATGTGAAATAATTCCTAAGTGAGTCTATCATCTTTTTGTAGGGAATCAACTTGTCATCCTTTGTCTGGTAATCATTGTTCACCTGATTTATGACAAGCTGTGAATCTCCAAAGATATGAAATCCTATAATCCTCCATTATAGGGAAAGCTTGACACCATTGAGAAGGGATTCATATCCAGCTATATTATTGGTGCATGGAAAGAGAAGCTTATAATATTTAGTAATTGTGTATCCATGAGGTGTAACAAATAAGATTCCAGCACCAACCCCATTCTGTGTATGAGAACCATCAAAGAACATTTTCCATGTGCACCCTATGACACTCATGATCAAAGCATCTGGGAAGTCTATCTGAAGAGGAGCATCATCAATCATGGGAAATTTGGCCAATTGATCTGCGATTGCTTTTCCTTTAATGGCTTTCCTTTTGACGTATTGGATGTCAAATTCTAAAAGAATCAACATACATTTAGCAAGGCATCTGGTAAGCACAGCTTTACTTAAGAGATACTTTAAAGGATCAATTTTGGTGATTAGCTGCGTAGTATGTGCGAGCATGTAATGTCTAAGTTTTTGGGATGCAAACACTGCTGCCAGAAAAACCTTTTCAACGCTGGTATAATTGAGCTCATAAGCAACTAAGGTGTGACTGATGTAATAGATAGCTCACTCTTTACCCATATCATCTTGTTGTGCAAGGAGAGCTCCTAAAGACTTTTTTGTAGTAGATATGTTGAGTATCAAAGGTTTCCCTTGGATAGGAGGCATAAGAATAGGAGGTTTTGCTAGGTAATCCTTGATTTGGTCCAAGTTCTTTTGACCCTCCTCATTCCATATGCAAGCAGCCCCTTTATGCAAATTATTGTTGAAGGGTTGAGCTCTGTCAGCTAATTGAGAAATGAACCACCTAATAGATTGAAGATGGCCTTGGAGACCCCTTAATTGTTTTATGTTGCGAGGGGGTGGCATCTCCATGATAGCTTGCACCTTTTCTGGGTCTACCTCTATCCCTTTTGCCGATATGATATAACCTAGCAATTTCCCAGAAGTGACACCAAAAGCACATTTCTTAGGATTCAATCTAAGTTGAAATCATTTCATGCGGTCCAATATCAAACTCATATCAAATAAATGAGTGCTTCTTTGTTGCGATTTGGCAAGTGTGTCATCAACATAGTCTTCCATGTTTTTATGCATCATATCATGGAATATGGTAGTCATAGATCTTTGATAGGTTGCACCGGCATTCTTAAGGCCAAATGGTATGACATTCCAATAGAAGGTACCCCATGCACATGTGAAAGTTGTCTTCTCCTGGCCTTCAAGAGTGATTATGATCTAATTATATCCGGAGAAGCCATCCCTAAGGAAATACATTTCATAGCCCGTTGTCATGTCCACTATCATATCAATGTTTGGCAGTGGAAAGTCATCCTTAGGGCATGCTTTGTTGAGATCTCTGAAGTCAGTGCATACATGAATGGACTTATCATGTTTAGAAACATGAACAATATTGGAAATCTATTCAGCATAATCAATAGCTCTTATGAAGTTAGCTTTTAGGAGCTTCTCAAGTTCAACCTTAACCAATAATGCCACTTGAGGATGCATCTTTCTAAGTTTTTGTTTGACAGGTTTTACCTTTGGAGAAATAGAGAGGTGATGCATAATGAGCTCAGTGTCCAAACTAGGCATGTCCGAATCTGTCCATGCAAAGTTGATCTTTTTCTCCTAAAAGAATGTGGTAAATTGTTCTTTATCCTCTGCTAAGAGGGATTGAGCTACATGGATTATCTTAGGAGACTCCTCTGTCCCTAAGTTGATTGGCTGTGTAGGCTCTATCAACACTGAAGACCTTTCCTGGAAGTAGCTGGGTAGACCACCAAGTACCTCATCCTCAAGCACCTCGGAGAGGTTTCCACCCTCAGATACATCTTTATTTTTACTATTTTGAGGTTCGAACACCACCACAATGTGGTTTTCACCATCCGACCATTTCTTTTTTCTTTTGATTTTATGATTGAGGTACTTGATATCTGATTTTGTCATATTTGTTACTGGTTCGTTGGTGGAAGAGGTGACAGGTTCAACATCATTGAGGTAACAAGCGATCTCATAGTCATTCTGGAAGGAAGGCAATGTAGGTCTTTGATCTTGGGTGGATCAATCTATGAGATTTGAGTGTATGAGAGGAAGCAAAGTGACGGGTTCTAGGTTATTGATACTATAGATAGCATCTCTGGTGATGAGAGAAGTCGATCCTATAGAGTCAGCTCCAAAAGTATCAAGATCTAGATTTGTCATAGAAGGACCAACGTGGCTCACTAAAGCAATACACAGACCAAACTGATCAAACCTTACGTGAGACTCATCAACTACATCGGCTTGGGAAATATAAGTGTGAATCACATCAATTTCCATATCCACTGTGGAAGATCCATCTGAGAGAGTGTCTGATTCATACTCATTGGAATCTATCATTGAACTTCTACTAGGATGTTTTCACCAAGAAGGTTTAGGACATCTAGAAGTAGAGGCACCTGCTCCATTATTTGTGAGATCTGCTCTTTCTAGCAACCGCATGATATTTCTACGTTGTCTATCTTTGGGGTCAAATTCATTATGCATATTGTCTCTAGACGTAGAGGCTTTAGCTGTGTCATCAGTAGGTATGCATTCTTCTCCCCAAAGGAGTGAAGTAGAAGGAATTCCATCTCCCATTTGGGCCATAGTGTAAAGTGGTGATTCATCCATATCAATGTCTAAGTCACTAATCATGGGAGCAGTTCTGGAACATTTAGGAGGGTCGTCTTTGGCAGCATATCCTAGACCTGTGGTATCCTTACAGTGTCAACCATTGGTATGAATCAAAGGCTCAACTAGGGTGTGTCCATTATTATTTAAAGGTCCTTGACCTTGATAGCCCATTTGTTGCAGGAATGTGTAGCCTTTACCATAGCATCTAGGGGAGATGGGAGTAGCAACTATTGTACTGTCTTCTTCCTCTTTATAGATCCAATCCCTAACAGCTTGTTCTTCTTTTTCTACCTCTAAGGGTATGGACGAGTGGACAAAGGCACCAAAAATTGTCATGGCGGAAGCGGAAGGCTTCACCTTGTCTGAAGGTCTACCATATGACTTAGGAGATGTAGGCATAGCAGCGATAGAATCCAATGTGTATTCACCCATACCAATACTCATCATTTTTTATTTTTGCTCAGTAGGAACAAGGGACGCACTAGGATCATGAGAAGGTTTATTGTGTGGGACAAATGTTTCAGTAACAATAAGAGTATTGATAGCAATAGCATTGTCCCCAGGAATCACAATTTTAGCTCCATTGTACAGGAACTTGACGCATTGATGGTAGGTAGAAGGGACAGCCTTCATGTCATGGATCCAAGGATGACCCAGAAGAATGTTGTATGTGAGTGGGATGTCTAATACTTGAAACAAAATATCCTTCACAACTGGACCCACTCGGACAGGCAGCACAATAAGACCCTTTGAAGACCTCTCCACTTCGTCATATGCTTTGATGGTGATCTTCTTCCTAGGATCTACAACAAATTCAGATAATCCCAATTGTTGCACAACATGAAAGGAAACAATATTCAACCCTACACCATTGTCTATCAGGACTCGGCAAACTTGGGTATGGTAGACTTGAACCTCAATATGCAAAGCAAGATTATGTGGGTGACTAAGGGACGTGTCATCTTCTGTGGAAAATGAGAGATAGTGAGAAGATGAGATATGGTTGACCATAGCTTGGAACCTATCTGGATCAATGTTATTAGGAACATTTGTTGTGCATAGAGCCTTTTCAAGGATCTCTTTGTGCAAGGGGGATAGCTCAAGCAACTCGAAAATGGATATTTGGGCTGACGTTCATTGCAACTGGTGAACAAGATCATAGCTAGATATGGTTGCAGGAGTCACAGCTTGTTTGGAAGATGAGGCTTGTTTGGGATCATGAGCAGTTTTAAGGATGATTTTGGCTTGCCCCCTAGTAACAACATTCAGTGTATCACTTCAGGAAGATGAACCACCGAGTGCTTGCAAGAACAACTTAGGCATCTCATGATTGTCATAACTAGTACCTTGAGATCTCATCATGAAAACACTCTCAACAGGCTCTACCATATTGATCACAGGCGCATCATTAGTATATGTATAATTGATCTTTACATCATGATTTTTCTTGTTTGTTTGAGAAGTCTCCCCCTTTTCATACTTAGGTAGAGGGGTTTTGAAGGCCTTGTGATCAGAATTCTTAACCAAGCTATCTGTGAGAACTGTGTCTCCATCAATAAGATCTTGAATAGCATCTTTGAGCTCGAAACAATTATCTGTGTTGTGTCCCTTATTTCTATGATAATTGCAGAAATGATCCTCTCTCCACCAATCAGGCTTAACTAGTGGATTGAAGGGATGAGAATTGTCAGGTAGCGTAAGATACTTGTTGGCAGCCTCTTTAGTATGTCTTCTTACGCTTTCAAAACTATCCACAAGTATCTTGGGAAAGGGGATATTGTCATTGATATGTCTTCTTGGGTTTGTCTACATATTGAGGTTTTGGTGCACCTTGAGTTTTGGCAGCCTCTTGTTGCTTAGTTGCGTAGATAGCGTTGGAGAGGTGGAAAGAAGACTCTTTAGTTTTAGGAACATCCACAACCCCATCATTGACAACATTATTGTTTTAATTCTAGGGTTTATTTCTGTCCTTTCCATTACCTCTGGTATCTTTGTTGATGACAATATCCCCTTTCCTTATGGCAACATCCTCAATACGGTATGCACTTTCAACCATGTCATTGAAAGAGGAAAATAGTTGCTTCCTTAGATCATAATATAACTCAAGCACAAGATTTTTGACAAAGATGTCAATCTTTTCCCTTTCAGGTAGTTGATGAGGATATCTAGAATACAACGACCTCCAATGTTGCAAGTAGGTAGCAAATGGTTCATCTTGATTTTTCCTAAGAGAACTTAGATCTATCATGGTAATAGGCTGTTGAATGTTGTATGAGTAATGTTGAGTGAAATGCCTAGCCAACTCATCAAAGGTCTTGAGAGGAGGTGTCAATTTTGCAAACCATTCTAGAGCTTGTCCTCTTAAACTCCTAGGGAACAATCATAGTAGAAATGTGTCCTCATGAAGGAATTCCATACTAAGAGCATAAAAATGACGTGCATGGTCATGGGGATCACCATTTCCATCATACTTATCATATTTAAGAACCTCAATATCCCTAGGAAATGGGACCATGTATAGATTCCTATCAAAGGGAAGAGCACAAATAGATTCTACAAAAGAGACCTTTGGAGGATCTTTTTCTATTACAAGTCGAGCAAGATGTTGATTCATTCATTGCAATTCCTCTCTAAGGATTTCCAATTCAGTTGGTACTCTTTCTTGAATGATTTGATGAACATCATAACCAGGAGGGAGCTTGTATCCTCTAGAAGTCATGTATTGAAAATATTGATCTCCATTACGCTCTAAGAGCTTATGCATCAAACATTGGGAAGCTTCATCTTGTTCAAACCTCATAAGTTCTTCACTAGATATGTCATCAATGGCTTCTTCCTCATGATGAGAGGGAGGAGGTCTAGGAGGTGAAGGAGGTGCAGCAAAAGTCCATCTTGGAGGGGACCTTGGTGGCATATTGTTACCATGATTGCAACCATTACCAAAAAAGATCTATTCTCATAACCACTAGTCTCAGCTTGATCATGAGACATGCCTCTTGAAGCCATGCACCTATCAGCATCCATTATGCTTCTATTATGCTCTTTATCTAAGCGTTCTTGGTTGTCTCTTTGCTCAAAGTGTTCTTGCAAATAGTGATATTTCTCTTGTTCAGTCATGGTAAGTGAGACACTGTCTATGCTTTTGGGGGCCTTGAATGCAGAAAAAAAGAAGCCTCCTTTATACCAAGGGGTGACCTTGGAATCCTCAGATTTGTCTGGGCTAGAACTATCATCACTAACTGGCACTTGTGGGCATCTTGCAGGAGAGGGTAACTATGTATAGTTGAATGGAGGGTGAATCCCTTTCTCAAACTGAGACCGAGTTGTAACTGGCATGAAAAGGAATGTTGTTTGACTAATAGAATGAGGCAAAGTTTCTTAGATTTTGAGATAAGCAAAGCCAATAAAGATCACTTGTCAAGATAGAACAAAAGAGATGGCTAGTCAAAGGTTCTCAATAACTTATAGCAGTCAATTGACTCAAGCTAAGATATGAGAAAGAAGCTTGATTAGCAAATAGCTAGAGAGGTAACCGTAATGTGACAAGTGATTGAAAGTAGCATTTGATAAGCTCAAACCCAATAGTTTTAACTCATATTTTTCAGTCTAGAAAAAACTTAGACATGCAAATAATAGGCCAGATTTAGGTAAGAATAGGAAAGGACACTCTACAACAAGATAAGATTCAAATTTGATAGCTTTGGATTGCAGACAACAATGAGACAGCAAAATGACTCTGTGTGATAGTTTGCAGGATAGCAGGACGATACTATGTGGCCAAACGATATTTCGCACACAACAGTGTGACAGTAACCAGGTAGTTGATATGATAAAGTGTATGAATTTCATGCGATACAACTTCAGCAATGAAGTATCACACGATAATACTCAAGAAAGTGGTGCGATCATTGTTCAGTATCGCATGATGTTTGGCCAGTGAATGTGTAAAACTCAGTTTTGAAGGTAATTCGATCAAAGTTGTAGTTTGGTAAGTTCAATTTCTCAATTCAGAATGTAGTAATAGTAGAAGACAGACAAGTTTGAAAATAGTAAGGGATCAAACGTGTCATAAAACACTTGAACAAGGGAAAAAGCAACCTTTCCAAGACATGCACTTGGGATATCAAAGAGAAAAAATCCTATGAACACTACCGTGATGTTTGATGTTTGAGAACGTTTACACGGGTAGATCATAGTGAAGACAATTCAAGCACTTGCTAGCTTAGAAAGAAAAAGGCTCAATACTCAACAACTTAGCCCACACTTGATGTCTCATTGCCTCACACAAAGTGGTTTCCCACAATAGATATTGGCTTTGTTGTGGAAGTGCTAATGACACAACCAAAGGAACACAGATGGTGAGTGTAAAATGTTGGGGTGATCTAGGTAGTCGACTAGGATCGATCCTTGCACCAAGATGTTGAGTGGAAAAATTAGGTAGCTTCTATCTAAGGTTCGTAATAAGGGCTTCTTTTCACAATACCCCTCTTTCTCCCCGAAGGGACTTCTTACCTTGCAGCAAGTAACAAACTTCGCAACCATAAGATTACCTTAAGCTTTCTTGCTTAGAATTTTTCTCATGGTCACAATCCCACAAGCACTCACACTAAGCAAAGACAAGTATTACATCTACCAAGGTTTTGTGTCCTTGATAGCCTTGAGTTTATAGTGGGTTGGAATAGCCAGGTATTAGCTTGTCCCCACTTGGGTCATTCCTCTTGATTGCTCAAGAGTAGGCCCTCTAAAGGATTCTAGACTAAACAAGAAGTGGATCAACCTTTGAGGGTCAAGATTTTTGGTTCACCTCAAGGGTGAAGAGCATACTCTCCTATCTCAAAATATTTTCCCAAACACACCAAGCTATGTTCAATTAACCCTCTTGCTTTCAAAATCTAGAGATGGGTCAAGATTTCTGGTTCACCACAAGGGTGAAGAGCATACTCTCCTACCACCAAAAGACTCTAATGATAAGATACTAAGTGCCTACAAAAATGAACTAGTATAATGCCACACTTAAAAATGAAAACAAAGAACAAGCACTTGGGGGTTTTTATGCTTTGGGCAGCCCTGCAAGAAAGATTAGTAGCCCTTGTGCATTTGAAGCTTTGACATGCATTTTTTTAGCAAACTATGCAAGAGATTAGGGCAGACCTACAAGAACAACTCATTAGGCCCATAAGAGTTAGTCAAAACCAAGTAAGATCTGCAAATAAATCTCTACCCTAACACAGTAAATAAAAAACCAGAAAGCAGAAAACCCAAATCTTGCAAAGAAGAATCGAAAACAATCACTTCTAGGTTTGGGTGAGAGTTCCTACTGGCATAGATTCACATGATACTTTTCAGTATATAAGTGTGATACTTTTGTTCCAGATGATACTTCGCATGACACTAGACAATAGTGTTGTAAAGCTAGGTGACAGAGTTCTGTATGAGCATACGATACTTTTGACTGGCAAAGTATTGCACATCTATGTAAGAAACTATCATACGATACTAGAAAGATGTCGTATGATACTCTGTCAAAAAGTACAAAAGAACAGCTGAAATAGTGACGAAAATAAAGCAAAAATGCAAGAAAAGAAAGGCAAAATAGAGTTGTTCTGCCCCATGGTGGGCGCCAAAAATGTACACTCAAAATGTGCACTTCTCTAAGCCATTGATTCCAAGAAAATCCATGGATTGGAAACCTTGAAAAGAGACCTAGAGCTCCCTAGGCATGAAGTGCAAGGGTGTTTAGAGGGCTCTTAGCTAGAGCTATGAAGCATGCAACCTTTCTAGTAAACCATGCAATGGGAGATTCAAAGAGACAAGGGCAAGAATGCCAATATCCTCAAGAATCACAATGAAAATGCAATGCAAGCTATGGTAGAATGAGAATGCAACTAGACTATATAAATGAGAGTGTTACAAGCCTTTACTAATTAAACTATGTGAATTAAGCTAAAGCATAAAAGGAAACTAAGCTAAGAATGCTATGAAAACTAAGCTACAAATGAAAGTATGAAGACTGGAATGCAAAAAGCTCTTCCAAAGCTCCAATGGCACCAAGAAAACCTGAAGCATAAGATTAGTATCAAGAGTGGGGGGTCCTGGAATGAGAAGAGAGCTCTCCTTTTAAAGATAAATGGACCATGGAGATCAAGAGGCAAAAGATTTGATCAAGGGTGGAGTTTGAAAGTGGGAGCAATCCATGTGCACAAGTCTCCTCCAATGAGAAAGAAGCATTGACTTTTGTGCCTCATGTGAGACAAAAGGCCTTTTCTTCTTATTTATTAAAATAGGAATAATGCTTTATTTGTGCAACTTAGGATAAAAGGTAAGTTGGGGATTTTTATTTAATAAAAGGGGAGGGAATTCCTTTTAATTAAATAAAGACTTAGGATAAAATGGTTAATCCATAGAATATAATTGAAAAAATAATAGAATTAGGATTTGATCAAGAATAAGCAATTGATGATTTTAGCAAATAATGCTAGAAAGGGGCTAATAGTCTAGATGACCATTTTTGGTTGATTACAAAAATTACCCAAACATTTCTTTAATACCTCATTCATCAACATCATGAAAGTACTCGGTGCATTAGTCAGTCCAAAGGACAGCACCAACCATTAATACAATCCTTCATTTATCTTGAAAGCATTTTTCCATTCATCTCCTTGTTTGATTCTGATTGGATGATATCCACTCTTCAAATCTATCTTTGTAAAATATATGGCTCCATGTAAACAATCCATTATATCATCCATCCTAGGCAAAGGAAATTAGTACTTCACTATGATCATGTTAATGGCTCTAGAATCAGTACACATCCTCCATTATCCATTCTTCTTTAGTGCTAATACTACAAATACTACACAAGGACTCAAACTCTCCATGATCAAACATATCTTCAACAACTATTGCACTTGTCTATTCAACTCCTCATTCTATATTAGTGTCATCCTATGTGTCGGTCACTCTTTTGTACTAGAAAAATAGAACCAAAACTCATAATAATAAAATATTCAAACAAGATGTGTTAATGCATTTTTATTTTGTTTGTGTGTTATTTCTTATACTTTTAGAAGTTTGGGTATGCAAGTTATAACACACATATTTTTAGGTTTGATCAAAGTTTTAGTGAGATAATTTTATATAAAAGCTAGAGTGCAAAATATGCATACCTTATGAATTTTAACAAGTTACTTCCTTGCCACAAGTAATAATTCATTAATGGTTTCTTTGAACATTTCCCACAATAAAATAAATTTGATAGCTACTAGGTGAAAACTCAAAATTTAATAGATGACCAAATTGATAAGTAGGAGATGTTTTCCACAGCAAGTCAAATTGTGATATTGCTATCAGGATTCAACTGTGTAGTTTTTTGAGTCAAACTCATTGACCCATGTTTCATGAGTAGTGGTTCACACAAACCCATCTCTCATGAGAACAAATGGAACACTTAACACTCATTAGATCTAGGTGACACTCACAGAGGTGAAGCATCAGGACTTCCTGGGAGGTCACCCATCCCAGTACTACTCCAACTCGAGTGCGCTTAACTAAGGATTTTCCTCCATGGAGTTAAGCATGCTCGAGTTGGAGTAGTACTGGCATGGGTGACCTCCCAGGAAGTCCTGATGCTTCACCTCTGTGAGCATCACCTAGATCCAATGAGTGCTAAGTGTTCCATTTATTCTCATGAGATATGGGTTCATGTGAACCACTACTCATGAAATATGGGTCAATGAGTTTGACTCAAAAAACTACACAATTGAATCCTGATAACAATATCACAAGATGACCAAATTACTAATAGCGGTTGAATTTCCATTGTTTTGATTAGATAATATTGGGAAAGGGCCCAAACCTCTTATGATAAAATCACCCATCAAGGCAAGAAAGGTAAGTATCACTAGCAATGAGATTGGAGGAACCACATACAGGGAATAAAGATTTTGACTGGAGCAATGAACCGATGAGAAATAAAAATCTCAACCCCATACTAAAAATTTATCTTTCACAACACAAGAAAGAGTATGGGGAGCAGTAATACATTTCCCCCTATGAACTATATTCCAAGCAATACTATCATCCATGATCCTACTACAAGGGACCAACAATAGGGTAATCCACATGAAGATAAGGCACTAAGAAAGTATTGACCACATGAGAAGGAAAAATTTGAGAGGAGGCATTCAACTCCATAAGAGAACTTATCACTAGAGGAACATTGGTAGGGAATTTGGGGTTTGAAAATGCCATACTATAAAGTGATCACCATTAGCATTCTTCCACCAAGTAACAACTCCTCTTCGATGTGGAAGAGATAAATCTAAAGGAAAATGACCAATAGAAAAACAAAGACATGTGAAGGGAAAGCCCTTATAATCCAACATTTGAAACTGAGGATCTCCAATCCTCAACACCACATCCATGTGAAGAGGCTTGGAGATGTTGATATAGACCAAAATGTGTGCAAAATTGTTAATAGCTTCATAATAATAATGCTCCCAAAATAGAATTGTGAAGTTGAATTTCCACTATTGGCCGGTCTCTTTTGTCATAAAAAACCCTCAACCAAATTTCCTTTTTTAACTAATACTTTTTCTTTATCGATAAATTTTTTTATCAACCAATCCCTCTATTAAAACTCATTTATATAAAAAGTAAATACACTTGCGACATCCACAATAAGAGTCACTATGAAGGTTTATTTTTTTGTCTTTGTTTGCAATTATATCCTCATTTTGGTTTGTGCTTTATATTTCTTCTTCAATGCATTCTTTTAGTTCAAATTGTACTTTCTAATAATATAATGGTGATCTAAGCACTTCTACTTCTCCATAGAAATTTTCAAGCTACAAGATCTACCTCTCAAGAAGAATAACATTGCACACTAATACTCTCATGCCAAATTCCTCTTGTACTCAATGTCAAAATAATTATCACCAACTTCTTTGCAATTAGTATTATTTCTCCTACTAGCCTCCAATGTTCTCTCTCTTCATCCTCCCAAGGTAGATAATAAAACTCTAAGCTTCATAATTAGTAGATTCCATACCACTACTTTCAAAAATCAATTTGACATTATTAGGACCTCTTTCTTTTCTCTAAAATTTTAATTGTTAATTATAAGATATTTTACTTCTATTTGTTCCCTTAGGTTTATATGGAATATTAATCAACCAGTCTCTTCTCTCGGATTAACCACCTAACCATACTTCACCTAATTAGGATCATCTTGTACATCTTGTCAATGGAAAAAAAATTCTAGGCTCCATGTATTCTAAATTATACTAGAACACTAGACAAGAAGAAGATATGCTTTTATCTAAGAATGATAAACTTATAGTTTTTTGAAGTATATATTTAGATTAGGATTTTTGTTTTTTGAAGGATTTACTAGTAATAGTATTATAAATTAGAATCTTGATAGTTTTAGAAGACTTTGAAAGGTGAGGTTTATGTTGGGTTGTCAGTGACCTCATATTTGTAGAAAATTTTGAGATTTTGGTTAGTGCGTCTGGGGTTGGATTATGGTCATATTGCGATCCCATTATTTTGAAATTTTATATGTATATTTGTGGACTTTTATTATATTTATTATAAACCATATCAACACTAGCCTTTTATTATAGTTAATATAAATTATCTCGGCATTATCCTTTTACAAATAAAAAAAGTTGTTATACGAAAAAAAAAAAAAAGTATAATGTAAAACAAATGGATAAGAGTGACTATAGGAAATAGGCAACAAGCAACTGAGAGGGGGTGAATCAGTTGCTACCAAAATACGTAAACTTTAAAACCCTTAAACCCTTCAAGCATAAAACTCTTAAACATATAATTTTTTATTGCTAATTTGCAAGATGTAAAGCATGTAAACATAAATCAAAAAACATGAAAACAACATTACACAAAAAAAATTTATCGTGGAAACCCAAACTAGGGTGAAAACCATGGTGGGTATGATACCCCCAATAAGAATGATACCTTGTTATAAGTATAGCTTATTACAATATGAGGAATGCACTCACATTCAAGAACACTTCCTAGAGTTCACTACTCAATTTTCCTTGGGAACTAACCCTAAGGAAGTCACACTGACTTATAATTACAATTAAGATGTCTCACTTATAACCACTTTTTAGACATGAATCTGATAATTCATGAACTAGATAGTAGCATCTCACTATGCCTCAGTTGGTTCCTTTTCAATATAGTCAGATCCCTTACTACAATTCTTTCTATCACACTACATACAAGAAATTCACCATTTGGTAGGTCTATAAAAATGCTTCACTATCATACACTTGCTTCTACAATCTCAAAAACACTAGCACATACTCACATTACATCAATCAAACCCCAATTCACCATATTTATCAAGAACTAGGTCACCAAAAACCTAATCCCTAATCATCCATCTCTTATCACTAAAATAGACCATCAGGATCTCTACGCTCTTTCCAAAAATCCCTTTGATCCAGCAATATCATCTTGAGATCATGATCAAACATTTTACCAATCTCTTATAAACTATTTTATAATCTTTCCTTGACATGTCGGCTATGATGACAAAAGAATAGCTTAGATTAATTCAACCTAGTCACCTTGATCAACGTAAACTCCCAACTCATTAGGCACATAATCCTAGATCATCCTAAGGAATCATTAAGCTCAAACAAACAAACTAATATATTACATTCATTGGATCTACCAGTAGCTTATGATAAACATTCAAGAACACTGCCACCCTCTATTAAAATTTTTGTAACTTATTTGTGAATCACCATAATCAAATTTTTTTTGAATGGCAGACACATTTCTATGTCCTCAACACATTTCTATCTACACAACCAAATTTATCATCTACAATATGTGCATGAAAGAAATCTATGCAACTCTGTAACATTGGGAATTAATAAAATAACCATTCTTCATCTATGACACCATAAATTGATCAAATCATCATGTCAAAAACTCAAACTTGACATGAAGCATGTAGAAAACCTCTACATCATCCTATGAGGTGCACAAATCCTCAACTTCAGTATCCTTCTATTGCCATTCATCTAAACATTCTACATTGCTGGCAGAACTGCATATCTATCAACCAACCTTCACAACTAATATCAAAACCATCTGATCTTCAAAATAGACATCCAAATATCATTTTAGACATCAAAAACATCATAGTAGACATGTTGACATCAATTCAACACATCAAACTTTCTAAAAATATCCCCCTTTGGCGTTGATGGTAACATGTGATGGGAAAAACAATAAAACATAGTAATGCAATTAGAAACCAATAGTACAACCAATAGTTTCTACAATACATCATTTGCTGTCAGAGTCTCTCTAATTGTTCTCTACTTCATCACCTCTTATATGTCACTACTCCATCTGGGAACTTTATTTCCTTGGTTCCAATTTGATTACATACTCTTCTCTCCATAAATTTCTCCCCCTTTGATGTACACCACTCTTCTTGACAAACTCTCTTCTTATGTGAAAGTATATATGAGATTTATTCACTCCTTTTATCTAATTTTCATCCATATGCTCTTCTAATTTTCACTTCTACAAACTCTAATCCGATCCTCTCTTCTGATCTCTTCTCTGATATGATATTTATTATTTATCTCTTCTCCGATCTAATCTTTATTGTTTTTCACATCTACTTATCTCCCCCTTTGACATCAATGGAAAAGGTGTATCATCTTCTCTTGTACAACTTTATTTTTCATATTAATGTCTTCTTCCTTTTCATTCTCTTCTTCGACTACCTTTTCAAGCTCTTCTTTCCTTCTTTTACACATCTTTGAGCCACTAAAAACATCCAACTTCTCATCAAACATCAAAGACTTAACTCACTAATTCCTGCAATTCTTTTAAGTTCTGTTTTCAAATGCTCAACATCATATCAAACAAATTTACTTTACATGCTTACTACTCCCTCTGAGTATCAGCCTCCATACATCAATCTAGTTGTAATATTTCTCTTTGAAGCACACTGGACTAATGCTACATCCTCTGCATCTTAGTTCTGATCAGGAGGGGTAATGACCCCTAACTTACCTGCAAGAGTAGGCTCTTAGATAGCTGACAACATCCTTTCTTTTATTTCTCATCTTTTCTTTTGTCTCTTTTCAACTTTCTTCTATTTCTCCTTTCCTTTTTCATATTCTTGTATGTGTGTATTATTTTCTTTCATATCCTTGTTCATATCCATTGGATCAAACTCATTTGTTTGTATGTCTCTACAATGTTTGACATTTTTTGTAGATACATTGCATTTGAGACATATGAAAACATTATTCTTACTATCATCATTTCTCATTATAGTACATGGATATCTACCTATTTATCTTATGACAACATCATTTATCCTTCTCACACTGTTGAATCAACCTTAACATTTGTGGTTTCTATCAACTTCTTCAATATTTTTTATAGCACCTGTATGTCGTGCTTTTGGTAGAGTATCCAACAAATATACCTTCATCACTTCTTGCATCAAACTTTCTTATGTCTTCCTCTCACTTTATGTAACATTTACTACCAAAAAATCTAAAGTACTTAACAATAGGCACATGACCACACCAAATTTTATAAGGTGTCTTACCAGTTCCATCTTTGATCTGCACTCGGTTAAGGGTTGTAATGGATAAAAATGTATGTAATGATAAAAATGATGAGATATGAAGATGATATGAAAATGTGTGTGTAGGAGTTGGGGAAGGTAATATCTTCTTCTTAACCCCAAATTCCAAAAGGAAAGATCCAAATTGATTAACCACAAGAAAATGTTCAATGCATAAATGAATCAATCGATGAAGAATATGAAGAAAGAGGAAAACCTTACATTCCATTATTGAAGAGAGTATTGGAATCTTAATTGAAATGAATTGAAGACAAATACTAACCTCAAAGTATTGCAGATATGGAAATTTCTATTTTCTGGTGTCTGTACTGAGTTTCTGGAAATTCTGCAACCAGATTTGGAATAGAAACACAGAGACGGAGAAAACCCATAAATCTTTTCTTTTCTAAACCAAGTCGACCTTGACCCAAATGAAGGTTGACCGTGACCTACATTTCTCTGATGAATATTATGTTCGTGGATCCTGAAATTTTGCCGAAAAGGGTGTCTAAATCTTCTCTGTAATTCATTGTTTGGCACCTGTTTCTACAAGAAAAATGGTTTTGTTCTTTGGATGGGGGGTTTGCCTTGGTCAAACCCTAGTTTTGGAATTAAGCTTCAAATATAATTGAAATTGCAGTAATAAACAAAGTAAATAGAACAATTCACCTTGCTTATGTTGAAACTCTTGTGGAGGATTCGAATCCTTGAATCCACAAGTATGGATGCTCCAAATGAATGTAGAATAGGATGTAGGATGTCTCAAATAAATTGTCTTAAGATCTTCAACAGCAATCTTGCATGGATCTTGGAATAGGAAGAAGCTTGAATGGATATGGATGGAGAAATCTTCAACAAGAGGGCTCCATATAGGTTGAATCCTTCAATGGCTACCAATGGATCTCCTTGATAAATTGAATCTTGAATGCTTAAATGCTTGACGATAGATGAATGCTTGAATGCTTTCTTTCTCCTTCTTGCTTGCTTCTTGATTGCTTGATTTTTCTTGATGGATTACTTACTTGATTGAGTTCGGATTGAAATGAGATGAGAAGGCTTCCTTATATACTATTCTAGGGCACAAACTTCTAGAGAGGCTGACATAGGAGAAATAAATTCCCATTAAGCCTATACCCTTAGAAGTGGACCTAAATTAAATATCATTTAATATTTTACCATTTTGAAGCCCAGAACAGCTGACCTGGAAGTGAGAAAATACATCTTTCTGAAACCTAACATCTGAAAACCTTCAGAATCTAAAATTTAAACCCTTTGACCTAGGTCAGGGTCAAGGTCGACCTTGACCTAGGTCAAGGTCTAGGTCGACCTTGACCCAAAATGTCGACCTTGACCCTGAAGTCAAGAACCTCAAATTCACAGAGTGGGATGCCAAAAATAAGTAGAAAATAAGTGGAAAATAGGGCAGGACAGGGGAAAAAGATAGATCCAAGTCAAAGACCCATTCAAGGAATTTGACATGACCCCAAACCACTTAATCAGAGGGCTAAACCAGTCCTAAATGGAAGTGCTTCCATTTTTTGATGATACAAGAGTGTATACTATAGTGCTCATAGCTTCTCTCCAAAAACTCAGTAGTACATTCCTCTTCAGCATCATGGTCCTAGCAGTCTCTAAAATTGATATGTTCTTCTTATCTACTACACCATTATAATATGGAGTCCTAGGTGTAGACAAATTTCTCTTTATTCCATGTATCTCATGGATTGGATTGAACTCATTTGATATAAACTCTCCACCTCTTTCTGATATTAGCTTCTTAAATTTCAAACCAGTCTCATTCTCTACCATTGACTTGAAGGCTTTAAACTTACCAAAATCTTATGACTTCTCCTTCAAGAAGGTGACCCATACCATCTTTGAATAATCATCAATCAATATCATGAAATATATGTCTCCTTGAAAGCTTCTAATTTTGGTAGGGCTACACAAATTAGTATGAACAAGATCAAGCAATCCATTTAAATTTTCTTTCTTGGAGTGGAAAGTAGTTCTTTTTTTCTTACCCAAACAGAATTCATTACAAAAAATGTTAGAAGGATTATTCATCTTAGGAAAATCTTTAATAGAAAAAGTAGAACTTGTGGAAATGATATTATCAAAATTCACATGACACTACCTTTTATGCCACAACTAGATTTCATCTATCCGAGCAATCAAACAAGTATTTTTACCACTATTCAAAAGAAATATATTACCTCTTGTCTTGGATCTAGTAGAAAACTCCCTTATACAATTATTTAAGATCTTGCACATGTAATTATTGAAATGAAAACCATAGCCATTGTCCATCAGTCAACCAAAACTAAGAAGGTTGTGTTTCAAACCTTCTACATACAATACATCATCAATATTTCTTTTTACATCTAAAGTAATAGAACCTCTAACTTTGATTTTACCACTTGAGTTGTCAACCCATTTCACTTCACCACCATAATACTTATCATAGCTTATGAATTTTCTTTTGTCTCTAGTCATATGATGAGAGCATCCACTATCAATCACCCATTTATCTTATTTGAAAACTTGAGAAGCTAAAACATTCTCTTCAACAACATCATTAGTAGTAATAGAAGGCAAAAAATCTTCAAATCTAGAATCATCTTCTTTAATAGAAATGAGAGAACTAGTAGGGTTAATATTATCATACTTATTACCTTCTTCTTTGATAAAAATGAAATGAAATTCATCATCATCCTTATCAGCTTCATCAAATTCATCATTATTAATTCCTTCATCATCTAGGACATAAAAACATCTTCTTTCCCGAGGCTTAGGCTCATACCTATACTTCGGAAATCTAGTAGGGCATCTAGATGCATAATGTCATACATTACCACATGAAAAAAAATTTAAGAAAATTTTTTCTTTGTACTTACTTCCAACACGAGATATTTCTTTGTAAGAAATCCTTTTCAAAAACTTGTCTTCCAATTATTCCAGCTCTCTATCTCCTTCTTCTATATCCTTCATCTCTTGCTCCCATCTTGACAATTTACTTACAAGTTTCTCAATTGAATGTGATATTTGCATGTTCCTTCTAGTTGAAGTGTCTTTGAAAGTTGTCTCATTCTAGGGTAGTTCACCACTTATTAAACTCAACCAAAAGGATGTAAGCTTCCCAACTAGATTTTCTCTTCTCACATTAGTCAATGTCCTTATTTCTTCAATAGATGCAACCTTGTTGTCATAGGCAAGATTCAAGGATCTCAAAATATTTGAGACAATCTCATCCTCATCAAGTTTTCCTCCAACACATGTGCTAGCACACACTATCTCATTAACCTTTACCATGTAAGAGGAGATATTCTCATCCTCACTCATCTTCATGGCCTCATACTTTCCCTTCAAGCTCTACAAATTTTCCATCCTTATTGATGTATCTCCTTCATAAAGAATATCCAACTTATCCCATATTTAATTAGCTATCTCCAATTCCATGAAATTATTCATCTCTACATTATTCAATGCACTTAGAAAAGATTCTTTCACCCAAATATTTTCCTTGGCATCAATGATATGATCAGGAGTTGTAGGGTTATGAGGAGGGTTGTGTGAATTCTTTATAATCCTCCAATATTCTTCATCAATACATGTAAGATGTATAATTATTCAGTTCTTCCACTGTGCATAGTTGGTTCCATCAAATCTAGGGTTGTCCTTTTTGTATACTGCTATCTTAGGATCTCCCTCAAGATTTTAGGATTTCTTCAAGGGATGGCTCTGATACCAATTATAGGAAGTAGGAAGAAAGAAAATGAGAGGGGGGGTTGAATCAGTTACTACTAAAATACTTAAACTTTAAAACTTGTAAACCCTTCAAGAAGAAAAATCTTAATCATATAAACTATTATTACTAATTTGCAAGATATAAAGTATATAAAAACAAATTAGAAAACATCAATGCCACATAAAATGAAGATTTTTATCATGGTAACCTAAACTAGGGTGAAAACCAAAATGAGGCTAATACCCACAATAATATTGATAACTTGTTATAAGTATAGCTTATTAAAATATTGGGAATGCACTTGCATTCAAGAACATTGCCTAGAGTTCACTACTCAATTCATCTTGCGCTCTAACCCTAAGAAAGTCACGCTGAGTTACAATTTTACAATTAAGAAGTCTCATTGACTTACAAACACTTTTCAGACACCAATCTGATAATTCATGAACTAGATAATATCATCTCACTATGCCTCGGTCAGTTCTTTTTTAGTAAAGTTAGATCCCTTGCTGAAATTATTTCACTCACACTACAAGAAATCAATTTAGACTTTTAGTAAACTTTTAGTAGATCTCAAAAACACTGGCATATACTCACGACACATCAATCAAACCCTAATTCACCATATTTATCAATAACTAGGTTGGTAAAAACCTAATCTTTGATCATCCATCTCTTAGTGTCAAAATCAACCATCAAGATCTCTACTCTCTTTCCAAACATCCCTTTGATCCATCAATACCATCTTGATATCATGATCATGTTGGATTACTAAGAAGGGAGTGAATCAGTAATAAGTGATTCTTTAAACCTTAAAACTTTAACTCTGATTCAACTCGGTAACAAATTGGTCAAACAAACTTTAATATTAACCGATAACAGTAAATTAACTTAGCAATCTGCAATAACATGCAATAAACATTCAACACATATAACACCAGTATTTAATGTGGAAACTAAATTTGGGAAAAACCACTATGGGAATTTTCACCCACCAAAGAAATACTCTTTTGAAGTATGCTTGGTTAAAAGCCAATCTTGTTAAAGATTACAATGCACATTGTTAAATGTGACCCTATTAGGGGATTTTCCTTGGATCTATTAGGATCTTCACCCTATTAGGATTTTCTTGGTTAAAGGTCTTTAAACACTCTTCTAGAATGTCAACTCTCTAAAGGTTTTACAATAAGACTATTAAGTCGACTCGGCTAAGAGATTTTCCTACTACAAATGTTAATAATAATTAGTATAAAAATTGATCTGTAAATCTACAACTACCTCTTTCTTAGTCAGATCCCTTATGCTCTCTTTTTCTTCACTTCATTCCATCACTTTCAACTAGCTCCAACACTTCAACAATCTATGCTTGCTGGCTTAGATTTCAACCTTTTTCCTCTTCACTGCATCAATCGATTACACATCCACTCTTCAACTTGCCATCTTGTTTTCCATTCAATTTCATCCTTTATATATACTCTGGTTTTCCTCTTAATATCCTTTATTACATTTTCTTTTGTTTATTTTCAACCGTCAGATCATCCTCTAGAATTGATTCAATGAATTTAGAACTCGGTAAAACATTTGATCATCACCTCAGAACTTGAACTTTCTTGGAACTTTTACCTTCTCTTTTTTCCACTTAGATCTTTACCATAGATCATCACTTTGAATTTTCTTGATTTTAGATCTCTTCATCTAACTCTTCCTCATCCTTGGAATCTTCTAGATCACGATGGTTCATCATTAAATGTCATGTTGATCCTTGTATTTAATTTATGTTCCTTACTCAGTGGCTAACTTCTTTTCCTTCAAGTGATTTTTTTTTTCTTCACTCGGTAAATAACTTTGTATACTTAGTGTCTTGACCTCCTTTCACTTTACTAAAACTTAATTTCTTTTTACTGAATAACTCTTCATGCTTAGTAACTAAACTATTTTCTTTTCCTTGTCAACTTTACTCCTTGCTCACTTGTCCAATCTCTTTTACCAACTTGATATAATCAAATGTAAAGTAGAAAAATACTAAATCAATATAACCTTATCATTTTTTGATCTTTATTAGCTATCCAATTAAGTTCTTCAACTTCACAACTTTTCACTTCCTCTTTTTCCTTAACTTACTCAACTTATATCATACTCTGAATGATATGGCAAATCAATATAAACAAGAAATCAATTGCTTGACATCAATGACAAAATAAAAACTAATCTAGTCCTTCTACAATCTTGTATACCTTTGATCTTGGTCGGGTCTTCATCATCATCACCATCAGTTGTAGTTAACAATCTCCCTCTTTTGCACTAATGGCAACATTGTCATTTAATGATGAAAACACTTATCAATTATAGCTCTCTATTTCTCAATCTTCTTGGTCACTATGTTTTGTCCTTTGCTCCCTCTAAACTTTATCTTCTTTCTTTTCTTATTCTCCATCTTTCTATATAATCATCAATAGCTTATTTTCCCTCTTTGACAACAATGCCAAAGATACATACCTAGCATGTACTGATATATCATTACATACATAACCATTTTTCACAACTTTGGGCATCACCTAAAGAGTGAACACTAGCATCAACTCACAAAATAGATATTCTAATGAATCCTTGAATTGATGCAACATGCATCTTTCCTTAGTGAATATTGGATAGGGGAAGACCCCTAATTTACCTCTAAGATACTCATAAGAATCCTTTGGTAGTGGCTTGGTAAATATATCTTCTATCTACTCCTTTGAATTCACATACTCGAATATCGCATGCTTGTCTTGAAATTATTCTCTTAAGTAATGATACTTGATAGAAATATGCTTAGTCTTGGAATGCATAACCAAATTCTTTGATATGTTGATATCACTTGTATTATCACACTGAGTAGTAACTGGATTGGTAATCTCCTCTCGCATACCTTCAAGTATTTGTTTGATCCATATAATGTTTGCACAATTCATAGTTGTTTCTACATACTCTATCAAGTGGCAATAGATTGTGGTTTACAAATCTATTTATTACTCAGTCATTTCACTAATCTTTCTCCTAAAAATAAATCTCCTCATATTGTACTTTTCCTATCATTAAAGTTTCCAGCCCAATCAACATCAGTGTAAACTTTTAGATCAAAATCTCCTCCTTTCTTGTATAATAGACCGAAATCTTCAATCCCTTTCAAATATCTAAATATTATTTTGACTACAGACATGTGTGATTCCTTTGGATTGGTAGAAAATCTTGCAACAATACCTACTACATGAGCAATATCTAGTCTTTTATGTACAACATAGTTTATCTTACCAATCATTGATCAATAGAGTGTTTCATTTACTTCCTTTCTCTCATCTTCTTTTGACAAACCCGTAGCAATTGGTGTTCCAACTGGTTTTGATTCTTCCATACCAAATGTCTTTAGGATCTCCTTGATGTACTTTGACTGTGTGATGTAAATCCCATCTCTGACTTATTGAATCTTTAGTTCAATAAATATTTTTATTTCTCCTATCATAGACATCTCAAATTCCTTTCTTATCTCCTTAGCAAAAGATTTTCATAATGTGTTATTTCCTCCAAAAATAATGTCATCAATAAATATTTCAGAAATAAAAATCTTATCATTTTTGTCACATTTTAGATACAAATTGTTGTTTTCACTTGTCCTTTGAAATTTAATTTTGATTAAAAATATGAATGTAACCTTTCATACCATGTTCGGGGTGCTTGTTTCAAACCATATAGTGTCTTGTAAAGTTTGCATACCATTTCCTTGTTAGTATTCTCAACAAATCCTCTAGGTTGTTCAACATAAACTTCTGCTTCAAGAATACCTTTAAGAAATGCAGACTTAACATCCATTTGATAAACTTTAAATCCCTTATAAGTTGCATATGCTAGTATAATTATAACTCCTAATCTAGCAACAGGTGAAAAATTATCACCATAGTCAATACCTTCTTCTTGTGCATACCCTTTGCAAGCCAATCTTCTTTGTTTATGATTACATCTCCATGTTCATTCATTTTGTTTCTAAAAATATACTTAGTACCAATAACATTTGTATCTTTAGGTCTCAATACCAAAGTTCATGTGTTATTCTTTTCAATTTGGTCCATCTCTTCTTTCATAGATTTAACCCAATCTTCATTATCCAATGCATCATTTACTTTTCTTGGCTCAAATTCAAAAATCAAACATGTGTTATCTCTCAACTTACTTCTTGTCGTAACTTCAACATTCTTGTCTCCAATAATCTTGCTGAGTGAATGGTGTCTTCTCCCATAATTTGCTAAAATAGGCTCGATAGATTGTGGCAGTTCTTCATTTTCAGCATTCAATGGTGGCTCTCTTTGTTCAGCTTCCTCCTCATTTTATAATTTTAGTAAGGTGTCAGGAACATCAGGTTGAACATATACAAATCTTTGATAGTCCTTGGGTTCCTTTTTTTCATTTTCATCATTTTTCTCTGTAAATTCATCAATCCTTACACTTACACTTGCACTTTCTACAATTTTGTTAGTAGACTTGTTTAATAACTTGTAAGCCTTTCTCTTTGTATAATATCCTAAGTATATTCCTTCATCACCTTTATGATCAAAATTTCCATTTCTACTGGTGCATCCTTGAGAATATAACATCTACTTCTAAATACTTTGAAATAACTTACATTAGGTTTGTGACCATACCAGATTTCATATGGAGTCTTGTGTGTACCTTTCTTCAGTTGTACTTGGTTAAGTATATAAGTTTCAGTACCGGTTTCTTCTCTCCAAAATGTTTGAGACACACCCTTCTCAATCATCAATGTCCTTCAACAATGTAGCATGACTTCTTACCTTTGTTCTTGAAATCTCAGTATCTTTTGAATCTATTTTCTCTTTTTTTATTATCCTGGATGTCTTTCTTCTCATCACTATTTTTTTTAGGACATCTAGATGCAATGTGACCAGTCTTATTGAAATTGAAACATTTCAAGATTAGTTTACCTTAGTATTTTCCTTTTCCTCTCAGTAGACTGCTAGCTAGTAAAGCTTCAAACTCATCTTGTTGTCTTTCCTCTTCAAATAGACTTTCTAGATCACTCTTACAACTCTAAAATCTTTCACTTGCACTGCTTACATAACCATCACTAGATCTAGACTCTCTAGAATTTCCAATGTTCAAAGATGAATTGAATGTAAACTCAATCTTAGAAGTGGCAAGTAAACTATTGTCAAAATTATTTATCTCAAAATAAATCAACTTACCAATTGTAGCATCCAATGAAACGAGCATATGAGGAATAGATCTCAGTTCTTGTATTGGAGACACTCAGATGGAAAATATAGGAAAAAAAGTCCTCAATAATTTACTTGTTACATCTTCTTCTTCTATATGTCCTCCTACACCTCTGATATCACTCACAACTTCCTCAAATCTTGTACTATGTTGTGTAACATCTTCACCTTCTTTCATTCTCATAGAATCAAATTTTCCTTTTAGACTTTTAGCTTTTTCCTTATGAACATGTTGATCTCCACCATATACCAATGCAAGCTTGTCCCACATTTTTTTTGTTTTATCACATCCTTTAAGATCATTGAATTCTAGTTTGATAAGAGAAGAGGATATCTCAATCATAACTTGTGTGTAGTCTTTCCTTTCTCTTACTTGTTTAACTATCATAGGCCCAAATGGTGGTGGTGAATACTCATTTTCAAGATATTATATTTTATACTCTCCAATTCTAGATATGTGTAGCCTCATCCTATTTTTCCATGTGGTGAAGTTCATCCCTATTCAACTTTGGTGCCTCCCTCTTATATATCTTCGAATTTTTTTTACTGAAATCTTTCAAAGTTATCCCTTTAGAGTACTTAGCTCTGATACCAATTGTTTGATTACTGAGAGGGGGGTGAATCAGTAATAAGTGATTCTTTAAATCTTAAAACTTTAACTCTGATTCAACTCGGTAACAACTTGGTCAGACAAACTTCAATATTAACCGATAATAGTAAATAAATGTATCAATTAGTAATAACATACACAATAAAAATTTAACACATATAACAATAGTATTTAATGTGGAAACCCAATTTGGGAAAAACCACTATGGGAATTTTCACCCACCAAAGAAATACTCTTCTAAAGTAAGCTCGGTTAAAAGCCAATCTTGTTAAAGATTACAATGTGCATTGTTAAATGTGACCCTGTTAGGGGATTTTCCTTAGATCTATTAGGATCTTCACCCTATTAGGCATGGCCTAGTTAAAGGTATTTAAACACTCTTCTAGAATATCACCTCTCTAAAGGTTTTACAATAACACTGTTACGTCCACTCAGTTAAGAGATTTTCCTACTACATATGTTAATAAGCAATAGTATAAAAATTGATCTATAAATCTGCAACTACCTCTTTCTTAGTTAGATCCCTTATGCTATCTTTGTCTTCACTTCATTCCATCACTTTCCACTGGCTCCAACACTTCAAAAATCTCTACTTGTAGACTTAGATTTCAACCTTTTTCTTCTTCACTGCATCAGTCGATTACACATCCACTCTTCAACTTTCTATCTTATTTTCCATTCAATTTAATCCTTTATATAGACTCGGTTTTGCCTCTTAATCTCCTTTATTATGTTTTCCTCTAGTTATTTTCAACCGTCAGATCATCCTCTTGAACTGATTCAATGAATTTGGAACTCAGTAAAACATTTTATCATCACCTCAGAACTTGAACTTTCTTGGAACTTGTACCTTCTCTTTTTTCTACATAGATCTTTACCATAGATCGTCACTTTTAATTTTCTTGATTGTAGATCTCTTCAAATAACCCTTCCTCATCCTTGGAATCTTCTACATAATTGTGTTTCATCATTAAATGTCATTATGATCCTTGTATTTAATTTATGCTCATTACTCGGTGGCTAACTTATTTTTCTTCAACTTAATTTTTTTTTTGCTTCACTCGGTAACTAAATCTGTGTACTCAATGTCTTAACTTATTTTCAATTTACCAAAACTTACTTTCCTTTTACCGAACAACTCTTCTTGCTCAGTAACTAAACTATTTTCTTTGCCTTGTCAACTTTACTCCTTGCTCACTTGTCCAATCTTTTTTACCGACTTGATATAATCAAATGTAAAGTAGAAAAAAACTAAATCAATATAACCTTATCATTTTCTGATATGTATTAGCTTCCCAATTAAGTTCTTCAGCTTCACAAATTATCACTTCCTCTTTTTCCTTAACTTACTCAACTTATATCATACTCCAAATGATATGGAAACTCAATATAAACCAGAAATCAATTTCTTGACATCAATGAAAAAAAACAACTAATCTAATCCTTCTACAATATTGTATACCTTTGATCTTGGTCAGGTCTTCACCATCATCACCATCAGTTGTAGTTAACAATATCCCTCTTTGGCATTGATGGAAATATTGTCAATTGATGATGGAAACACTTGTCAATTATAGATCTCTATTTTTTAATCATCTTGGTCTCTATGTTTTGTCATGTTGGATTACTAAGAAGGGGTGAGTTAGTAATCCAATATTTCATAACCCTAAAACATATTACTAATATCTTGTAAACTATTTTATAATCTTTCCTTGACACGTCATCTAAGATCACAAAAACATAACTTAGATTCATTGAACTTGGCCACCTTGATCAATGTAAAATTAAAACTTATTAAGAATATAATCCTAGATCATCTTGAGGCATCATTAAGCTCAAAAAAACAAACAAATACATTTCATTCATCAGATCTACTAGCATCTTATGATAAACTTTCAAGAACACTATCACCCTCTACTAAAATTCTTGTAACTGCCTTGTGGATCATTCGAATAAAAATCCCTTTGAATGGTAGACACATTGCTATGTCCTCAATACATTCCTAGTTGCACAACCAAAGTTCTCATCTACAACATGTGCATGAAAGAAATCTTTGCAACTCTATAACTTTGTAACACTACCAATCAAAAAAATAACCAATATTCATATGTGACACCATAACTTGATCAAATCATCATTTCAATAACTCAAACTTGAAATTAAGCATGTATACAACCTCTACATCATCCCATGAGGTGCACGAATCCTCATCTTCAATATCCTTCTTTCTCTATTCATTTGAATATTTTGTGTTACTGGCAGAACTACATATCTATCAACCAACCTTCACAACGGATATCAAAATCATCTAATATTCATAGTACACATCCAAAAAACATTGTAGACATCACAAACATCACAATAGACATGTTGACATGATGCATGAGCATCCTAGGATTCTCGGCAAACCTATATCAACCAAAAATATGTTTGAGTTGATCTTAGTTAGTGAAGTATTTGCTCAGTTTTGGAGTTTGGTTTCTCAATTTTTGTGCTTACCAGGGTGCTCAGTCTCTGAAGAACACTTGGTAACTGAAGGCATCAATTATTCCTGGCGCTCAGCGATAACTACGTTGCTTAGTAATTGGTCTTACCAACTAGTGTTCTTGCTTGGCCAACTAGTGCATTTAATTTGGGTCACGTTCCTTGAGTTATGGATTGATTGTTAGGCGTAAGAGGACCTAGATCTAGTGTGTTGCATTCTTCTATGTGGATCTGATGACCTTTTGGGGCCATCTTGGAGAATTTATTTATTGTAAGGCTATTTGTAACCCAACTGATGTTTTGGCATTTAATAATTGTTCGTAGGAGTTAATTGTTTCATCTAGCCAACTTGTGGATGAGGATGAGTATTTATAGGATGGTTGGGTAGTTTTTTAGGAAGAGGATCATCAGGAAGTGGAAGTTAGTAGCTTGCGAGCTTAGGCATAGGAAGATTTCTTGGAAGTTGTGAGTACAAGTTTAGATCTTTCCTAGGATCCCTACCAGCGTCTTGTCATGTTGCAGACTTGGGCTAGCTAAGTGGTGAAGTTGTGGAAAACATTTAGATCCTATGAGATCTTGTAGACTGTTACTTTCTTTGTAATTGTCCATAACTAGGAAGGCCTTATAGCCCGACACATTGCATGTAATCAGTGAATTTATGAATAAAGATTCCAATTTTATATTAGATCTGGTGTTATTGTTGTTGAATTCCATTGTGTTGTGGTTTGGCTACAAGTTTGGATAGTCCTTTATTGGATCCTCCAACCTTGACTGCATCAGGTGGTATCAAAGTGAGTTGATCTTGAATGTGTGGATAGATCGCTGAAGGAGAGGCAGTTTACACCAGGATCTTGGATTGAAGATGCCTCCACGGAGAGCTCGTGATATCTCAAAGGAGGAAGCTACTAGAGAATTCAGTCTTGATGATTTTAGGGCTTTGCAGAAACAAGTGCAAGATCTGCAAGAGGAATTGAGAAAGAAGAAGACTACACCGAAGGAAGGTAGTGATGATGAATTTGAGGAAGAAGATCATTTTGAAGAAGTCGTGGAAGAAGCTAGAGGTCTTGAAGAGAATAGAATCCTAAAGGCTATGTCTAAAATTGGGAAAAGACCTAAGATTAAATTTTTTGCATTTGCTGGAAGCCTTAGGCCAGAAGAGTTGATTGATTGGATTAATGAGATGGATGAGTACTTTGAGTATGAAGAAATAGAATATCTTGATAGGGTTATATTTGCAAAGACTAAATTGAAGGGTCATGAAAATATTTGGTGGAGAGAAGTTCAGTTGGAAAGAAGTAGGAGAGGAAAGGAAAAGATCACTAAATGGAACCGAATGGTTGACAAGTTGAAGAAGCAATTCATTCTAGTGGATTATGAATTAGACATGTTTAAGAAGATGCAAGCCTTGAAGCAAACTAACAAATTAGTGCAGGAGTATACCAAGGAGTTTTACAGAATCCTGATTAGGACTGGTCATTCTGAAGCTGATAAAGAGAAGGTTTCTAGGTATGTTTGTGGTTTGAGACCTAGTATTCAAGAAGAGTTACTTACTATTCAGATGACAACAATAGGAGATGCTTATTAGATGGCATTAAAGATTGAAGAGAATATGAATAAGAAGTTTGAAGGAAGACAAAATAATAGGAACTAAGGTGGTAAGACTAGTGAAACGGTTGCTGAAAGTAATGTGGTAGAGAATCCTAAGAATACTGATGTGGGATCTAGTAGTGGTCAAATCACTAAGAATTTCAATATTGGACAGAGAGGAAGGTGGAAGAATTATTTCATCGGTACTTTTTATCAGTGTGGTGAAGCATGTCATAGAAGTTTTCAATGTCCTAAGAAAAGAGTTGCACTGACTGTTGAAGAAGACATTGTGAATGTTGCAAAGAAGAGTGAATTTCTTATCACTAGGAGATTGGCTACATGTGTCCAGGAACCAGTTCAAAGAAGAAATTTGTTCAGAACCAGATGTAAGTGCAAGGATAAGGTATGTAATGTCATATTTGATGGTGGTAGTTCTAAGAACTTTGTTTTAGAAGAGATGGTTAGTAAGTTGAATTTGAAAAGAAAGAAACATCCTAATCCTTATCAAATTAGTTGGATACAAGATGTGTCTAAGGTTAGGATTGAAGAAAAATGCTTGGTTAATTTTCAGATTGGATCTTATTATGATGAAATATTGTGTGATATATTGCCTATGGATGCTTGTCATCTATTGCTCAGGAGGCCTTGGCAATTTGACATAAATGTTTTGTTTGATGGTCATGCAAACACCTATGTGGTTAGGCATGAAGGATCTAGACATAAGTTGTTACCTTTACAGGAGATAGGGGCTAAGGGATGTGGAGTTATTAGGTGTTGTCCTTATGAAAAACATCAGGAGTAGAGGATTGATGAACCTATTCCTACAAAGCTTAGTTTGAAAGAGAAGGAGAATGATATACCTGAAGAGTTTGTTGAGATTAAGAGGCAGATGGTCTTTCTAATAGAGATAGTACAATAGATGATGACATTTTTGACACAAAGAGATGATGATGATTCCAAGTTAATTAAGGATTCTAAAGAGGATGGTATTTACTAAGGTACTGATGTGGTTGGTAGTAATGGTTAGAGTCATTTATTATCAGTTGCAGACAGAAAATATAAGAGAACTGGGAAGTAGGAAAACTTGTTGCAGGGAACAGTGGATGAAGTGAAGACAACTTGGAATGAAGGACAGGAGGAGATATGGGTTAAGAATAGATATGGCATACCTGTTCTGATTCCCTTAAGGTGTTCCTGATTTCCTTATGAAAAAATCTTCTTAACCTAGGGTGTCTGATGCAGGAGCATCCTAGGATTCTCGGCAATCCTGTATCAACCAAAAATATGTTTGAGTTGATCTTAGTTAGTGAAGTATTTTCTCAATTTTGGAGTTTGGTTGCTCAATGTCTTTGCTTACCGGGGTGCTTGGTCTCTGAAGAATACTTGGTAATTGAAGGCGTCAGTTATTCCTAGTGCTCAATGATGCTTGGCATGGTCGGTTCACTGGCGCTCGGTTATTTCTTTGTTGCTTGGTAATCGCTCTTACCAACTGGTGTTCTTGCTTGGCCGACTGGTGCATTTAATTTGGGTCACGTTCCTTGAGTTATGGATTGACCATTGGGCATAAGAGGACCTAGATCTAGCATGTTGCATTCTTCTATGCGGATCTGATGACCATTTGGGGCCATCTTGGAGAATTTATTTATTGTAAGGCTATTTATAACCCGACTGATGTTTTGGCATTTAATAATTGTTTGTAGGAGTTAATTGTTTCATCTAGCCAACTTGTGGCTGAGGATGAGTATTTATAGGATGGTTGGCTGGTTGTTTAGGAAGAGGATCATCAGGAAGTGGAAGTTAGTAGCTTGCAAGCTTAGGCACAGGAAGATTGCTTGGAAGTTGTGAGTACAAGTTTAGATCTTTCCTAGGATCCCTACCAGTGTCCTGTCGTGTTGCAAACCTAGGCTAGCTGAGTGGTGAAGTTGTGGAAAACATTTGGATCCTACAAGATCTTGTAGATTGTTACTTTCTTTGTAATTGGTCATATCTAGGAAGGCCTTATAGCCTGACACATTGCATGTAATCAGTGAATTTATGAATAAAGATTCTAGTTTTATATCAGATCTGGTGTTATTATTGTTGAATTCCATTATGTTGTGGTTTGGCTACAAGTTTGGACAGTCCTTTATTGGATCCTCCAACCTTGACTGCATCATGACATCAATGGAAACACATCCAAATTGCCAACGGTGACATCATTATCAATTATGTTAATGGAAAACTACATCAATAGATGAGATAAAATATAATTACACTTAAGGCAACCATCTCAGTGACATATGGGAGAGGACTTGATATTTGAGCACCCTAACTTTGCACTTCTCAAAATCCTACTTGTAAATTTCAAATCATTCCCATTTTTTTTATAGTAGCTTACTTAGCAAGTCCCCTTCTTATAACTAAGGTTTCAAGGCCACATCATCAAATATGATGCCACATTAGCATACTTTTTGCCAAGGCATCCAAAACATCCCAAAAAAGGTGAGACCAATTATCATGCAAAAGTGACACCCATACTTGTGCAGTTGATGTGGCATCCCATCATTGGTTATTTTTTATAAGTAAGGGTACATTTCATTCAATTATGAATAGTAATCACATAAATAACAACTTTAAAGGTAACAACTATTGGTTCAATATTGTTAAAAAAATTAGACATTAAATCAACAAGTGTAGGTATTTAATCAATAAGTGTAGATATTAAATCAAAAACTCCTATCACAACCATTGAAATGTGTTCAGGTGTTCAATCCTCTCCCCTATACTTGTTAATAATGGTAAACTTAATTATGTCTACACAATAATACAACTTAGACTTGGGCACATGACTTAATAACTATTTTTGTTTATTTGACACCCATTGTGATATTACTACAAAATTTGAGCCACATATTAGATAACTATCACTTTAGGGCCTATAACATTATCATTTCTAGGAAATGTGATGCTCAAGTCATTCCTATCACAAGGTTCCAATTTGAAGATTTCATTCGCAATTCAAATATCCTATTTAATGCATTCCATGATATCAGATTTACTTAGGAAGTTTGGCATATTGGATGTGTAGACACGTAAAAATAGTCAAGTTAATTCAAGTGAGCAATCAAAAGAAAAAATCAGAAATTAATTGAAATCAAAGCCAAAGAGGATTAATTAAATCAAAAAGATCATTTAATTGTGCAATTCATATTAATCAAATTAATTGTATAGTTGAATTAAATTAAATCCAACTCATTCAAGGGGTACACATGGCTAAGAAAATTAAATAAATCAATTAATTAATTCCTAAAAATTCTCACCTACCACATGGGAAGGAATTGAATCAACCAATAGGAATTGAGAATTGAGCTCACATGGATCAAAGCCAAATGTATTTTCAATCACTCATCTTGAAAATGAATCTGAGTCACTCATTTTGTCTTTTTGTCCCAAGCTTTGAGGACAAAATATTAAATTGTCTCATCATTTGAAATTATCAACTTGACTCAAACTTGATCATGGTTAAACTTACTCCACCCCCTAAACTTGAGAAAATCTATAAATAGAGACCAAAAATTAGGAGGAAGGGATCCACTCTCACTTAGTAATTGCATCCTTATTATAGTCAATTTGATTTTGAAAGCATATTTTTTAGCATTTTTAGTATAATTGAGAAAAGATAGGCATTTAGTTCATCATTTATCATTCAAATTATCATTTTAGAGTTGTCTCTAATGGATACTAGCTAAGAGCATTTCATTAGCTTATTTAATTAGAGATCCATGAGATGTTTATTGCTTTGTAATTTCAATTCAATAGGTTTTAAAGGTTAAATTATCTTAATTTGAATTGAATCACTGAAAACTAATTTCATGAAGGTATTACAAATATACAAAATGGTGCCCACCGTGGGGCTAGATGCCTCTACTAACTAAATTTCATGTTCATTTGCTAAAATTGCATGAATTTTTATTTGAACTCTCTATTTTACAGGTCAAATAGTGCATTCAAGCAATAAAGTAGCACATACAAGGAAAATTTTGACACCTTTACACAATCAAACAACGCGTCTACACAAAATTTTGGCACATTTACACAGAGTGTTAGTGCATAGCGGTATTTTCTATCTTCTATCATACATTCTCTTAGCATGTATACTCTGACCCCGCAGCGCGTACACGCAGTGTATACTTGAACAACTTTCTAGAAGATTCCAAGAAAGAAGGATAAGCCTATGAGAGGTACATGAAAGTAATTCAAGTGTACAAATAAAAATTTGCATCTCCTAATTGGATTTTTGTTCCTTAGGATTGATAAATTTTAATCAATTTAAGGAAGGATTGAAAATTTGATTTGCTTTAATTTATTCACATTTTCCTTGAATTGTGTTGAACTAATGTTTTTGAGAAGAGGATGCTAAGGAGATGGAACAATTGCCACTAGGTGAGTATTAAAAATTCATAAAATAAAATAAAAAATGCCCCTAGCTTTGCTAGCTTTGAAAAGGTATGCCTAAAACTTTATGCATTTTCTTAAATTATGGCAATTTGATTTAAATCTAGCATAATTAGACACCTATTATTGTATGTTGGATTTGGTAGTAGGCCTATGCTCTTCACTTCTTTTAGTGAATCAAAATGACAAACCTATCAAGCTCTTCAATTAAAAGAAAGGTCAAGGAATGAACAAACACTATATAAAGCCTAATTGTTTATGGAAGATAGTATTAGGTGATTATGCTCTTCACCTTTTAGATGAATTAGAAAGCTAGAAGTACTCAAATCCCCTTAGATTGAAAGAGGCTTTAAAATTGAACCATGTTAATTATGTTTCGAAGTGGAAAGTAGTAGGGATATGCTTTTCACCTTTGGTGAATCAAATTCCCAAACCTACTTCTTCATTTCATTTTATTTTTTTCATGAACATGTTAGAGATCTAGTGGGCTCGCCTTCAAATAACATGTCTTAATGAGGTCAGTGAGAGAGACAACCCAAAGTGGGATACAATTTCTTTTTCCATAATAATTCGACCCACTATAAAATAAAATGCATTCATCCTTAATGGGGTGATTTATAAAGGAAGATTGAACCTCCTCGAGTAGTCCTTCAGGATTGTGCAAAACTCCAACATACTGGTGGTGGGAGGCCCCTATAATAGGGGATGAAACTTGATTTTCTTTTGAACAGAATCCATACTAGCTCCTTGATAAATTAGCAAGCCTACCTCATTAGAGCTATGTTTAAAAGCCAAAATTGACTTTATATAGATTTCTTGAAGTTATTTCTTATGGAAGATCCGTGAAAACATTCTCACATATTCAAACCTTGGTGTTTAGAGGTCATTATTAAAGACAAGTGTTCTTGAGTTTTTTGCATTTGATAATACATGTTACAAGGAAGAAGCGTCTATTAAAATTTAATTAATCTTTTAAAAATCTTCCTAATTCAAAATAATGATCACCAAGAGGGAAATAATTTAAATTGACTCAAATCTTGTTAATGTTAGTTTTTATTAGATCTCATCACTTGAAAATATCTCTTCAAGAAGATGACATGTGCATTAGTCAAGAGATTCCCTATCAAGACTTCATCTTCCAATCCCTATTTGAATAAGAACAAGAACAAGAAGAAACAACTCCCAACCTATTTGAAGAAAGAGTTAACCCTATGCCGGGAAATAATGATTTCTATGATTTTAAACAAGGGAGAAACCACAAAAATCAAGATGAGAATCACCAACTAAATCAAAGACATGAAGAAACCACTGAAGAGAGGGATAATAGGGAAAACCAAGATCCCATATTCCTTGAAGTCATGGAAAAATGTTTAGAAAGGGATAAAGAAAGATATTTTCTCAATTTAGCCCAATCAAGAGTTAAACTTCCTCATGACTATGATACATCAACCTTAAAGAAGGATGTGGAATAAGAGAGTCCATTAGGAGTCATGAATAAACAACTCAAGTTCTTCGGATGTGAGTGTTCTAAGGCTTGCTTGCACTTCAACCAAGAGACCTAGCTTGTCTCTTAAAGGAACCTAATCTCCTCTAGGTCTTGATTGTCTTAGATTATTAACTAAGTCCAATTCCAACTCTTCTCTAAGAGTTCTAACCCTTGTGCTTCACCTTGAAAGACTAACACCCTTTAGTTAGTTCAATTCTTCACCCTCACTTAGAAAGCTCTAAGTGCCAACCCCTCATAAACTTCAAATTTCCTTGTAGTGATATCCATCATGTTGAAAACTTTCATATCTTTTCCATTTTGATCCATTCTATAAGGATCTTCAATCTTACCCTTACTGGGTTCAAGGATTCACCATTTAGAAGCCTAATTAGACCTATTTCTTATAGCCTTTTGCTAAGGTCTTTTGCCAATTCTTGACCAAACTTTCCAAAACACTCACAAAACCAATTAGGGATTTGGATACCCTTTTGGATTTTACAAATGATTCTGCAAGTTTTTCCTTCCTAGGTCATCCGTACAATGCCTTCCTACAATCTAGGACAAGTAGGGCTAAAAGACCTAGTTTCTAGGGCTGACTGTATCCTAGTATGAATCTTACTCAAAACTTGGTCTAATGGATTGGTATAAGCTCAATCCTCATAGTATGTTAGGATATACTAAAATCCTACCTGTAACTCTACTTGTGTCCTATAGTACTTCTCTACACTGCAAGAAATCTTCTTTTCTTCAATCCTAAACCTCTAACCGGGCTCTGTCTACTTGCCTAGGTCTTAGTAGTAAAAATATCTCTCCATCTTCCTATGACTCATAATCCTAAAAATATATACACTAATGACTCCCCTAACATATCCTTCCATCCTTAGGTGTTTCCCATGGCTAGATTTCATGGGGGAGCCATGAATGCACTGACTGGTCAGGATAGGACCAATGTGGTCTCGAAATCAAAAAAAATTTATTCAGCACACTTAAACTACTCTAATCAACTTGCCTATCAAATGAAAAACTCTTAGAACTTTCTAAAGAACACAAAACAATCACTAATTCAGAACATTCAAACCATTAAATATGACTATCACCACAAAATCTTGGGTTCTTCCCTAAAATAGTGTTGCAAAGCTCTATTGCTATATTCAAACTATTAAAATCAACACACACACCTTGAGATTTGAGTCTTAGGTAATATTAGATACCATCTCCATGATTCTAGGGCCTTTTTTCCAATCTACCACTTCCTATAGTTTAGGGGATCCAAAGTAACCGAGTTGCATGCAACATTTGCAATAATTGCAAATGTTGTCATGACAACTTCTTTACAACATTTGGCATCTTTCACTTATGCCATCATCCTACTTCTTAGGACTACTAACATCCTATATTTCGAGGATCCAAGATCATAAATGACCTTAAGGCATCTTCCTAACATCAATATGTTCTTAGAACACATTAAAGACTCTAATCTCACCTTAAGCTTCTAACACTAAGAAAATTAATCAACAACTAACAATGGCTATTTGGGTGACCTTAGTCCTAATGACTAACTCACCTAGCCCATATTGCAATGACCTTCTAAGGTCTTAAAATAAACTCACTCTACTGTTCATGACTTGGCTAGAGTCAAGTACAATCCAAAACAACTAAAACATGGAGGTTAGCCTAGGTGTGCTCCTGCACCATCCTCCCCAAAACAAAAAGTTCAATCCACCCTTGGATTGAGGATGCTTGGATCAATCCCCATCTTCTTGAACTCTAATTCCTTGACCCATATTGCATCAGCATCAATCTAACCATGCTTCTTTATGAGGTGTTCTTTGTACTCCTTGGTCCTAGTCTATTTGTAGACTCTAGTATCCAATACATTGTCAGCTCATGTGACTATAGCAGTGGGTAATTGGAGATCTTCCACATATTTGATCACTTCATGAAGGCTTTGATCCATATCTTGTTGTGGTCCTTTGTAATGGACTAAGTCTGCAACATTGAAGATAGGGGACAATCCACTATCTTTCGGTAGCTCAATGTTGAATGCATTATTACCATACTTAGCCAAGATAGGACAGGGACCTATCCTTCTCATCTGCAACTTGTGAGGGACTCCCTTTTGAAGTCTTGATTTGTTAAGATGCACCATAACCAAGTCTCCCACATTGAACTGAACTATTCTTCTATGCTCATCCACCTTGGTTTTATGTTTCATGGTGTTCTCTGTCAAGGTCTTCCTTGCTGTATCATGTATCTCCTGCATAGCATATACAAAATCATCACCATATCCACTTCCCTTCACTCCATCCTTCAAATCTCTTAGTTCATATACTCCTCTAGGATGTAATCCATAAACTATTTCAAAGGGACTCTTCCCTCTGGATTTGTTTATAGTGTCATTGTAGGCATATTCAACTTTCCCATTCAACTGATCCCATTGTTGACCATACTCCTTGGTCAAGCACCTTAGTATATTTCCAAGGCTTCTATTGACAACCTCGATCTGACCATTAGTTTGGGGATGGTATGCCGATCCAAAGGACAAGTTAGTGCCTAATCTTTGTCAAAGATTTTTCCAAAAGTGACTCATGAACTTAGTGTCTCTATCTGACATGATGCTAATAGGTAACCCATGGATTCTTATAATCTCCTTGAAGAAGAGAGAGGCTATTTGGCTAGCATCATTAGTGGTCTTACATGGCACAAAATGAGCCATCTTGCTGAATCTATCCACAACCACATAAACACTATCCATACCTTGTCTTGTCTTGAGTAACCCAACTACAAAATCCATACTCAAGCATTCCCATGGCCTAGTAGGAATAGGTAGTGGTTGGTAAAGGCCTACATTTGAAGAAGTGCCCTTGGCCTTTTGACATACTACACAACTTTCCACATACCTCCTAACATCAAGATTCATCCTTGCCCAATAATAGAACCTCTAAACAAGTTATTGAGTCTTAGTGATCCCAAAATGACCACTCAAAGCACCATTATGCTTTTCTTGTATCAAATTCTCTCTAATAGAGCCTCTAGGAACACATAATTGATTCCCCTTAAATAAGAGATCACTTTGCAAAGTATACTCAGCATACCTATTATGAAAATGACTCTTGTATTCAGCACATACCTTATAAATGTCTACAAAATCTTCATCATCAACATATAGATCCTTGAAGTGATCTATCCCCATGCTCTTCAACTAAATTTCCTAAATAGTGAGAACTCTTCTAGACAATGCATCTGCCACTTTATTGAGGACTTCTTTCTTGTGCTTGATATTAAAGTTATAAGCTTGTAGGTACTCAACCCACTTCATGTGCTTGTGACTCAACTTCTCTTGTGAATTTAGGAAACTAAGTGCTTGGTTGTCTGAATACACAATGAATTCCTTGGGAAGCAAGTAGTGCCTCCACTTCCTTAGAGCTTGTACCAATGCATACATCTCAAGGTCATAAGAAGAGTACTTCTTCTTGGCTTCACTTAACTTTTCTGAATGAAAACCCACTGGTCTACCCTCTTGGCTTAGATCAGCCCCAATTGCCACATTGCTAGCATCACACTCAATGGTGAAAAGCTTCTCAAATCTTGGTAACACCAAAATAGGTTGGGTAGATATCTTTTCCTTCAACAACTCAAAGCTCTTATTAGCATGCTCATTCCATACAAATTTGGTCTTCATGCCTCCCTTAATAGTATCCAACATAGGAGCACAAATTGCACTAAAATGCCTTATGAAATTCCTATAATATTGTTCAAGGAAATGAATACTCCTTACCTCTGTTACTGTCCTTGGAGTAGGCCTATTCATGATAGCCTCCACTTTTCTCTTATCCATTTTCACATTGCCATGTGATAGAACAAATCCAAGGTACACTAGCTATGTTTTGATGAACTCACACTTCTCCAAGTTGATCATCAGCTTCTCCTCATGTAGCTTCTTGAAAACAATCTCAAGATGTTCTAAATGCTCACTTCTTGTCTTGCTATAAATCAGTATATCATCTATATATACCACCAAAAACTTGCCTATGTAGTCTTTGAGGACTTCATTCATGAGCCTCATGAATGTGGAGGGGGCATTGGATAATCCAAATGGCATGATAAGTCATTCATACAAACCTTCATTGGTCTTGAAGGTTGTTTTCCACTCATCTCCTTCATGTATTCTTATTTGGTGATAGCCACTCTTCAAGTCTATCTTGCTATAGTACTTAGCTTCACCTAAACAATCCATTAGGTCTTCAATCCTAGGGATAGGGAACCTATACCTTATGGTTATCCTATTGATAGCCCTTGAATCAGTACAAAGCCTCCAAGTTCCTCCTTTCTTAGGTGCAAGGATAGTGGGTACGGCATGTGGACTAATGCTCTTTATAATGAAACCTTGGTTTCGGAGTTCTTGTATTTGCCTAGTAATTTCCTCATTTTGTTGAGGGGTCATCTTGTAAGCTACCTTATTAGGAAGGGTAGATCCTAGGATAAGGTCTATCCTATAACTTATGGCTCTTTTAGGGGGTAAGGCTGATGGTTTTCCATCACTCACTATACCTTGGTAAGTCTGTAGCATGCTTTGAATCTCCTTTGGTAACTCTATCTTCTTAGTCACCTTGCCTTCATCTCCCTCTCTTGGTCTTAGCATCAATGCATATCCAACTCCTTCACTCTCTTCCATGGCTTGTAAGAACTCTTTTTCATCCACCATAAGTACATTTGGACCTATTGTCTTCACCTTAGCATCTTCCAATAGTGACTATATTTTGAAGGTCACATTGTCCTTCTTGAAAGAATAAGAATTCTTTCCTCCATCATGTATGGCTTGGCGGTCAAACTGTCATGGTCTAACTAGGAGAAAATGACATGCGTCCATAGGCAACACATCAAATAAAACTTTATCTTTGTACCTTCGAATGGAGAACTCCACCCATGCTTGTTCATTCACCAACACATGGTGGCCTTTATTGAGCCAAGTGACCTTGTAAGGATTGGTGTGGGGTATTCTTCTCAACTTTAGCTTGATGACTACTTCCTCTGACACAATATTGTCAATACACCCTGAGTCAATGATGAATCTACATACTTTCCCCATCATCTTGCACTTTATCCTAAACAAAGACCTCCTTTGGCTTGGCTCTTCCTTCACCAGCTCCTTGATCAAAGTTCTCACTCATCATGAGGTTCTCTCCTTCCTCTGAATTCAATGGTACTTCACCATGTTTTTTTTTTGCATTAGTTTCATCATGAACTAGGTTAGTTCTTTTGTAACCTCCTTGTGAAGAACTACCTTTCTCTAGACACCTATAGGTAGGGTGCCCCATTTGATTGCAATGGTAGAATTTCATATTGGAAAAATAGTTGCCTCTTCCTCCTTGTCCACCATTCCTTCCTCTAGAGCTAGAGCTTCTTCCTCTACCACCTCTACTTGAGCTTCCTTCTGTAATACCCCAAAAATGGGCTATAAGGTCATTAACCTCCTACATCGACACATCAAATGAAATTGACATCAAAGTCATAACCAAAGGCACATCTGCACATCATCGAATCCTAATTAATTATCCTAAATTCTGCATTGGGGAATATTCCTAGTAATATTCCTAATCATCTTAATTATCTTTAATTTAATGATTATTTGGCGATAAATCTAATTTATCCTAAAGTTTGATTAATTGAATATTCTAAATATTTAATTAATTAGATTTAATTCTTCCACTTAATTATTAAATTAGATTTAATTACATTTATTCCTAAATTGTATTATTTAAATTTGACAATTAATCAAAATTCCTATCATTAATTGATTAAATTCTTATTTAATTAATTAAAGAAAGTTGTCATATTTAATGATATTATTTTTGAATAAAAGTTTGATTTAATAATTAATTAACCCATAAATCAATTGTTTTAAACTTAAAATTAGTTAAGTGGAAAATAAATCACTTTATTTATTAAATTAATTCATGTTAAATCATGCACAATCACAAAAGCAGTCAACTTTAAAACAACTATTATTTTCAATTTGTAAACTTTCTAAAAACTCAATATCTGATGATGAGTTGAAAAAAAAAAAACTAAAGCTCTATTTTGAGATAAAAATTGCTTTTGCATGATTTTATGAGTTTATTTATTCTTAATTTCTTGTTAACTCAAAAATCAACCTAAGTTTATCAAGAGTGATTTATGGCTTTTTTCCATGCACCTCCAAAGCTCTAGATTTCTATAAAAACAAGGCTCGGCTCTTCATAATTCATCTCTCACATCTAACAACTTTGCATACTTGCGCTGCCAAAATTAATCTCTCGAATTTGCATCAAATCTCTCAAGCTTTCAATCTCAATCAATCTCTCAAAACTTTGCACAATTACTCTAGCGAATTGACATCTGAAGAATCAACCACTTGTGATAGGAAAATTTGTGAGATCATTCATAATTTTCATAGTTTTTGCATAGTTTTTCATATCATTTACCATATCATTGTTAGATACTTTTACATATCAATTTCATATCATTGTTAGATCAATTTTCATATAGAATAGATTCATATCAGATTTCTCATTCTTATTGCATAGAAAACCCAAAAATATAGATTAATTTGCATTCATTACTTCATTGCTATTTCACATTCAAATCCTTCATTTAGGTTTCATCAATGTCACTAGTCTCGGTCTAATCTAAGAAGATCATACTCGCACCTATTAGAAGGCAGTAAATCGCCTGGTTAGTTTAGTTTCCATTTCATTGCAGATTTATATTTTGCTAACCTCTAATGTTTTACTGAAGTGTTGTATCTACAGCTAGGTACAAAATTTACACACATATTTTTGGTACCCACCGTGGGGCCTTGAAATGGGTTTCCATTCTATTCTATCAAATTTCTATCATTTTTTCAAACCCACGACCACAAGGTTAATTTTTGTGAGTTTTGTGATAAATTTATGGGCTATTTTTCCATGAAATTTGACTAATGTTTTTATTGGTACATGCACATATGACATGATATAAATCTGAAATTTATATTTCTAGAAAGTTATTTGAGTTAGCTTTCATTTTCCATTAGTTTGGGTTAATTTCATTTTGATTTGCAAAAGTTATGATCATTTTAGTGAAGACTGGTCTAAACCTGATTTTATGAAATTTGACTGATGATTTCATTGGTACATGCACATATGACATGATACAGATCTAAAATTTATATTTCTAGAAAGGTATTTGAGTTATCTTTCATTTTCCATTAGTTTGGATTAATGTTGTTTTGATTTGCAAAATTTATTGTTGATTTAGTGCAGACTGATCAGAATCTGATTTTTTATGACAACGGGTTTTCCGATTATCAAATGATATATTATATTTGACTAACCTAATTTTCTACCACGTGGGGTTGACAAGTTGTGTTTCTTTTTTTGATGGATTTTTATAACATTGGGTTTCATGTACAAGAATAGGTAAGTTTTTCATAACAGTGGTTTGCAGGTGTAGGTGCAGGTACGTCTTGTGGGTACAAAAGATAGAAGACAAATGCTCAAAAATTGCTAAAATTGGTAAAATCTACTAAGCGCGTTGCAAGGAACTTAGGTATTCTATTACATCTGATAACACTTCATTTTGGGACATAAAACAAACTCTCTTGTGTCAAGCTTGTGTGACTTTTCTTGCTTTCATATCACAGACTTCATTTTGGGCTCTAAAATGAACATAGATTTGCTTTTTGCATATCTGTTACACATAGTAATTAGGCCCTATGAACACTATTTGTGGTTCTTGAGAGAGTGGGTTTCCAGTGAAGCTCTTCTCAATGAGGGAACCCTTGTAGGTAGGGAGGATACTGAAAACATCTTGCGTTCTACTAGATTTGTAGCTTTCAGCTTTTGATTGATGCATTCTCTCTCCAGAGAGGTTGATAAATCACGAGTTGTAGACATCACAGATCTTTGCAATATTGCTTTAGTCTTAGTGTGTCGGATTAATCTATCTGCTTTGTTTTGGTTAAAAGTGAAAAGGCTAGAGGACTATGCTCTACTCTCTTTTTGGGTAGTATCAGAAACTCAGATCCTTGAATCTGGAACCAGTCTCCATGTGGTATCTTTTGTGAGTCACCTTTAGAGAGGGTTAACTGTAGTGGACATTCCCTTAATTGGTTCAATCATGTTGATGGAACCTCAAGCAGTAATAGCCATTTTAGCCATGGTAGTGACAGCCGCTATATAAATATCCTTGTGGAAGAAATCTTCATAGGTGTGGTCTCTTGTTGGGCTATCAGATCTCCCTAGCAGCTCTTGATTGATTAAATTCTCAGACTGTGTCAAAACCCTAGTGCACTGGGATTGGAGTTCACCCTCTTGGATCATAAAAGTTGCAGAGTCAGACCATTACTACAAACCCTAGTGAGGCCAAAATTTTCATTTTCTAGGAATATGTGCGTTATTGAAAAACTTTTTGGAACATACACAACTAGTATTTCTAGGGATTAGCACAATAAGTCACTATTGCTTGTTCATGCGCAAGGTTGCTTTTTCCCTTGTTCATTGTTTTCAAACAATTGCTTGCTCCCCTTGCTTGCTATTTTGCGTGCTTGATATCTTCTTGGTTACTTGAAATGAACTATCTTCAAAATTTGCAAACAAACTGATACTGAAAAACTAAAAAATTGTAAATCTGAAGCAAAAATCCTTTCTGGTGTCAAAAGTCATCCTAAAATATCAAAACTCGTATCAAAGCCAAAGTCAAAGTTGCCCAAAAAGTTGTCAAAATTGCCAGATACCCATCTTTTATAGCCTATTTCCAGAATCTGTCAAACAAATCACTATGTCAGGAACATAGCAGCAACTACTGAGAATCCAATATTTTTCCCAAAGTGGCCTTTTGAGTCTGATTTAGCCTTCTATTTTATCGATTTGAGTCTTTTACATCTTGTGTCAAAACCTTGTCTTAACTATCAATCTTTAATCAATTTTCAAAATGGCTAAGTGTTGCGAGCTCATGTCCGCTATCTTTTGGGCATCTACCCATACATCCAAGGCATAGTATCCTTCACCTACGTCCAATCTAATCTTCAATCACTTCAATCTTGACAAGGTTGCATCATTCGATCTTCTTGAATCAAGTCATTTCTCAATTGTCTTCATCTTGCTCTCTTGCTTCACCTAAAGTTAATGGTGGAAACCAGAGCTTCATCATGAAAACACAGAGCGCAATTTAGAACCATGAATTTTAGTTATCTTGTTATGGAACCTCTCTTAAAAATGGATGATCTCGAACTCATTGCTCAATTTGAAGAGTATTATTCCAAAAAGCCCATGAGCAATAAATGTATGATGAAAATAAAGGAAAAATTGATTGAATCAGACGCCTTTGCTAGGATCATACGCATGGTCATGTCACAACCTTCTTCTTCCAAACATCTTTCATATTCTAAGTCTTCTCATCATTCCTCATCATACACGTCTTCTTCCTCTACTAGGTCTTCACCTTGCTCTTCTCCACAATCTTGTTCCTCTTTTACTTCTCTCAAGAGTCTTACTCCTCGTCTCAAGCTGTACTATGATGAGCAACATGATAACCCTTATGATACCTCTTCCACAAAAAGTGAAACTAATGACTATGATGACTATGATGATGGATAATATAATGATACCTATGACACCTCTATTCCTAAGAGTCCTCATCGTGTGTTCCTGCTTACTACAAATGGGCCATCATGTTGGATAGATCGTGAGGGTGATCCATATGATTCTGATTTTGAAAGAGACTTTGATGAAATCTGTGAACAATACCTAAATGATACATCTACTTCACTTGAGGAAAAGAAAGCTTTCTGCACTGATTATAAAGGTCACTACTATAAGAATCTCTCCTCCAAGAAATCTCAAGCTGAAAATAAAGATTATACTCTCAAGAAAGATCATGTTAATGTTGAACCTTTGTCTTGTGATGGTTCCTTTCCATCCCCTACTTCCTACAATACCCATACATTTCCTAAAGCTTCCAAATCTATTGAATCTTTCACAAGTCCTTCATCCACCAAAGGTTCTAAAACTTTTCGTGCGGTTACCTATAGTTATCCTCAAGGGCTACCTCTTAAAGAAACTCACGCTAACCTTCACTTGGCTGCAAATACTTTCAATAATGCTAAACCTAAAGAGCCTAATCCTTTATATGCTATAATGCCTACTCCAGCTAGTCCTTCACCATCTCTTCCAAAGTCTTCCATACAATTCCAACATGCTTCATTGCCCTTAGAAGTGGCTCCATGTCAAGAAGACTCTAAAAATGATAAACAAAAGAACATAAAGAAAGATCAAGATCAAGAAACCTCCATGTCATCCAATCCTTTTCATGATGTCTCTTATCTATTCCATGGTTCTTTTGATCCTGGGTGCCCTTTCTCATTCATTCCACCATGTCTTAAGTCTTCTCCTAAGCAAGATCAAGCTACTACTTACACTGTTGAGCTTATTGACAATCAAAATAACCTTACTACACTTGCACTTTCCAAAGATGATACTTCCATTAAGGTTGGTAAAAATGGTGTTGTTACTTCCAATGTTAAGCCTATTGAAAATCAAGAAAAAAATTGTATGCTTGTGCTATCCAAAGATCCTTGTCAAGATCAAAGTCTTCCATCTTCTTATTCTACCACTCCATGTTCACTTCCACTTTCTACTTTTCCTAAGTCTTTGCAAGCTCTGAACTATCCTATCAAAGAATTATCTCCTATTCAAGATGTTCATGATCCTATTGCAAATCCTAATGCTCCCTTTGAAGATGCTGATGTCCTTGGTTGTCATATAGATGTTGATGAACTTATTGATTATCCTTATGCATCTTCCACTTCCATCCTTGGACCTCTTCCACCAATACTAAGAGCTTCACATCTGCCTTCCATCTTGGGTCCTTATGTCCCTTCACTTTCCCCTCCTAATTCCTAATTCACCATCCATCTTGGGTCCTTACATCCCTCCATCTCCCATCTTTCCTCAAGATCAACATAGATGCACACCCTTGAATCCTTTCCATCCACCCACCCATCTAAATCATTCATATCCTCCTTCTTCCACAAATCCCAAGTCTTTTGGAAGTAACTTGAATGTTCAATACAAGAAAAAGAAGCAATACAAGAATCTATCAAAAAAAGATCACCATGTCTCCTCTAATCGACATGGAGGCATAAAGTCAAAAGAGATATCTAAGAAAAAAACTACAAGACAAGTATGGGTTCCAAAATCCATCATTAAAGATATTCTCTCTACATTATCAAAAAGAAATGAAAAGCCTACAGCTATATGGATTCCAAAGTCTCTCTTGAAAGAGTCTAGTGTTGAACAACAAGTGAAGTTGACATTCAAGCTTCCAAAGACTTCCACTTTATTTTCTTCCAAAAACATTCTTCCATTCTCTGTGCCTAAACCATAACCTCTGCTATCTATTCGCCATATTCCTTCACGTATTCCTTCAGTCACATTTCCTCCATCCTCTTGCCACCCTCCAAGGTGTGTGTTGATGTTGATCTTTCCTTCTTTTCCATCTACCCTTTCACAATCCTTCCATTCATTATCCTTCTACCTTCTATCATTTTTCCTCATTTGCCTATTCCTCCTATCTTCCAACCTCACTCGCTTTACATAAAACTTTATCCTCCATTTTTCTCTTCCATCTCCCTTTCCCTATCAGCATCTTTGAGCATATCATTTTGAATCCTTGGCATATCATGGTATATCCTTTCAAGGAGCATTATCTAAAAAGCTTGCCTTCTTCCAAAAAATAAAAATGAAAAAAAAAAGAAATGAAAAAAAAATTGAAAATGTGCCTTGGTGAAAACCTGGAAATAGGCACCTTGGTAGAAAAAGTAAAGAGAAATAAATGTATCCTATGGTGAAAACCACTCCCTTGTGGCACCTTAGATAAGTACCATGATGAAAACTTGGCAATCAGACATCATGCGTAGTTCTTCTACATATTTCATCCATTCCATCTTCTCTCTTTGATCTTGACAATGTTGATCTATACATGAACATTTGGCTATCTTTTGAGCTATCTTACAACGATCTTGCTTTCATTCGCTTCCTGTTTAGCCTTCATATTTATTTTCCTCCATTCATTGTAGCCTTTCGCTATCTTTTTCCCCTTTGGTCTTGATCTAAAAAAGAAAGAGTAAAACTCAGTGCTATGAAGCCTCTTGACATGTCTACTCCTTTGGACTACATCATTTCCTTCTTTGGCACTACGCTTTTGTGACTTGTCCTATGCTAGCCTTTCATTGCTTGTCCAAATGTGCTTTACATGACAATTTTTCCCTAGCTTGGGTATTCTTGAAGAGTTTGCCCTTGAGGATTTCTTCCCTTCATTCTCCTTCATTCTCTTGTCTTCCATCTCATCCACTAGCTTGCCAATCCCTCTTGTTCTCCACCTTGCTAGACATTGGGACTGCACGATATGATCTTGCTTGGGAGTTTGAAATGGAAAAAGAGGCTATCAAATTTGCTAAAAACTGTCAAAAGTGTCAAGTTCATGGCAACTTGATTCATGCTCCAAGGAGAGATCTAATTCCCTTTACTACATAATGGCCTTTCCAACAATGGGCTTTTGATCTTATCGATGCTATCTATCCACACTCTTCTAATGGACATACCCATATAATCACAACTACAAACTATTTTTAAAAATGGGTAGAAGCAGTCCCCTTGACTCAAGCAACAGGAAAGCAAATTTCTATGTTTATTTTGAACTATATCATATGTAGATATGGGATCCCACATTCTATAATCATAGATAATGGTGGACAATTCAAAAACAAAGACCTAGATGATCTATGTGCCAAATTCAAGATCATACAACATTGGTCTTCTATCTACTATCCTCAAGGGAATGGACAAGCAGAGGCTTCCAACAAGAATCTATTAAAAATCTTGCACCATACAGTTAATAAAATAGGAAGAGACTGGCATCTCATGATCAATCTAGCTCTCTGGGCCTACAAAACAAGTATCAAAATGCCTACTGGGGCTACTCCTTTTGCTTTAGTTTTTGGGTCTGAAGTGGTACTATCTATTGAGGTTGAAATCCCATCACTAAGAATCAAAATGCATGGTCTAGTAACTGATGATGACTACAGAGTGTCTAGGTTGCAAGAATTTGAACTACTAGATGAGTGCAGACAAGCAGCGTATGATCATCTTAGAGTATATCAGAAAATAATATCTAGAGGCTACAACAAGAAAGTTAGACACAGAGAATTTTAGGTTGGTGATCTAGTCTTGAGAGAGAATCCTAAAAATCAATCACATAGAGAACGCAAGGGGAAGTTTGAACCCAACTGGCTGGGTCCCTTTGTAATCACTGCTACTTTTGGCTCTGGTGCCTATCAACTCTCAACAACTAAAGGAGAACAACTCCAAGAACTAATCAACGTTCTCCATCTAAGGAAATTCTACACCTAAGGCATTCAATCTATGGTAAAATGTCCTGAAAAAATCTTAAAAATTGGAAAAAGTCCTAAAAAAATGAACATCTTGGTGAAAACCTAGCAATAGGCACCTTGATGATTCACAAAAATATCAAAAAATATCAAAAGTACAAAAAAATTGAAAAAATGAAAAATACAAAAAAATGAGAAAAAGAAAAAGTGCCTTGGTGAAAACCTGGAAATGGGTGCCTTGGTCGAAAAAATAGAATCTCTACCAAGATGGTGAAAACCCAACAAATGGGCATCACTTGTTTAGAATGCTCCATCTATTAGCGCAATCTTGGTCTTTCCCAGGTTTCAGTCTTGCTTTAGTTTGTGCATATCTCAGGATTTGTTTCCGCTTTCCTATTTTCAATAAGTTGGTATGTACACCAATCAACTCAAGCATCTATATCCTATCAATGTTAACACTTGGGGGCAATCAATGTCATATGCTATGGTCTCCAGTACATCTTAGATGAGTCATATCCAGTCAGAGTCCTTTGAAGCTTTATCTGAGTCAGTCAGTCAATCTCGTCTCTAGAAAGGATTTTGCATCTACAACAACGCAATCAAACATCAAACTGAAAACAATCTATACTTTTTACATGCTTTTATCTCCTTGTATGCTTACTGATTCACATTGAGATTTCTGCATATTGTGTCCCTTCAAGCTCTTTGATGATGTCCTTTATAGGATTTAGAGAGTGATGACTGGGGGCATAATCTTTTCTTTGTCTTCTGCTTGTATGTGAAAATCTAACAACTTTGGAAATTCTGGATTGAAATGGTGTCCGTCTGTAAGAGCCTCTATCTCAAATTGGATGGCCATGCAAACCTCGACCATTGATACCCAAAAAATTCAAGGAAGTTTGATCTAACTATTGTCTTTTTTGAGTGATTTCTTTCTCCTATTGTGAAATGTGATCTTACCTAAGGATGTGAATGATAAAGGGTCACTATGGGTAATTCACACTAGATTTAGAATGATCTCTTGACTGTTTGATGTGTTTTTTATGCAAGGCGTATTCAGGTCATCACGACGTTTATGTTCTGATACTTATACAAATTGCTATATCAAAATGGACATGATATTCAGGTCATCCTGGCGTTTATGCCTTGGTGCTTATATCTAATCTGACATTCTGAAAACAAAATTGATATTCATACATCCATGGTTTCCTAATTAGTGGGTGTTGTATTGATTCCTATGCATACAAATTGATATTCATATGTCTATGGTTTCATAACTAGTGGGCATTGTATTGATTTATCCAGTTACCTAAAAATTCAATGATGAAAATGACCGACACATGATCAGTGACTAGGTCCTAGGTCTTAGGTTGCATTTCATTCTACATGTTTCTTTGCATATTGCATGTTTGCATGATCTCACAATGGTTGGATAAACTTCAATGCTTAAACGATTCTTCAATCACATCTTCAAATCTAATAAGAGTTGAACCCTAACACGAAGGTTCCTCCAATGAAATAGCAAGTACAATCCATTTTTAGGATCAAAATCAAAATCTAAGATCGTTCATAATGCCAACTGCTTGCATAATCGACCTTCTAATCATCAATGAAATCCAGAATTCAACTTAACTGATTATCTTACATCAAACTATCAAAATTTCAACTTGGTCACCCATGGTCAACTCATGGTTTAACCTAGTCAAACTTGGTCTCCAAGACCTCTAAACGATGCAGAACGCATTCCCAGACATGTTTAACCACTTCTCAAATCAATTAACATGCTTCTAAACCATTTAACGCTGACTTTTCTTGTCAAATTTCAATTTTAATCTAGAAGGGGGCATGGTATTGCACATCATTCAAAGTCTGTAATCATCTTTATTGATATCATATCTTTCCTCAGTAATCAAGACAACAACCACGTCTAGTTGTTGATTCATCAAAAAAAGACCTCATCGCTTGGGGCCAATCAATCATCGCTCGAGATATATCAGATTCATCAAGATCCATATCAATCTAGTATTCTCTTAATCTTGTAAATTGTATCAGTTTTTGTAACTATCGGTTTAATTGTGTTATTTCCTTGGTTCTTCAGAAACTGAAGGGTTCAGATGTGATACCAATGTGATTCTTATCGACAATCAGGTCTGGAATCAGTCACTCCTTTGTAATCATAAGGTTCAGAATCAGGCATTTTGACACTTTTTCACAATCATCGGTTCATTGCTATTATAGTTAACATTATCTTTGGTCATTCATGACCTATTATCTTCATATCAATTTCAATCAATTTCTGTCTCATATCAATGTCAATTTCAAACAGCAGTTTCGACGTCATACACAGACTATCTTTGAACCACTGCGCTTCGCATAGCAATTCAAAGAGGGGCAAAATGTAATACCCCAAAAATGGGCTATAAGATCATTAACCTCCTACATCGACACATCGAATGAAATTGACATCAAAGTCCTAACCAAAGGCACATCTGCACATCATCGAATCCTAATTGATTATCCTAAATTCTGCATTGGGGAATATTCCTAGTAATATTCCTAATCATCTTAATTATCTTTAATTTAATGATTATTTGGTGATAAATCTAATTTATCCTAAAGTTTGATTGATTGAATATTCTAAATATTTAATTAATTAGATTTAATTCTACCACTTAATTATTAAATTGGATTTAATTACATTTATTCCTAAATTGTATTATTTAAATTTGACAATTAATCAAAATTCCTATCATTAATTGATTAAATTCTTATTTAATTAATTAAAGAAAGTTGTCATATTTAATGATATTATTTTTGAATAAAAGTTTGATTTAATAATTGATTAACCCATAAATCAATTGTTTTAAACTTAAAATCAGTTAAGTGGAAAATAAATCACTTTATTTATTAAATTAATTCATATTAAATCATGCACAATCACAAAAGCAGTCAACTTTAAAACAGCTATTATTTTCAATTTGTAAACTTTCTAAAAACTCAATATCTGATGATGAGTTGAAAAAAAAACAAAAAAAATAAAAGCTCTATTTTGAGATAAAAATTGCTTTTGCATGATTTTATGAGTTTATTTATTCTTAATTTCTTGTTAACTCAAAAATCAACCTGAGTTTATCAAGAGTGATTTATGGCTTTTTTCCATGCACCTCCAAAGCCCTGGATTTCTATAAAAACAAGGCTCAGCTCTTCATAATTCATCTCTCGCATCTCATAACTTTGCATACTTGCGCTGCCAAAATTAATCTCTCGAATTTGCATCAAATCTCTCAAGCTTTCAATCTCAATCAATCTCTCAAAAATTTGCACAATTACTCTAGCGATTTGACATCTGAAGAATCAAGCACTTGTGATAGGTGAATTTGTGAGATCATTCATAATTTTCATAGTTTTTGCATAGTTTTTCATATCATTTAGCATATCATTGTTAGATAATTTTACATATCAATTTCATATCATTGTTAGATCAATTTTCATATAGAATAGATTCATATCATATTTCTCATTCTTATTGCATAGAAAACCCAAAAATATAGATTAATTTGCATTCATTACTTCATTGCTATTTTGCATTCAAATCTTTCATTTAGGTGTCGTCAATGTCACTAGTCTCGGTCTAATCTGAGAAGATCATACTCACACCTATTAGAAGGCAGTAAATCACCTGGTTAGTTTAGTTTCCATTTCATTGCAGATTTATATTTTGCTAACCTCTAATGTTTTACTAAAGTGTTGTGTCTACAGCTAGGTACAAAATTCACACACACACCTTCTTGTTACTCACTGAATTTTATGTCTCCTTGAGTTCTTGATTCAAAACTTCTTCCACCATAGCCACCTCTTTGTCCTCTACTATCCTTACCTTTACCTCTACCTTTGGAGGTTTGGTCTTGCTTTCTCTTGTTTTTCTATCTTCAAGGCCATTTGATAGCATTGGCAGATGGTTTTGAAGTTCACTAGACTCGTTTCTTCTTGAATAGACCATTTGAGGTCATTCAAGTACCTTGCAAGCTTAATGCCTTCATCTTCAACCACCTTTGATCTCAAATATAGCTTTTGAAACTCCTCGGTGTAGGCTTGGACATCTAGATCTTTTTGTATAAGATTGTGTCTCCTCCTATGCATTTGAACTTCATAGTCATTAGGAAGGTAGGTCTACTTCACTTTGGTTACCATGCCCTTCCATGTAACTATAGGACCTTTTCCATCTGTTTCCCTCTCGGTTTGCACAAACTTCCACCAAGTAAGAGTTGAACCTCTTAGTCTAGACTTGGCCACCATAACTTTTTGTGCCTCTGAGATACCATCACACTCAAAATGGTTCTCAATGCTATCTATCCAATCCACAACTGAATCTAGATCCATTTTTCCACTAAATAGTGGCACACCTTCCAAAGATTTTCCACTCAATACATTTAGTGCTTTTAAGAATGGCTCTTCAGGAAGAATAGGGTCAGGTGTTGGTGCTTCCTCCTCCAACTCTAATTCCTTCTCCCTTGCTTCTTTTTCTTCCTTTTGGTCAATTTTATCTTTGACCTTATCAGCTTTGTCTTGGACTTCACCCAAGAGCTACTCCATTTGGGATAATCTTTCTCTTAGCAATCAATTATCCTCCTCTTGTTCCTCAACCATCTTGGCTAACTCAATGTTAGTCACTGTATAGTATAAAATATGGATGGGATCCTAGAACAATGGTTTTCACATAAAAGAGACCCCAAACCCAATATTTTACACATACATTTGAATTGTAAGGGATATAATGTAAATCAGATAAAATAAGATACATACCTCATGATGAAATTAATTTGGAAATACCTATTTTCTGGTGTCTGTGTATAGTTTCAAGGAATTCTGCAACCTATCTGAGACTGGAAATGTCGAGATGGAGAAAACCCAAAAAACTTTTGTCTTTCTGGAAGCAGGTAGTCTTTGACCCCGATAAAAGGTCAAAGACTACCTCAAGATTTTGAAGGTCGACTTTGACTTTGTTCGCAGATCCTAGAAGTTCGGTGAAAAGGGTATCCGGATCTGCACTTTAATTCATCATCCCACACTCGTACTTGCAAGAAAAATGGTTTTTTTATTTGTTTTGGGGGTTTTCTTATTTGTTTTGGGGGTTTGCCTTAGTCAAACCCTGGTTTGGAATCAACCTTAATAATGGAATTAAAATAGAGAATGCTAGCAAGTAGTAGAAGTAGATCTAACAACGAAGCTATGATATTCAATAGATATGCAATTGTATTTGAAATGTAATCAAGTATGTTAATATGAAATCTTGGAATCAACACTAACAAATGTAAATCTAAACATCCATGATTGTATTCTTGGAATCCACCTTGAGGGAAGAATGAATAGATCTTGAATATGAACAAAGGATCTTGAAGGAAGATCACACCATCATGATGGCTAGATCTAGGGTTTTGAATGATGAATCTTGAATGCTTGAACCAAATCCCTTCAAAGGCTTGAATGCTTGAATCCTAGATCTTCAATGGAGAAATTGAATGAAGAAGAGGACTTGAATGCTTTAATGGATGCTTGCTTGAATGTGAATATCTCCTTGAGAGCTCTTGATCATGAAATGGCTTGGTTTAGAGATCTTCTCATGAAACTTGATGGAGAAAATGAGAGAGGAAGGCTTCCTTTTATAGTGATCTAGGGCACAATCCTCTAGAGGGGCCACCTTGGGGAATTAAATTCCAATTAGGCCTAAAACCTTTAGGAATGGACCTAAATTAAATATAATTTAATATTTTACCATTTTGGAGACCAAAACAACCAACTTGGAAGTGGGAAAATAATTCTCTCTAAAACCTAACATCCGAAGATCACGAGACCTTGAAACTTCAACCTGGGGTCAAGGATGAGGTCGACCTTGACCTAGGTCAGGGAAAAGGTCATCCTTGACCCTCAAGGTCTTCATTGACCCCTCAAGGTCATCATTGACCTTGAGGTCATAGATCTCAGGGTCTCAGTCAAAGTGAGAAACAGGAGGTCCCGGGGGTACCGAAGACCTAGAAATGATGTCAGAATAGGGTAGAGTGCCAGGGAGAGGCACAAAATCCTATGATGAACATGATGAAGGCTAGGATGACCAATTTTTAAGTCTTACCTAGAAAATAGAGCCATAGAAGAGGGAAATTAAGGAGAATCCTCAGGATCCTAACCCTAATTTCACCTAGAATGAAGGAATCAAGTGCAGAAAAGAAGTGGAAAATGGGGAAAAAGCCAGATCTAAGCAAAGATAAATTCAAGGCATTCGACATGACCCCAAACCACTAACTCGGAGGGCTAAACACTCTTAACATGGAAGTGCTTCCATTTTAAGACAATATAGTCACCATGGTTTTATCTTCCACTAATCCAACTGGTGTATTTTATCCCACTGATTCAGTAGGCTACAACATCTACCACAAGCCTAATCAATTCAAGCTCTAATACCAATATGATGTGAGTGTTCCAAGGCTTTCTTGCACTTCAACCAAGAGACCTAGGTTGTCTCTTCTAGGAACCTGATCTCCGCTAGGTCCCGATTGGCTTAGATGATTAACTAAGTCCAATTCCAACTCTTCTCTAAGAGTTCTATCCCTTGTGCTTCACCTTGAAAGACTAACACCCTTTAGTTAGTTCAATTCTTCACCCTCACTTAGAAATCTCTAAGTTCCAACTCCTCATAAACTTCAAATTTCCTTGCAGTGATCTCCATCATGTTGAAAAATTGCATATCTTTTACATTTTGATCCATTCTAGAAGGATCTTCAATCTTACCCTTACTGGGTTCAAGGATTCGCCATTTAGCAGCCTACTTAGGCCTATTTCTTGTAGCCTTTTACAGAGGTCTTTTACCAATTCTTGACCAAACTTTCCAAAACACTCACAAAACCAATCAGGGATTTGGATACCCTTTTGGAGTTTACAAAGGATTTTGCAAGTTTTTCCTTCCTAGGTCATCTCTACAATGCCTTCCTACAATCTAGGACAAGTAGGGCTACAAGACCTAGTGTCTAGGATTGACTGTATCCTAGTATGAATCTTACTCAAAACTTGGTTTAATGGATTGGTATAAGCTCAATCCTCATAGTATGTTAGGATATACTAAAATCCTACCTGGAACTCTACTTGTGTCATACAGTACTTCTCTATACTGCAAGAATTCTTCTTTTCTTCAATCCTAAACCTCTAACCAGGCTTTGTCTGCTCGCCTAGGGCTTAGTAGTAAAAATAGCTCTCCATCTTCCTATGACTCATAATCCTAAAAATATATACACTAATGACTCCCCTAACATATCCATCCATCCTTAGGTGTTTCCCATGGCTAGATATCATGGGGGAGCCATGAATGCACCGACTGGTCAGGACAGGACTAGTGTGGTCTCTAAATCAAAAACAATTTATTCAACACACTAAAAATACTCTAATCAACTTTCCTATCAAATGAAAAACTCTTAGAACTATCTAAAGAACACAAAACAATCACTAATTTAGAACATTCAATCCATTACATATTACTTTCACCACAAAAGCTTAGGTTCTTCCCTAAAATAGTGTTGCAAAGCTCTATTGCTATATTCAAACTATTAAAATCAACACACACACCTCAAGATTCAAGTCTTAGGTAATATTAGATGCCATCTCCATGATTCTAGGTCCTGTTGGATGATCTCCCACTTCCTATAGTTTAGGGGATCCAAAGTAACTGAATTGCATGCAACATTTGCAATAATTGCAAATGTTGTAATGACAACTTCTTTACAACATTTGGTATCTTTCACTTATGCCATCATCCTACTTCTTAGGACTACTAACCTCCTATATTTCGAGGATCCAAGATCATAAATGACCTTAAGGCATCTTCCTAACATCAATATGTGCTTAGAACACATTAAAGACTCTAATCTCACCTTAAGCTTCTAACACTAAGAAAATTAATCAACAACTAACAATGGCTATTTGGGTGACCTTAGTCCTAATGACTAACTCACCTAGCCCACATTGCAATGACCTTCTAAGGTCTTAAAATAAACTCATTCTACTCTTCTTGACTTGGCTAGAGTCAAGTACAAGCCAAAACATCTAAAACATGGAGGTTAGCCTAGGTGTGCTCCTGCACCATATTCCAAGCTCAAATTAATAGCATAAAAATTGTGGCCAAACCCAAACCATTTTTAATTGAAGCCTTATGTCATTTTCCTTTTGATAGAAATTTGATCATGGTGTCTTTTCCTCCTAATGTGGTCTTTTTGAGATATGACAAGTACATGGGTAAATCCAACCCACAAGACCACTTGAGAGAGTTTTTTTCTCTAAGAATTGAGTTCATGCATGACACCACATGCCTAATGAGATTATTCCCAAGAAGCCTTGGAGGGCAGGCCATGGAATGGTTTTCAAAATTAACCCCAGGAAAAACAACTTTTGAAGAACTGGCCTCCAAGTTTGTGACTCATTACTCTTACAATATTGAGCATTAAATCACCATGCTGAACCTATGTGATACTAAAAAAGATGGTGAACCTTTTCTAAGATTCCTCCAAAGATGGAGAATGGTTTTTGCGAGATATTTGAGAAGTATACCTAAGAAGGAGAAAATGGATATTTTCATGAATAACTTGAACATGGAAATGAATTATCGATTAAAACTTCAATATCCCCTGTATTGGACTTGATGAGAAAATCAACCCCTAGCTCCCAAGAATCACCTACATGTAAACACATGTCATAGAAAGAGAGAAGAAAAAGCTATGGAGGCGTGAACACAAGGTCCATGAAAGAGAAGACATTCTTGATGTGCAAAAACAAAAGTTTCAATGCAATAAAAATGAATGTGTTTTGTTAATTATTACAAGAGAGATCAATCCTTATAAAAGGAGATCAAAACCCTAAAAGAAAACATGGGTTGCATAATAATAATTAATAAAAGAATTAATTATTATGCCTAAAGTTTAGCTTAAGTAAAGAATGAGATAATAAATGACTTAATAATTAAATCAATGTGATTTAATTAATATGAAAAAATAAATTACTCTAACACCCCCCCCCCTTAAGATAAACTTAGGGAGTAGCTAAAAACCTAGAACATCTACTAAAAGAAAATGGGTCTCGGCAACAAAGGCTTGATCAGGTTATACCCAAGTACAAAAGAGAGTCTCTATAAAGTGGAGAAATAGAGAAAACCACATGGGGAAAACTCTACTCCAAAAAGAGATCAAGACTAGTTGAAGGACTGAAGAAGCCTCCAAAACAAGGGAACGTTCCAGAAAATAGGAACAAAGAATGAACATGTAGAAGAACATTGAAGCAATAAGCTAAAAACTATGTCAAAAAGTAACCACTAATCTAAAGAACCTCCACTGAAATAGAACATGACCAGGTAGAGAATAGTGTAATCTAGATGAGTGCTCTCAAATGACACTACTCAAATCAGGAGGCAAACAAAGGCAAACAACTGAACTTGAAGATACAGATTGCATAAAACACCAAAGATTGAAGATTTGATCAATCAAAGATGGAAGATTGCCTCCAAAAAATTGGAATGAAAGAGTTTTCATATGGTAAATGATCCATCTTACTGAAATGCATAGGTACCCAACCACTGCATCCTCCTAGTACATAGGAACATTTATATTGAATACATAGCTCACTAAATCAAACCAAGGAAGCATAAGAACCAATAGTAGAAACCCCCCCCCCCACAATTTTGACAAGGGAGGGGTGATAGGTACACTAAAAAGGATGACCAATAAGAATTGCATGATGAAGAACCAAGAACATCAAAGGTGCAGAGAAAGTACAAACACATATAAAGACATCATGAGGCTAATGTCGTGGAAGGAACACTCACTTGACAAAGGTAGATGGAAAACAAAGTCAAACATCAAACCTCCCATGGCTCTTTATAAGGGATTGCAAGTAGAAAAGGCACAAAGTTGTGCAAGGTCCCAAGCATGCAATAGAATGGCACTTTATCCCAGTGTGTTTGCATAAAAGAATGTTTACAAAAGATGTCTACAATGCTCAAAGAAGATAGAAGGTTGTAGAAACATGAATAACAACCAAAGATGATCCCTCCCATATAGGGAAGAGATCTTAGGACTTGAAACATTCAAGATATTCAGCAGAGTTCATAAATGCAAAACACTGAATAAAATATACCTAGAGCAGAATCTAGGAAAAAGACTCATAGCACTAGAAATATCACAGAACAATCTTTCCAACGATATCTCATTTTCCTAAAAAGAAGTCCAGATGTGCAAGATATGGCTCCTAGAGTGCAAAAAGGGACTTCTGGCTTTCACAAAAAAAAACCATTAAGAAAGAAAAATCATAAATTCAAACTTCCAGATCTAAATAGAGCTCAGAAAGATCTTTCTAACGATATATCGTTTGCCTGATTTTGACACCGTATGCTCATGTTATGAGAAAGAAACTAACAGGTGCTCTGGAAGGGCCTAGAAGGTGCATGGAATTTTTTGACGTAAAGCTGAAATCAGCAAGCCACGGGCATAAATTTGACAGTCAAATGGTCGTTACCATAAAAAAATCAATTAGGTCTGGGGTCCTAAAATCTTGACCCCTAGTCATGTGGTGACCAAGGGGCTGGAGTCAAAATCTCCTAGTCATGCATGTGACCTATTGGTTGGAAGGCAGGGGCTATGGAGTCGGCAGTTACTGCGACATTAAATGTTGATGGTCACCATGGTGGTAACCGTAGCAGCAACTATAGCAGTATCCGTGATGATAACTACAGCGGTTCCATTGATGTTGGTCGTTGGTGATTCCACCGGTGGTGGCTGCTAGAAGCATCGCTAGCCACAAAATTTAATGTTTTACATGCCTCAGAGTGCATGCCCAAGGTTGTACGGCCTTGAGGCAAAAAAAAATTGTGTCAGAGGTCAGCGTTGGCCAATATGGAGATGCTTTATATGGAAATAGGGGTTTTTGGGCGCTCTGAGCTCAATGGTGAGCTTCGTTTGAGCTCAAAATGACTAGAATTAAAAATCCCTCTAGATCCAACACAAAACCTCTAAAAAACATAGATTTGATGAACAAGGTCAAATCTCTCATGAAGAGAACAAGGGCGTGAAGATCTAAATCTCTGATACCATATTGGAGTTTATGTAAAAATAAACCTACAGCTCCCAAGAACCACCTACATGCAAACACCTGTCACAAAAAGAGAGAAGCAAAAGCTATGGAGGCCTGAACACAAGGATCCATGAAAGAGGAGACATTATTGATGTGCAAAAAAAAAAAGTTGCAATACAATAAAAATGAATGTATTATGTTAATGATTACAAGAGAGATAGATCCTTATAAAAGGAGATCAAAACCCTAAAAGGAAACCTAGATTGCATAATAATAATTAATAAAAGAATTAATTAGTATATGCCTAACGTTTAACTTAAGTAAATTAAGAGATAATAAATGACTTAATAATTAAATCAATATGATTTAATTAATAATAGAAACAACTTATTACTCTAACACCCTGACCTTGGAGAAAATTATCGAAAATGGGATCAAGATTGAAGAAGTGTTAGTGAAGAAAGGAGAAATCAAGCTTTTTAAAGAAAATAAAGGATTTCCTAGCACCAATAATAATTTTAATAATAATAATAGGGGTGCTAATAACAACAATGACAAATCAATGTTTTGGTTAAAGAACAACAAAAACCTTGTAAATGATGGGGTTGTAGAATCCAACAACCTTAAAGCCACCCCTTTTAATTTATCAAGTGGGTCCAATCAACGGAGAAAGTTCACATTCATGGGAGAACCTTTGGAGAATGCCTTAAGGACCCTTGTTTCCAATAAAATCAACATTTTTCCAGAATCAAGACCCTATAAACCACAAGTTAAACCATCTTAGTGGAACGATGTCCATCATTGTGAATACCATCAAAATAAAGGGCATAAGACCAATGAGTGTATGAAACTCAAAAACTTGGTTCAAGATTTGATAGATAATGGCATGATCAAATTTGAGGTTCCCCAAAACATTAAAGATCATACAACATTCAAAACTCCTTTCTTAAATCATGAGAAAGTTGAAACCTCAAATTCGAATCAAAACAACAAAGAGGGAATGACAAAGTTAATTTCACCCATACCTATGACAATACTATAAATTCTTTGACGAGGTATGAAAATACCATCAATGTCATAGTGGTGAAAGAGAAACAACAAGAAGAAACCTCTAATGTTGTGACTAGGGGGACAGCATCCAAAATCACCTTGCAAGGGGTTAACCCTAAAATTGTTCTACCAAGTCAAACATCATGATCCTCAAAGCAATACAATCTTGTGGATCAACTCCAAAGGACTCCCACACAAATTTCAATCTTGGAATTGTTAAAACTGCCACCAATCCAAAAATAAATCTTAGAAAAGGCTCTTGTTGAGACCAATGTTCCACTTAATTTGGATGTGGATAAATTTCAAAATATGTTTGGACACCTTATTGCACCACATTTCCTATCTTTTTTTCTGAACAAGACGACATGTCTTTGAATCATCCCTAGAATATCCCATTGCATATTGAAGTCTTGATACATAAACATCGTGTCAAAGGGCTCCTCATTGATGGAGGAGCTAGTCTAAATATTTGCACCTTGAATCTTGTCAAAGCTTTAGGATATTCTGAAGAATCCATTGATCATAAAAGAAAGATAACTATAAAAGCTTATGATGATGAAGAAAGGTCCTCCAAAAGGATAATAGTTCTTCCTATCCAAGTTGGTCCTATTCAAAAGGAAATATTTTTCCAAGTAATTGATTTGAAATTGACCTATAATATTTTTTTGGGGAGACCATGGATACATCAGATGCAAGCGATACCTTCAACATATCATCAATGTTTAAAGTTTCCTTATATGGGTTAATAAATCATTGTGAGTGGAGATTTGAATCCATTTCAATATTGCAATAACATCAAACCTCTAAATGAATCATTGGTTCCTTACAATATTGAATGCACCACATCAATACAAATGAGTCAAAGTCAAAGTTCAAAGGATGTTTCCTTAGAAAAAGGAAAAGGAAAGATGGAGGAAGAAGATACCCTTGTTAAAGAGAATCTAGACCAAACTAACTTAGCTACATCAACTAAAGGAAAGAAGAAAGTTAGTTGGGAAAATTCTAAAGAAAAAGAAGAGGATAATTCAAAATCTTCTCAAATAAAAGCCAAATAAATCCATTATCAAAAGATGGATAGAATGATGAAGAATTTTGAAAAACAATGCAAGATCAAGCAAAATGGTGTAGGAAAATATTCCTTATCAATGATGGATTTACCACTTTCCCCTAGGTCTCATGGTAGACCCTCTAGCTCTAATCTACCCCAAAAATATAATGATCATTTTGTAAGAGCTAGCACTTCTTCACCTATGGAATAAAATGACAATTAAATCCTAAAGTGGCTCTATAAAGAGGAGGAAGAATCAAATTCAAATGAAAAAAGGATTCAAAATATTAGTATTCCAACACATCAGTATGGAAAAGGTTTCAAAATCATGCAAAAGATGGGATACAAAGGAAGAGTTCCCTTGGGAAATAAAAATGAAGGATTGGTGGAACCTATAGAAATGGCTTGGAGAGATAGCAAAGAAAAATTAGGGTTAGGATATCTTGAACCAAGATATACTAAAAAGAATCATCCCCAATTCTATGAACAAATTTTTCAATTGAATTCCAAAAGTGATGAGGATTCTAATGAATGGGAATGGAATTATTTATCTAATGAATCTTGTTAAGACAAAGAGGTGGATTTTATTCATAATTATGCTCCTATGTCTAACCCAGCTAAAAGATAAGAGTCAAATCAAGAGTAATTTCAAATCAAGCTTCAAGCTCTAATCAAGGGTTAGTTTCTACTCAAGAGCCTCTTCAAGTCAAGAAGTGGAAAGATATCAATGGATAGGGGAACCCTATGTACCCTCATGGTTACTAGTGATGGAAGAATCTATTGATAGGTTTAACCCATGAGATTTGTATCCTCGAGAAACCTAAGATGACTCTAGTGAGGGAGATTTTGATCCAAGTTCTATGTAACACCTAGAATAAGCACATGTCATAGAATTAAGCGATACAATGTATGCACCATCAAACAAATTCATGTCCCTAAGCCCTACTAACTTGAGCCTAGCCAATGATACTTTATCTCTTGTATACCCAGAACTCATTGAATGGGATTCCATAGAGCCAAACAACATTCCCACATTCCTAAATGACAATTCCATGGTCTTATATCTAAATTCAATTGAACCCTCTTCTACCAATGAAATATATCAAGGAGAAATGATGAGGGAAAGTATTCAATCTCTTAGTCAAGAAATAAAATAAAATAAATTTAAAAATGAAAAAATGAAAGAGTCTAGCGGTGAAAACCACAATGTGGCAGTACTAGACCAAGAAAAGAAAGAAATAAAAGATGTTTCCAAAGGTGAAAATGCAATTGTGTTACCTAAGGAAGACAGATTGGATAATTTTCCTAAACATTATGAATAAAGATCACCTATCTTGATAGAGCCAACAAAAAATATCAATATTGGGACAGAATCAGAGGCTAAAATTATACATCTTGTAGCTTCATTGTCAAAAGAGGAAAGAGAATAATTTGTGAAGTTTTTCAAAGAAAGGAAAATAAACTTGGCTTGGTCTTATGATGATATGCCTGGATTAGGCCCAAATATAATTATGAATCATTTTAATATCAGCCCAAGAATTAAGCTCGTCAAGAAAAAGTTGAGGAAAATGCACCCCCATATTGCATTACTTGTCAAAGTTGAATTGGAGAAGTTATTAAAAGTGGGTTTCATTAGCACTATTGATTATGACGATTGGATCTCTAACATTGTACCGATTTCAAAACCAGATAAATCAATTACAATTTGCACAGATTTTGGAGATCTTAATCTAACATGCCCAAAAGATGATTTCCCCTTACCAAACATAAACACAATAGTGGATTTGACAGCGGGTCAATCTATGTTTTCTCTTATAGATGGATTTAGTGGGTACAATCAATTAAAAATTGTGCCCAAAGATCAAGATAAGGTGTCTTTTACATGTGCTTGGGGGATATTTTGTTGGAATGTTATGCCCTTCGGTCTTAAAAATGCAGGAGCAACATACCAAAGAGCTATGACCACTATATTCCATGACATGATGCATAAATTTTTAGAGGATTACGTGGATGATATCTAGAAAAATATCATTCAAGAAAAGAAGACTTGCCAATTTTAGAGAAAATTTTCAAATGGCTTGAACAATTCAAGGTGAGATTAAATCCAAAAAAGTGTGCCTTTGGGGTACAATCGGGCAAATTACTGGGGTATATATTTTTGGAAAAAGGTATTGAGGTAGACCCCACAAAATTCAAAGAAATAATGAATATGGGGGCACCAAGAAATATGATCCAAATGAGATCTCTCCAAGGAAGGCTCCAATCCATAAGAAGTTTCATTTCCCAACTAGCTGAAAAGTGTACTCTTTTACTCAACTCCTTCACAAGGACATAGTATTCAAAAGGGATGATAAATGTGAAGAATATTTTGCACTCCTCAAGAAATACCTCATGAATCCACAAATAAGAGGAAAGCCTTTGATATTGTATATTTAAATGACAAATCATTCCTTAGGTGCACTATTGGCTCAAGAGGATGAGAATGGAAAAGAGAAGGCAATCTACTACATAAGCAAGACTTTAGTAAAATATGAGTTGAATTAGAGTTTCATAGAAAGAGAATGTTTGGTGGTATTTTTTCCTTCATAGATACTATGACATTATATGTTGGCACACAAAATCAAACTCATAGATAAGATTGATCCTTTGAAATATCTATTGAGAAAAAAAATTGTAACAGGAAGATTAGCGGGTCATGGTATTAAGTGAATTTGACATAGAATGCATGGATAGAAAGGTAATAAAATTCCAATTTGAAGTCGATTAGCTGGCAGAGGAACCTTTGAGAGATGAATACCCTATTCAAGTGGAATTCCTAGACGCATAAATCATAAACATGGAAACTCTACTTTGATGGTTCTTACACCCAACATGGCTCAGGAGTAGGCATATTATTGATCACACCTCAAGGATCCACAATTTCAAAATATTACAAGCTTCTTTTTCCATGCACTAATAATATTGTCGAATATGAAGCACTTGTCATAGGAATTAAAATGGATTTAGAATGGAAAGTGATAGAATTACAAGTCTATGGTGATTCACAACTAGTCATAAATCAAATTAATGATGAGTACCAAACAAAATATGACAAGTCGATACCCTATAAAAGATGATAGATGATCTAAAGAAGTACTTTTTTTATCACATTTCAACAAGTACCAAGAGAAAAAAAAAAAAAGCAGATGCAATGGCAACATTAGCTTCACTCTTACAGAGGCCAGATCAAAGCATGAGATATGAATTATTGGTAGAAGAGTTAGAGCAACCTACATTTGACCTACCCGATTCCCAATCATTTGCATATTAATTGGACATGACTCTCCTTGGTACGGATCCATTTATACTTATTTGAAAGACCAAACCTTACCCTTGGACCAAACCCAAAACCAAAAAAGAAACTTTATAAGACAAGGATCTCATTATATCTTGGTGTCAGACACATTGTATCGTAGGAGTCTTGAAGGAATGCTTCTAAGGTGCCTAGAGGAGGCGGAATCAAAATTAGCTTTACAAGCAGTCCACAAGGGAATCTATGGATCACATTTGAATGGGTTTACCTTAGCTAATAAAATTCTAAGGATGGGGTACTATTGGCCCTCCATGGAAAAAGATGCATGTCATTTTGCCAAGATATGTCAAAAATATCAATATCATGGAAACATAATTCATGTGCTAGCATAGGAACTACATCCAATGACTAATCCTTGGCCCTATTATCAATGGGGGTTAGATTTAATCAGGATGATTTATCCACCATCATCCAATGATCATAAGTTCATACTCACTGCAATAGAATATTTCACCAAATGGGTCGAAGTTGTGCTCTTGTCTACTGTAATGGGAAAATAAATTTCAATATTCATTTTGAACCATATAATTTATAGATATGGTATCCCTCAGGCCATAATAATAGAAAATGTCAAGCACTTCAAGAATAAAGACATAAAGAATTTATGCGAGAAATTTCATATAATTCATCATTCATCTTCCATCTATTATCCACAAGGAAATGGACAAGAAGAAGCAAATAATAAGAACATCCTAAAGATATTGAAAAGAATAGTGGATAACTCAGGAAGATATTGGCACATTCAAATAAATCCAAATCTATGGGCATATCGAACAAGTGTGAGAACACCAACAGGAGCTACACCTTTCTCATTAGTATATGGAGCCGAAGCAGTATGACCTCTAGAAGTAGAGATTCCATATTTACAGGTTTCATTACATGGATTGTTAATGAAGGATGATTATAGAGTCTCAAGACTCCAAGAGTTAGAGTTACTTTATGAGTGTCAACAACAAGCATATGATCATCTCAAGGTGTATCAAAATAGAATGTCGAGAAACTACAACAAACACATCAAGCCAAGAGAATTTCAAGTAGGTGATCTTGTATTAAGAGAAAATCCTAAGAATCAGGCGGAAAGAGAAAAGAAAGGAAAATGGGAAGCAAACTGGTTAGGACCTTTCATCATTACATATTTCTTCAGAATAGGGACATACAAATTAGTTGATTTTGAGGGAGAAGAATTGCAAGAACCTATTAATAGCATACACCTAAAGAGGTTTTATGCCTAAAGTAGTTGAAAGAGTATAAGTGGGAAAGAGTATCAGAATATCAGATGAGATAGCATTATATTTAACTTTGTACAAAAAAAAGTGAGCCTAAAGAAATCCAAAAATATTGATAAATTGATCCTGAGAAAAGAAAAAAAAATTAGAAAAGCAAGAAATCCAAAAACAACAAAACGATTTCCTGAAGATATCAAAAATAGTGGAAAATTGAGCATGAAGAAAGTAAAAACATTCAAATATGGAACCTGAAAAAAATTGTTATCTTGGTGAAAACCTAGCAAATAGGCATCTTGATGATAAAAAAAAAATTGAAAAAGAGAAAAAAATGAAAAAATGAAAAAATACAAAATACAAAAAAAATGAAAAAGAAAAAAAGTGCCTTGGTGAAAACCTCGCAAATAGGCACCTTGGTAGTAAACAAAATGCATATAAAAGAGAAAAAGAGAAATAAATTCAATTGGTGAAAACCTAGAGAATAGGCACCATTGAAAGTCAAGTCAACGCATTCCTGCATCTACATTTCCTTGTCATCCTTGTATATATTGCATTCACCATCATTTTTACATATTGCATAATAAATCTCAAAGTTGCATTTGTAAATACCAAAGGCTTTCATCATTATCTGGACAATTGTCTAAGTCCAACATAGAGATGGAATCAAACTGGGGGTATTTTATCCTAAATCAAAGTGATTCATCAAACAAACACCAATTGACACAAATCAATGCATCTAACCACAAGTGTGACAATTAGGCTTTTGATTCAAATCCTAATCCAAGTTTGGAGCTTACAATGATTGACACTTTGATCCTTGATTTCACATGATCTTATCTTTATCAAGATTAAAAATAACAAAAAAATATTGAAATTGATGAAGTTCTACTTGAAATATGCATTTCAAAAACAAGACATTTTTTTTTTAAAGTGTTACTTGATTGATGGAATCATGAGTTTTAGAAAATCGATGAAGTCTTGGACTAGAAGAGCGATGATAAAAGCATGAAATTTTCTTTATTTCTGCATGAATGTATTAAAATGGAGGCTTCAAAATATGCATCATTCATCTAATGACATGATCATCAAAGAATCATCGAAGACATGTACATATGGAGAAACTCAAATCTTTGTTTGTTTACGCAACAGGATACCTTGGCCATTTTGATCTTCCATATCTTAATGCCAAAATCCACTTGCACTATTGAATCCAATGAAAGTAGTATTCAAACTATCATGGTTGAAAATCTAACCAGTGAGAGTTGTACTAGCTTCATGTGCACAATTTGGAAAGAAAGAGGTATTCATATCATCATGGTTGAACCAGTGAGGATTGTACTAATTTCAGTTTGAAAAAGCTCAATGATGAAAATAGCATCCTTATTTTGTTGAATATAGATAACTAGCTGCATTCATTTTAGATTAATTGCATGTTAGTTTGCATGTGAATCCTTTTTCTCAAAATGCATAAAGAAAAAGGGGGTAAAGTTAAGAAGAATCAAAATGGTTAATTATTACTTTACTTGATCAAATATGTTGGACAAAAATTAAATTGCATTAGGTTCATTGCATTCATTAAGTAAATTGTATTGATGTATATAGATCCATATCCATTAATCATTAAGTTGCGTTTATTAAACCATTATCTATTAATCATTAAGTTCATTATTCATTATCCATATCCATTAATGATTAAGTTCAGTATTCATTATCCATATCCATTAATCATTAATCATTAAGTTCATTTATTAAACCATTATCCATTATTAATTATTAATTATTCATTAAGTTTATTATTCATTATCTATTATCTGTTATTCATTAGTCATTAAGTTGCATTAGGTTCATTATCCATTATCCATTAGTAAGTTGCATTTATTAAACCATTATCCATTATTCATTATTCATTAATCATTAAGTCCATATTAAAACAACCATTGCATTGCATATCCATTTAAGATTCATAAAAGCGTATCATATATAAAAACATTAATCATTAATCATTATTCAATAAAATCATTAATCATTAAAGTAGTAAAATAAAAGCATTTTATTTTTATTTTTCATCCATCTAAGCTATGTCAAATATAATACATCCATCCAAAGAAAGTAAAGTAAATGCATCCATAACATTTTGCATCAGAAAAGCACAAAAATAAGCATATAGATAAAAGCATGTAGAACAACATATCATCAAAAAAATAATGTCCAACATATAATGACATCAAAAGTAAAGAGTGTCCATCAAATGTATATCAAATTCCATGAAATACATCAAAAACATCTCCATCAATATGATAAATATGATACATCAGAGTACGGTAAATCAATGCTCAACTAGTACCACCTACACCTACACCTATATCTAATCCACCTGCACATGTACCTGGATCATATGTATCTATGCGTGTACCTCTGCTAGAACCAGGTTGTGTGCCATGTTGAGCCATAGAAGCCATAAAAGTCTACATCATAGCACTAAATTGATCCATCTAACTCTTCATATTTTTCATACCAGCCTGCAAAGATTGCACATCATGAACTGGGGTATCTAGTGCCTGCACTACTTGTATTGGTGGAACTAGGGAAATCAAGGAAACCTATGGAACTGGTACCTTTCTAACTTACTACGGTCTATGCCAACCCAAACATGCAACCCTCACCTGTTGGATATCTCTAGCTTCTCCTCCTCTCATCCTCACTCTTCCACCCCGCATCCTCACACCACCACCTCTAATAGGTATCTGAGCAATAACATGCCTACCAATTTTCCCACCTCTCCTCCCTCGCCCAACTCTCCCACCTCTCCCATCATCATCATCATCATCATCATCGGATCCATCATCAATATTGGGAACAGGATCTACAAGATCAGTAAAACAAGGGAAAGGATGTTGACTAAACCATTGAGCATAGTCATTTGTCATCCCTACATTGACAATGTGATCTCTCATATCTCAGGCCAAGTGAAGTAAACTAATGAGCTCATCTCAGGTTGCTTGATAATAAATCTAAGGACCCCACAAAGATCTCTCAACCTGTACTCAAGCATACAAAGCCAAACCCCATGGTATACCCTGTATCTAGCCAAACTGATGGAGTACCTTGTGAAAGAAGAATCGCTCAATAACCAAAGGAGTACGGTCAATCATCCATCAAGGCATACACATAAAAGATAACTCAGTATCATCCTCTTGCCAGGCCTCACATCCAATGTAAGGTCTCCATTTGACCTGATCAATATCATCTAACATCTGGCGCTAATAATCAACCTTTCCCAGATGAGACTGGACAATAATACCCTCATAAATGTAAGAAAAAGGTCATACATGATCTCTAGCACGAGCTACAACATGCCTAGTGACAACAATATGCTCTCAAGTCTAGAGTTGTAATAAGATGGCACCGGTAGATAAAGCCACACCATGTCGATATACAATATGATGCAACTCATGATACAACTATGCCAATATGCATGAACCCTAGTCAAAATGATGTGGTTGTGCAATCATATCCTCCAAAGTCCTTCCCAAACCCATGGAAAATATGTGACCTCTCTGATCTAGTTAAAAAAACCCACCGATCAAAATACCCAATATAGCAGGAAGAATAGGAAAAGAGATGAGCTGAGCCCATGGAATACTCTCGTCATTGATGGTCGCATCTCCAAACAAACATCTACATGTTGACCCATCATACACCTGACCATAATAAACAATCTCGCCATGAGTGGGAATCCTCAGCAACCGATATACATCCTCAGGGGTGATTGTCATCTCACCCATCGGTAAATGGAAGGTATTATGGTTGGAGTGTCATCACTCTGCCATAGCTACAAGAAGACCTTGATTCACATGGAATCAAGGTATGTCCAAGAGGAAAATCAATCCAAAATGACCAATCAATCATCGCTCTTGAGCACTCAACTGATCAACCATATCTAATGCCCAAGGATACAAACCCCAGACATATGACTTCTGGAGGTGAACTTGTTGAATCAAGTGACATCATATCAATAATCAATCATCTAAAGTGAATTATCACAAGTCAATCAAATTGAATCCTATCAACATCATCATCATCATTTTCCTAATTCTAATCAAAGAAGACAAAAAACATCCAATCAAATCAATCATATCAATCAACCAAGATTGAAAATTAATATTTATCAAACATGATCAAAACTGACATCAAACCACTTATTTTCATCACAAGATCAATCATTTTCATTTATTGATTGATTGTGGAAATTAATTAAATTAGACAAGTTTATCAATCAAGTAAAATTTTCAAAAAGCCAGATACACGCCATTTATTGGGTTATATGCACTAAAATGTGTACGTGCTACTATTTTTATCATACACACTAAAACATGTATCAAACGTATTGAAACAATGTATAAGCGTCATTTCCTATTGAAAGCGCTATTTCAAATCGATGTGTGTGCTATCAAAATGTTAATTTGTGATGACCTAACCCTAAGCCCTATTTCACGTATCAGATGCAATAAAAGCTACCTAGGGAATCATCTTATACACATAATTTCATCACTCGTATGCGTTATTTCACGATGCGGATGCACTAAAATAATTTTGTATACACTATTGAATCTATCGTACACACTATTTCATTGAATTTGCAAAAACACAACCTAATGACGCCTAAAAATCTAAACAAATTACAATTAAATGACAAAATTGACAAACGAAGTAGATCGGGGTACTTACCGGAGGTCCATAGTCAGGTGGGAGTTGATATCTCCGACCTCACTCAAACTGATGCTCTCGAATGGGGACCACCATTGGTGATTTCACAGAAAAGGAAGAGAGAAAAGTCAAAGGGTAAAAGTGAAAATAAATAGTAAAAATTACTTTTTTACCCCTATATATAGCCTTTTGACCTAAAAAGGGTTGTTTAGTGGAAAATTTGACCCAGGGTCAAAATTCATCGCTAATTTTTTTTTAATCGGGGGCATTCTCATTAGTCAATCATCACATCATTATCGGAAATAAAATTGAAGTGAACACAAAATTGTCAAAAGACTATCATAAATGAATATTTGTCATCAAATCGCATTTCATTTCATTTCTGAGGGGGCATGTAATCATATTATCATCGATAAATTAGAGAATTTGTTTCAAATCAGAAATTGATCACAATTTTTTTTTAATTCATCAGTGGGGCATCGAAATCAGTGAATCTGTTCAAATCAAGCATCATATCTAGAATCCATCATCATAGTGAGGATCGACATCATCAATCAATCAGGGTTTCATCAAGGAATATGCATCATCAAGATCGAATCAGGCATAAGTTAATCAAACATTGTACATTCTTTGAACCAACGCGCTTCACACATTGATTCAAAGAGGGGCATTTGTAGACACCTAAAAATAGTCAAGTTAATTAAGTGAGAAATCAAAGAAAAAATTAGAAATTAATTGAAATCAAATCCAGAGATGATTGATTAAATCAAAAAGATCATTTAATTGTGCAATTGATATTAATCAAATTAATTGTATAGTTGAATTAAATTAAATCCAACCCATTCAAGGGGTACACATGGCTAAGAAAATTAAATAAATTAAATAATTAATTCCTAAAAATTCTCACCTACCAGATGAGAAGGAATTGAATCAACCAATAGGAATTGAGAATTGAAATCACATGGATAAAATCCAAATGGATTCTCAATCACTCATCTTGAAAATGAATCTAAGCCACTCATTTTGTCTCTTTGTTCCAAGCTTTGAGGATACAATATTTAAATTGTCTCATCATTTGAAACTATCAACTTGACCCAAACTTGGTCATGGTTAAACTTACTCCACCCCCTAAACTTGATAAAATCTATAAATAGAGATGAAAAATTAGGAGAAAGGGATCCACTCTCATTTAGCAATTGCATCCTTATTATAGTCAATTTGATTTTGAAAGCATAGTTTTAAGAATTTTTAGTATAATTGAGAAAAGATAGGCATTTAGTTCATCATTTATCGTTCAAATTCTCATTTTAGAGTTGTCTCTAATGGATGCTAGCTGAGAGAATTTCATTAGCTTCTTTAATTAGAGATCCATGAGATGTTTATTGCTTTGTAATTTTAATTCAATAGGTTTTAAAGGTTAAATTAGCTTAATTTGAATTGAATCATAGAAAACTAATTTCATAAACCTGTATTACACATACACAGGATGTATCTAAAATAAATATGACCACAAAAATAGGGAAGATAAGTATCAACTATGAGTGGACATGTTGCCATGTATCTGGATATGGCATTACTATGTTCATGTATATGTCAGCAAGTCATATTCATATATTTAGGGACCATATTTGAATGTTTCTTTAACATGTATACTATTTTTATATCTTTAGTATGGATAAAATTGTGTCATATTGTAGCTAAGGGGGTCTCAAAGATTGTCACATCCTATGCCCATATTCTTATCCCAATAAGATTATAATTATTTGATGTTTGAGGAGGAGTTTGTCCTAGCATATAATATATTTTATTGTTTTGTTGGTTATCTTGATAGTAATTTCAAGACTTCTTTAGTTCAGAGAATGATTTCAATTATTGTATTTTATCTACAGTGTTTCCTTCTAATAGAATTGGATAATTGTATATGTATTAATTCTTTCAACAATAGATCTCCACACACTTCAACAAAATGATCATTACATGTCATTTTCCTTCCAATAATATAATTTGTCAACAAGTTACAGTTTCATAGGTGTAGAAAACCCTACAAAAGGAACATTTCAATCTAAAAAGACTAGTTCTAAACTATTCCATCTATCAACCCCTACTCCATGATAGTTCATCTACTATAATTATTAATAGTGTGTAATCTTCAAAAGTTTATTCCTTGCTATTCAAGATCCAATAACCATAAATGTAGTTGTATATATAACACAAAGAATATTCATCCATGCCTTAATGGGTACATACAAGCATATCAAGACCATAATTTTAGGCACAATTCAAGGAGAAAAATGTTCAAGAGGTGTAGGTTTCCTCTACAAAGTACTAATAAAAAGATTTTCAAATTTAATGCAGTTTTCCACACCCTTCTTGGTGGCATTGAGAGCCTAAAATATAATTCATTGGGGAGGAAGGAAGATTGAAAAAAGAGAAGTCACAAAGCCAATAGAAGATAGATGTTTGTAGGATTCCATAAAGTTTCAATTTTTCAACTTTTTTTAAATTATTTTAGCATGATAATGATCCAGACTTATCACATTTTTTTTACAAGCACCAATAACCATTTAATAATGAATGTTTAAAGGTAGAATCAAATTTGATTGTCTCCTTAAATGTATGGTATACATTTTTAGATGTGTCAATGATTAGTTTTCTAACCAAATAACTATTAAATGCTTGAAAAGATTTTATGAGGTATTTTTTAAAAAAAATACAAGTCATATATGGATATGTTGATGAATTACTAAGTAGATGAATTTAATAATCTTCAAATATTTGTTGTCTTTTTAATATATGTGTAGAACCTAGTTTTCCTATGCATTTTGGAAAAAAATAGTCTTTTGTGATGTCTTATTAAGGTATCACCATGTTTCCAATCATTACCACTTTCGAATGAACTCTATCAATTTATGCCCAACTAAAGGTTCCAATTTGAAAATTTCAGTCGTAATTCAAATATCCTCTTTAATGCATTCCATGATAGCATATTTAGTTAGGAAATTTAGCATATTGGATGCATTTGAAATAAATGACCACAAAAAAAGGCAAATAAGTATCAACTATGAGTGGACATATTTCCATGTATCTAGATATGGCATTACTATTTTCATGTATATGTCAGCAAGCTATATTCATATATTTAGGGGCCATATTTGAATGTTTCTTTAACATGTATACTAGTGAAATGTATAAATGTCAAATCTGACACCAAAGGTATGAACACCTTAGGTGTATGAACATCTTAGGTTTATCATCATAAAATTTTCTCATTCTATGATGTTTTTTATTGAGGTAAAAATAGGTTTTGAAGGGGCCCCGAAACCATGTACAAAGAAAAATCTTAAGATTGAACATTAAGAGTTCCCAAAACACAACAGACTAGCCAGATCAAAGGCCAGAAACCCCTAGAAACACACACAAAAAAAACATTGCCAAGAAAAAGAAGCCCAGAGAAAAAATACCCAAACCTCAGCACTAGATAAGCCATTGGAGATCAGCAACTGAAGGAAAGGGAACTAACCTTGTGTTCCCTTCTTATCGGACTGAAGAGTCATGTCAAAAGAAGGGGAGGACTTCTTAGAATTTTGTCCATTAACGGTGATCCAACCTTCTTCAATTCTAGCAGCCTCATCCTGCCAGCACAACAAGTCCAAAACTGAAGATCCAACACCCAGAAATGGTGTTGAATCATCCAATGAAATAGCCAACACAGGGCTAGCTTTAGACCCATCCAAGGGGATATCTAGAATTGGAACAACAAAACTAGAACTAGCAGCTACCAAAACACCATCAAGGCCAGCAGAACCAGCACCCACAAAACCACCAGTAGAGAGCTTGGCACCATCCAACAAAGAAAGAGAAAGTCCAAAGCCAACAAAAGGGCGCACGGGACTAGAACCACAGCCACAATAGACTCGGTAGGAACAACAAGAGGTAGATCAGGGCCCGATTCATCCACCCCCACAGTAGACATCTGAGTGCCTAAATCGAGAACAACTTTCATCCCAAGTTGAGAGGATCTTTTGAGGACTATGTAATGCTGGGTGGAGAAAGCCACATTGGGCTGAAATGTGACTAGTCTTAAAACATTTTTGACACCTAAAAGGAGTACCTTCGTAGTCAAGCTGTTGGATCCAAGATCACAAGGATGATTCAATTTTGATTTCAGTTGGGAGACCCTTTGAGTTGCCAAGCTCTACCAAAATGCAGGCAAAAATTGAATGATAAATATTAGAAGAATCATGATCCAACATCAAAAAGTCCCCCAAAGCCTCACCCTCTTCCTCAAGGATAGAATCTTGTCATAGATGAAGGGGGAGGTTAGGGAGCCTAACCCAAATAGGGATCTTGCTAAAGACTTTAGAGGAAGGATTGAAATTAGGGTGCTAGGGCTTTACCATAAGCATAAATTTGTCCTCCTCCCAGCTAAAGAAGTAATCATGCAAGATCTTAGATCTATCCTCAACATTATCAAACTTTGCTATGAAAAACCCTTTTTCCATTGGAAAGATATGAACAGTGTTTGATAATTTTAGTTCCCATCTTCGAGACACCCTGTCATGCAATTGAGGGAGGCTAGGCCAGAATCCCCAAAAATACAAAATCAGTATGTGATACTTAAAAATATCAGTGTTGTTCGCCAATTCCCCTTCAGTCTTTGAAGAAAGCTTGACAGAGAGAGAGTGACACACTGGGATCGAAGCGATGGAGGACATATTGTAGTAGAAACCCTTCCTTTCCCACTCACAATCGTCTTGGAAATAACCTTGGCAAAAGACCTCTCCGCAAGAGATTGGTGTGACAAGAAGCCCAGATAACATCCGCAACAGAAAGTAGGGTAGAGAAGGGATTTGCAGACGAAGCAAAGCCCCCAGATCCAGCAACCAACAAAGAGGAAGGGATCGTCTTCGATGAAAACATCGGGGAAAGAGAGGCCAAAACCCCTGGAGAGCATAGCCCATTCCCGGTGGCAGCAACAGTCAAATCACATATGGCATCCAGCGAAGAAGGCCCAGACGAAAAGGCGATAGCAGCAAGGGATCTCCCAACAGCAGCGACGTGGGGAGGAAGAGAAGTCCTAGACCCAGTAGCAGACACGATGTCATTCAAAATAGAAGAGTGGGAAAGCGAAGCCATGTCGCTCTACCCAAGTGTAATCGACCCTCTTTCTATGATGTTATTGTACATAGTTTCTAATATAAATTATGTGTATTTATTTTTTTAAAAATAGTTGAAAGTTAGTTAGTTGTGTAAATATTTTAGATTTGGTTGTTTGGTTTTCTTTAACAAAATAAAAATAGTTGAGACTTCACATTTTATTGAAAATACAAAAGATGTATATGAATAGTGTATTGTTGGTAAATAATATAAAAATAGTTTTTCGGATTATGTATTTAGAAATGTCAAAAAACTTTCTAAAATAATTCATAGAAATGTGTGAGGTGTTAAGTTGGTTTTTTTAAAAAAAAATTATAATCTTTCATGCAAAACTAGGTACGTCAATTGGCTTCAAATTCATAAGTATTTGAAAAATTTACTAAATTTAAAACTATATCAAAATAAAAAGATTTGATCATGTTAAAAAGTACAAAATTAATATGCTCATAGAAATATGTAAAAAGCATAATATTAAGATTAAGTTCACTACTTCCTTCACAAATAATGGAGTTACTGCAATGATAAATATTGAGATGGTAAAGAGATGCTAAAAAATAAGTTGTATGACAATTTATCAATAGAAGTAATGACTATAACAATCTCTCCCAAATAGGAGTCCTATTGTAGATGTTCAAGGAATAACTCCTAGAATTAAGTCATTGTTTACTCATTTGAAGTTGTTTTGATAGGTTGTCTATGCACACATACCAAAAAAATGATTTAAGTTGGATGATAAAATTGTGAAATATGTTTTCATAAGAAATGATGTGAAAATAAAACATAGAAATTGTATAATCTAGAAAGCAACAAATTGGTAAAGAATAGAATAGAAACGTGATATTTCATAAAGAAACAAAATATTGGCTTGGAAAGTTTTACTTCAAAAGCTACATGTAGGGGATAAATTAAGATTTCTACCTTTACAAGAAGCTAAATGTCCATTCTGTCATAGAAATGAGAACTTAAAAGTTATCTTTTGGGATTGTTTTAGAGCTAAAAAGAAATGGAACATCGTATTTAGTCATTTTTCTTTTATTTTATCAAGCCTTAAGATGGAAGGAAGCTATGTTTGGTATCGATCTTTATAAGAATATAATTGCAAATGCTTGAGACAATCTATTTTGCTACACATGGAAAAGTAGATGCCAAGCAATATTTTCTACTCAGTATGTATCAAGAAGTAGATACTCTAATGTTTTACTTGGATATCATGTTCCAGCTCTGTTTTTATGATTGTAGCTGAAGATTGGTTACAAAGAGGGTGATAGATTTAAAAGAAAGTTGGACGAAGTTAAATATCAGTTCATGCAACTTCATGAAGGAGAGATTGTAAGTGCCAGACAACTGCATAAGTATCTCAAACTCCAAGCCTAATATGTATCTTCAAGGATATCTAAGTGTAATTTATGTCATTGTTAATCTCAATAGATGTTATGTAATTTCTAGTTTTTTAGTTCTTTGGACTCTATAGGTGTTGTTGCTATATGCAAGCGTTATATACTTTTTCTTTTCTCAAGCATTTTGTTGTTGGTTGTATATTTTTGGTCCTTATATAGTCATGATAGCCATATAATTTTTGAGTTTTTATATTTTTTTGCTTTTGTATGGCTGTTTTTTTCCTTCTTTATAGTACTTTTTGGATTGTCATATAATTCTTTGTAATATTTTGCTTTGACCAATACAAAAGTTACGCCTAAAGCAATGAAATTTAAAAAAAAAATCTAGATGATGTACATGACAAGGACTAAGAATCTCCTTCAAAAGTGTTCAACAATGCAAAACCCACATTTGAGTGTGGGTACAAGAAAATATCAAAATAGAAATAAAATAAAAATTATCCAACTACTCTTATATTGGACACATATTTTTAAAAGTGACAAGTAGATCCCATGCAAAAGTAAACTATGACCCATGGATTTGATCTAATTACATCTTGGTGAGGAGGTAGTTGGTATAAAGTAGTTGTATAGAATTAAGTACAAATCTAACAACAACATTGTTAAGCATAAGGCAGGGACACTCAACAAGAAAGTATTGACTAGACCAAAACATTTTTTTATGAATATAAATAAACTAGTATTTTCTTTGGTTGCTCAACATGGTTGGATTGCTAATCACATTGATGTTAAAGTTGTTTCCTTGAATGATTGAATTGATGAAAGGGGTTTAGGTGACAATCTTTAGCAGTCACCAAGAACATGATCTAAAATTGACTCATTGTACAATCCTAAATAGTAAGCACTTCATTAGTGTTGATTTTGGGACCATTTTTAGCCCACTTTAGTGTGTGTTCCTTATGGTAGGACCTCACATTGTGCTTAAATGCATACAAAATTTAAATTAAGGTCCTCCTTGTTTAAACTCGAGGTTGGCTCTAATTCCTATGCTCAATTTTTCATTTTCCATCCATTCACATAATTCATTTCACACCTAGGTCCTTTACATGCATTTTTGGATCTCAAGTATCACCCTAATCTCCTAGCAGGTTGTGACTTCCAATACCCCTTTTAGCACATAACCCCGAAACCACTTTAAAATTAGCCTCTCCAAGACAAGGCCGAAGTCTTGGGGGATTGATTTTTAGTGGGTTTTGAGCCTGATGCGGGGTTATTTCTCTTAGGTGCTTAATCGGGGTTGGCCTTGCAAAATCTAGGCCCAAAATGTATATAAAAGGAGATTTGTTCCCCTCATTTTCACATCTATTGCATACCTACACATCTCATATCCACAAGCTATTAATATATTAGATCTAATAATCTGATATTGCATCTTGTTAGTAATTATTTCTTTAATCATAGCCTAAGTGTCTAGCATACTTTTATCATAATCATGCATTTCTATATGTATAGGGAATACCCTAAATCCCCCTTTTCCTGGATAATGCATTAGCACCCCTTCATCTTCTTGGGTTGTGCTCGACAGATTTGGTCTAAGGGTGAGTTTTGTATTCCAATGTATATAGAATTTGGTGTTCTACCATTAATCACCATTTTCTATATTACGCTTGAAATAAAAAGCTTTTATAAATAATTAAGAATTCAAGAAGAGATATTTATATCCTAATTTTCAATGTGAATGATATTATCTAGACTAAAATAGTTTAGCTTTATTTACAAAATTTAGAGCAGTTAATGATTTTAAATTTTGAAATGTCAAATCTGTGACAAATGGGTTATTTTTTTGGTTTAAAAGTTTTAGCAAAACAAAAATTGCACATTCATGTCAGCTATTCTCTAAAGATTTCATATGAAAGATTGCAAACCCATTGCCCCACCCACTAAAGTTGAACTTAAATTGACAATGTATGATGTATCTGATCCAGTGAGTCCCACTTTCCATATACAATGATTGGTAGCTATCTACTTGAGTATTGCCAGATTGCATATCACATATCCAATGAGCTTAGTATCTAGGTTCATGTCAAAATCTAAGGAGATATATTAGAGTGTTGCTAAGAAGATTCTTAAGTATCTCCAAGCGGCATTGAACTATGATCTTTATATTTTAGAATTCTAAGGGTAATAGATTTGTTCAATCTTTAGATTTAGATTTGCAGTATTTTTTTTGGAATTCCAAGAAACAACCTACTATATCAATTCTTTACAATAAAAGTTTACTCTTAAGTATCTCCAAGTGGCATTGAACTATGATCTTTATTTTTTAGAATTCTAAGGGTAATAGATTAGTTCAATCTTTAGATTTAGATTTGCAGTATTTTTTTTTGGAATTCCAAGAAACAACCTACTATATCAATTCTTTACAATAAAAGTTTACTCCAAAGTTTACATTCATAGCTTGCTAGACAATTTGAAGGAAAATATTTTTAGTGAATATGCAACAAGTATAGAATATTTGCACAATGATGCATTGTAATCTAGTGTTTCACAATAAAACCAAGCACATTAATATTCAACATCACTATATGAAAGATTGAGTTCAACAAGGACCCATTGAGCTTGGCTTCTACACTACAAAGAAACAAATCACTGATGAAGCCCATTGCTCATGACCAGTTTCAGCAACTATGAGATTTGCTTCAAGTTCTTATTGTTTCATTATGGGAAAGAACGAGGAATAATGAACATTTGTTTTGTAGTTTCCCAATGATCATTATGAGAGAGAATAAGAGTGATAAGCATTTAATTCGTAGTTATTTGTTTAGTTAGAGTAACAAGCACATGGGTAGTGATTCAAAATTTCTAAGAAAGTTAGTTTCTTGGTTTCTCAATCAATTTACACTTTTTCTTTGTAAATGTAAACCTCTTCTCAAATAAAAACACATAAAGAGGCTAAAGGACACTAAAGTGAATTACAAAGAAAAATCAGAAGTGTAGATATTTGGTATTGTTGCAACAGATTGAAAACTAGCCTGTCCCTCCATACCACTTTAAAGCACAATACTATGAGCTTTATTAGTTTTTATTTTAACTAGGGCAATCAAATCTCCAAATTCAGAAATCTGGTGCTTTCTCATTTTGAATAGTGCATAAAGCATCTTTCTAGATATAATCAAACCCAAGGCCTCTTTTATAAGTGCTTTCTGAAAATAAAGATTGATCAAAGAAAACCATTTATCATGGTCTTCGCATCCTTTAAAACATGCTTCATCAGTTGGATTATTACATTCAATGTCTACTCCAAGTATACATTTCTTGGCAAAAGTTTGATTTATTTCTGAGTTTAAGCATTAGGTCACAATGCAAACCTTAAAAATTTTGAGATATGATTAGTAAATGGGCCCGAAAAAATCCTTGTGGGCTTCCAAAACACAGAATTGGCAAACGAATTTCAAAATTATCCCCTCTAATCTCCACATGTTCATATTCTTCTAATATATAGGTTTACATTTTCTGTCTTGATTAAAAACAATGAGTACTTGGGGGGTCCTAAATCTCCTCAAACTTAAAAGGATGTTAACATTGCACCAACCTGATAGCCCACACACATACAGCAGAAGAAGCTAGCCCCTAAAATAGCCCTTTTGTCTGACACTTACTGGCATTCCCACCTTGTTTGTGCACAACTGTCTGTTCACAAATTCAAAAAAATACAGCATTCTGTTGGAGGCTGTACGAAATTCAATTGCAGAGGGTTATGGGCTGCATTAAAGGCCAACAATGATAGCATGGAAATCCATACCACGAACACAATTTAAGAAATGTGTGCTCAACAGCTATGACAGTCTGTGAGTTGATACAGTAGAAAGGATATATCTATATGACTACTTATTACTTGCATCAATCTATACACACAGGCTTCATTGACATTAATCTAACTATTGTCTGAAGAAATAAGAACCCCCAAGTTACAAAAACATTGCTAAAACATCTGAAGGATATATCTTTTCATTTGTGAGCATCCTCAGTCTCTTCTGTGAACTACTTATTCAAGTCTCAAGTGATTATGTAAGGATGTTACTTGGGTCAATTCACTTGTAAATGTCATTCTTTGGCCCAAAAATAAAATTAGGATCTTCCTTTAAGGCACATTAATGAAATGATTTTACTTCTGTTTCCATACTACCATGGTGTTAATTTGAGGCACTTACATGTGGAGGCTTAACCTGTATTGTTGTAGCACCCCCTGTACAGTCATTAACAACAAAAGACTAAACAGGTTATTCATTTTTGTCAATGGTATTGTATCTTTTGCACAGTGGTATGATAATGAAGCCAAAATAAGTGGTGCTAGTCCCGATTCCATTTTCCTTTTCTACATGGCACATAGAGATGTGCAAAATCCAACTCGCACTCCTAAAGATAACCAACAGACTACAAGACCTAAAATTTGTAGCATCAAACTTTTATTTATGATGCATGCCAGCAAGGTACATTCAACTCCTAAAATATTCCAATGTTCCAAATTTCATATCTTTTTTTCTTCAATCACCTGAAAACAATTGAAAAAGGAGTTCCAAATGAGTGGAAAATACAAAGATCTAGCTTTTGCAAAATCACTAGCACTAGCAATTGAGATGGCATCAATAGTTGCCAAAGAAGGAGGTGACTAGCAAAACTTGTTCCCGGACTTCAACTGAAAGTGGCATGTCCCAGCTCAAATCCTCTTCCTTAACCACTGCGTCAAAAAATTGCCTTCAAGCATTCTCTCATGAGCTCTTAGAGTCATTCTTGAGAGATTTTAGTTTACGGTAGCCCTTATCAGTCCCAAATAACCTGCGAACTCATAGATAGCATAGAATTAGTATGCATACAAATAGCAATCAAAAAATGAGACACCTACAGTTCAGAAATTGAATTAGTAGTATAGCTAGTCAATGATAACAAAATTTATTTAAGGCCCAAGGAAATATCAGTCAACAGCAGAATTGAAGATAGTATTGAAATACAACTAAGAGAAGAAAGGTTTAATGTAATCCATGATGAAAACATATCATCTTCCATTTGCAAACTACAGAGATGTGGAAAAAATTTATTTAGCATTTTACTTGAGTAGATGAACATTGAAATCTACTGAATGAATGCCTCTGAACGAAATGGATCATTGAAGATGCCACCATTCTTGAAAAAATGTATCTTATTTAATAATTATTAAACCAAGCAATGCCCCATTTTGCACCTGCCGTAATTGTCAAATACAAAAAAAGATGCAGAACAATTACCAATCCATATAAGTGAAAGTTGATGAATAGTTCCCGGACTTAGTGTACAGCAGTCGGTGATGATAATCATGGAAATCAGCTCTGTGAGCAACTCAAGGAAACCACATTCAAGGTTAAATATATAATCCTAAGGAAAATAAGCAGATGGAAGAACAGGTAACTTCCCATACTAACCCTCCATAAATTGGAAAAACCTTGGAAAGGCTCCAAGGAAAATCATAGCCACAGTGTGCCTCTACAGTCTCCAACACTCTTAGACTCATCCATAACCATAATGTTAATAAATGAGGCCCAGTGATGGCAGGCCCAACGATGGTTGCAAAACCAAGGAACAAGATTTCAGCAGGATGAGCATATTCTGATGTCAATCCGAATGGGGTAGCATATCTGAACATAAATAACTAATTAATTCTAATTCCCAAAACCTGTCAAGATGATACAATATACTCATCTTACATATGAACTAGATACTTCTAACCAGTTCCATTTGAAAAAGAGCTTACTCATGATGAACACTATGAACATGCTTGTACAACCATTTTGTATGCAAAAACCTGTGGCCCCAATAGAAAACAAAATCCTCAAGAATAAAATAACAAACAATCTGTGATACAACTACTTTCCTGCACAAAAAAATTACCCACAATCAATCTTTCAGAATTTGTGTTCAATTTCTCAGTTACGATACAGCACATGCAAACACTCACCAACAAAATGTTAAAAATTGCCAATATATTTAGAATTTTAGCCATTTAAGGTAATTGTAGCATCATGTAATCAATTTTAAACATATATATAACCTGAGAATATATACAAGATAATTGTTGATCTCTGATTTCTGTGTAAGTACTCAATTTACTTCTACAAAAATTCAGCACTTACCAAGATGGAAGTGGTAACTCACACGTCATACCCATGAATCTGAATACCGGATATGAAACCATCATTAGAGGAAGATTGACGCAAAAATGATATAGCAGCAAACGAGTTATACATTTCTCCTGTGCAGCAGGGGTATTCATCTTGCTCTGCGAACATGCAAATTTGGATTAGGTCAGGTACTTGACACAGCAAAAATCTATTTAGTATCTGCATTACAAACTATATAATCAAATTCAACACCTGTTGAGTTACTGGCATTACTCATGCACATTATTCTTTATGCATTTAGTGTTTGACTGTGAATCATAATGCAAAATCATATTTTGTAATTCAGCTACATGTTAATGTTAAGTCACTCTCCATGTACTGCTAGCGGGAGACAGGTCACGACTTAATATTGACATGCATAAGATTCCTAAAAAGCAACATTAATTTTCTTTCTTTCTTCTTTCATCAACCAAAGTTCCAAACTTGGTGTCCATACTACTATTGGAAAAATGGTCAGCGCTCCCCTCGGGATTCGTGATATGGCTTAACCGCCTCATGTGTCTTCTATAAGTCTAGTGGTTGTATCGGGCATTAACAAGTCGATCTTTTGGTGCAACGGCAACTACTACTTGTAACAAGTGGTATCAAAGCTTAGTCACAAGTTCGAATCCCCTCGGGTAACGTTGGGGGGGATATTGTTGGAAAAATGGTCAGCACTCCCCTCGGGATTCGTGACATGGCCTAACCAGCCTCCTATGTCTTCTATAAGTCTAGTGGTTGTATTGGGCATTAACAAGTCGATCTTTTGGTGCAATGGCAACTACTACTTGTAACAACTACATCTCTAGTTACTACTTTCTTAGAAGATAACAAAAACTTTTGTCTGTTGTTAGCTTGTCCCATCAATCCTGCAAAACCATACTAATCATTGTAGCCTATTAACAGAATTAACACGACAGATATTTATACAGAAATAACCCAATTGTTTGGATATGTTCCCATAGAAGAGATTTCCCAAGGACGTGGGGACACCCCAAAACAAAATCAGGTCAGACCAGAAAAAACCTTAAAAACTTAACTTTGATATTGGAAAAAAAACTCATTTTATTGTCTTGTGTTGTGGGCCATCACACCATATTCAACCCTAAATGAACAAAAGATAGCTCCCTCTTCCATTCAAAACCATTTATACATACCAAAAAAAAATTGCAAACAGAGTTCAACGAGGTAAAAAGAGCATTGCAAAGAGCTAGGTGCAGCTTGAGTTAACAAAACTAGGGCAGCAAGGTGCAGAATTAGTGTGGTAGCAGAGGTAATTGTATGTTTCTTTAAAACTAGGGCAGCAAGGTGTAGAATTACTGTAGTAGCAGAGGTAAGCATATGTTTATTTATTCCTTTTTCTGATTTCTTTTCAAAGTTTCAAAGAAACAAAAAATATGTTATTTTTTCCAATTCTCATGAGCACTTACATTATTATTTTGCACAAAAGATGAGCAGCAGCAGTGACAATAGTGAACATGAAATGGAAGAAAATTAATTTAAGCATTTCAAACACAGCTAGAGGTTCATCAACGTGCAAGAGTGATGTGTGTGGAGAGGACAGCCACTTAACTCGTTTGAGTGCCCACAGTCTTGAAAACTTATAAGCAAGGATAGACAGTCACTTATTAGGCATTACACAACTAAAGTTTGTCTAGATATAAATGTTGGCAGTGCGCCAGCTTCCCTCACAGGATTTGCCACATGGCTTAACCGCCTCCTATGGATTCTATAAGTCTAGAGGTTGTATCAGGCATTGACAGGTCGATCTTTTGGTGCAACGACAACCACTACTTTTAACAAGTGGTATCAAAGTTTGGTCACGGGTTCGAATCTACGTAGACCACAATGAGTGATGTTGGGAGGGGGATTGTTGGCAATGCACCAACTTCCCTCATGGAATTCGCGACATGGCTTAACCGCTCCCTGCGGATTCTATAAGTCTACTGGTTGTATCAGACATTGATAGGTTGATCTTTTGGTGCAAAAGTAACCACTACTTGTAACAATAAATGGAGATGGGAAGGTAGAAAACAATAGATTGTTTATGGAGGGTGAAAAAAGGTCTGAGGATATGCCAATGCCATTAGAGTCTACACAATCAACTATGCCACCCATGGTTGGTAGTACTAGTGATGTTTCTTTAAGAAAAAAAAGAAAAGACTAGTGGTAAGGGTTGGGGTAGTTGCAGGTATCTTCAATATGCAAACACTGGCATAATTTTTCTTCATCCAACTTCATGTGGCACATTCTCTTTATTTCAAAGTTCAAACAAATGCTCAAAGATGAAATTTTTGTTGGACCCATACTTACTCCCCTAGAGAACATAAATTATGCATTACCCTCCTTGATAAAGAATATTCTATGGTAAATTTGGTGGAGAAATAAGGCAAACTTGGATGAAGGAATACTACTCTATTGCCTCTTTCAAGTTTGGATATTTCACTAATTCAACATGTGTGTAAATTATCAGCATGATGGTGGAGGGCTCTTATAAACACATATTTTGGACCCCATGTTAAGTTCATGCATTGAACAATGCATTGAAAGACATAATGCGGATAGATTGGGGTGAAATAAGTAGTGGTAGAAGCTAGACATATTCAAATGTTCACCACACCTCACTTGCTCTCTTCAAGATTTTTTGAGGAAGGAATTCCTCCAACATGTCGAGACTACAAATTTCAATTATTTCATTTTGATAGAGGATGCTTGAGGTGAAGGAGGCTCTAAAGTTGATGATGGTTAATCCAATGTGGTGTGGATGGCCTAATGCAAACACTACTAAAGGAAAATGTGTGGAAAAAAACAATCCTTGATGACAATTGTTGATCCATTGTGAGCTAAAAGAATTTTTTTTATGTTTGTAACTTGATATTTTTTATTTATTTTTTTTTTATTAGCTTGATAATCTTATTAATTTTGATACTAGCATTCACTCTTTGATGCATACCATCATTTGAGATTTAGAGTAAAGGTTGGCATATGAAGTAGGGTGTTTCACTATTGTGGCACAGCAGCCTTGATATGTTGCTCATATAATCCTGAATTGGGATCCCTATCATAATTCTTTTCTTTCTCCACCCACATGCTATCAAATGTGTCATAAATTTCTCAAAAACTGGCAGGGTCTTGTTGTGACATTTTCACACCATTGCCTCATTGCAAAAGGGGACCACCTCTTTTAGCTCAGCAGTAGAGTAGTGGTCATAGTCTGTTCTAGTTTGGTAACACTTTGAAGTCTTGAGGGTTTTAGAAGTCCAAGTCTAAGGATGGATTGAGGTGAAAAGTTATCTTGGATGTGAGTCAAAGCCTTATAGGAGAGTAAAGTTTTTAGTTGCAAGGTCGAATTCCAAATCCTTGGTCAAGTCTTCACCACTAGATAGAAGAGTATTAAGGTTGCCTCTTAACTTGTAAAGCTCCTGAACGAGTCTGAAATTGAAAGGAGCCTTAGCTGAGTTCTTTGTAAAAAATAGAAATCTGATGTGGAGTTCAACTTGAGAATCTAATGTGGAAAGAATGAAACTTTATCAGAAAATGAGAATGAATAAGATTGGAAGTCACTGAAAATCATGAGCAAAGGGATGAATTCATAAAGGAAGAGCATGCTCAGCACTTTATAAAATTTGAAAGCCTTGGAAAATTCCAAGAGGTGGTTCAACCACGCCTTGGAACTGGATTTCCAAGGGTAGGTCAGATTCCAACCTCCCCTTGGAATTCAAATTCCAATTTTCTCCATATTTCTGCCCTCAAAAATCAAGGTAATTCCAATGCATATCAGATTTCCACCTAAGTCTAGGGGCATTTCAGGGCATGTTTTATCTTCCATAAGGGATGAAATTCGATCTCAAGAATTCAAGAAACCAAAATCAGACCTTTGCATTAAATTCAGATAAGTCAGGTTAAAGCCCAAGTTAGAAGGCATTAATGAAGAACAATCGGCCAAGTGTGGAAATCCCTCCTCAATCTGATAGTTGCTTGGTGTAATGGTGAAGACTTGAGAATGCAGATCAAAGAGGATGATATGCAAAGTTGAGCATAAGATCATGAAAAATGGAAGATGTAATATGATCTGAAGCGAATATGATTGAAAATCAATGAAAAAAAATGACGAGATTCTAGATGGAGAAAGGAAAGAGCTAAAATTTCATGAAACAAATCATACAACACTTAGCAAGATTTTGACAACCTTGGAAAGTTTCCAAGAGGTGGTAAGATTCCAACCACCCCTTGGAACTAAAGTTCCAACCTATTCCATATTCCTGCCCAAGTGTTCAAGCAAATTTCCAAGGGGTACTAACTTTCCACCCTCCTCTATGAAGTGATATCCAAGCCATAATAAATTTCTGCGCCAAGGAGACAAAGTAATTTCCAAGATGTATTAGAATCTCGCCTCCTTAGTTGAGGATTGATTCCCAAGTGACACAAGATCTCCACCCTCCCTAAAAGGTCTTTGGAAACCATGTGAAACATTAAACAAGTCAGTCTTGGTCCAATGCATTGAATTGCAATCCAGTTTTAATCAACCTTAGGTCAGCCAAGTGGAGAGTCTTGTTCCTTGGCTTTTAAAGCCTCTATGAGGGGGATGAAGAATTCATTTCAAACTAAAATCAAAGTGAACATCAAGCAAACAAAAAAGCAGGGCAGATCCTAAGTGCAAAATAAGGCAGATTCAGAGCATCTTTATCAAATCAAATCAATTCTTAGGAGGGTGAAAATCAGATAAGAGGGAGAAGTAAAACATTTTCCAGCACTCAAGGAGGTCAATCAGATACGCTTATTGACAAGTCTGCAAAGGTAAAATGGACAGGTCAATTGGTTTGCTGTACATGTTCAAAGAAGACAATCAGATGTTGCAAACTCGGAAAGTCAGAATTTAAGTCTAAAATTGGAGATATCAGATGCATGAATAACATTAAGGCTGTAAACAAGACAAATCCCTTCATTTAGATGCAACTCAAAATCAGAGTTATATTATCAATAAAGGACTGTTTGGTCATAGCAATATTTTAATTTTGATTACAATTATCATCTCATGAACTTAATACAAGCATTATTTTGTTTTGCAAGGTGAAATGGAGGAAGGAGCTGCAATACCAAAGAAAGCATGGATACTTCAAGCATCAACAAGTTGCAAGTCATTTCATCAAGAGGACAAGCAATAAGATAATTCGAAGTCGAAGATCAAGATGAAGATGAAAACTCAAGGACAAGATCGGAATGGATTTTAAAGAACAAGTTGCACAAGGAAAATGAACAAGCCTACAAGATAGAATAAATTATCACAAACTTGAATTTCCTTCAGAAATCCAAGTTCATTCAAAGGATCTAACTTCATGAGGACTTCAGGAGGCACATCCTCACTTCTAAGGATAAAGGCCAAGAAATCAAGATTTCAAATACAAGCAAGTTCGAGCCATTTCAATGAGAAGATTTCCGAGAAGATGGAAAAAACTTATGAAGATGAAGCAATTTGAGAATATGAGCAATCAATCAAAGGCTTGAAATGTTGAGCATCAAGAGGTATCCATTACTATAATGAATTGATGAAATTTACAAGATAAGCATGTTGAGGTGGCACCCACTCATCCTCAACCAATCAGAGGGTCCCAATTCCCCGTGTTTAAGTTCATTCAATCAAATTGTACCAAGTGTACATGTGGGATACATTTAATGTCTTCACCTAATTTATTTGCTCATTGGTCCATCAAAACAATGTAATTTTCTTATTGGCCCACAAATTGGTGCCTAATTGTAATTGGATGGCATTTAATGCTTGTAGTTAGTAGTTCAATTAGGGCAATGTTGGAACGATCTTGGCCATTGATCTCGAATCAATCCTAGCCCTTCATAGCACTTCAGGCAACTATAAAAGGCAAGGTCTTCTCATTTGTAATTCATTAGAATCATTTAGATTAGTTAGAGTAGAGTAGGAGAGACTTGGAGAAATCGTTGCTATAGTGCTGCCAAAGTAATTTCAAATTCATAGTTATTATCATGGTGGATTACTTGTATTATTTTGGAGTATTACATGGTTTCTACACTTCCTCACTTAGAGTAGGATTTTATTTATGTTGAATAGTAGTAGAGTAGATGAATGGAAGATATTGTTGTTGGTGAATTAGTGAAACTTATGTTAATACTTTTTGGTACTTGTTGATTGCAAGTAACAGTGTATGGTTAGTTTGAAATAATTGCAAGCACTTAGCTTCAATTGGAAATGTTCATTTGGATTGCACCATCATTGGGTATTTGAATGAGTGTTGAAAATATGAAAATCATCCACGTGCTCTTACAAACAAGCACCCTCCTATGCATAGTTGATTAGGTGAAGTCTCACCTCACCATCGATTTTGTCTTACATTGGTAGAGTTAGCTTAGTTCCCTAAAACCTTTATCCTATTTGTCATTTGTTTGATTAGAAGTAGTTGAAAAGCCATCATTGCCAAATCATTTGCATTAGAAAGTTGGTAGTTTGTCCATTCAATGAATAGGGTAAGTCCCTTTGTGATACCCAACATATCACATCATTAAAACTAAGTTAAGTCCATAATTAGAAGGAACCTTGGGGTTGTCTTAGTTGATCATAGATTGTCACATGTTTAGCATCCAAGCTTCCTTGTTCAAGAGAGGGTCATATACTTAATGTCGTATCCAAGGATACTTAGTGTTTTATCCTGCATGTTGGAGTTGTCACAAAACTCACATCAACAAGTCCATATCAACATATCTAATGACATCTACAATAGATGAGATGGACAAAAGATGTATTCGTGTGAGAAGTCAACTTCATTTTGAAAACAATTGATTGCCTTTCTTAATCTTCATGGATATACATTTAACGAACTAGAGACCAAGGTAGCTAGAGCTACATTAACTCTAACTATTAGCCCTATTAGATGGCGGGCATGACATGGCAAGGATACACTAGAGTTGAGGATGCTTGTAATTCAACTTTTTCATAAGTTGTATTTTCCTTCGTTGGACAAAGGAATTGGTCTGTACATAGAAGCATCCATTTTATTGTTGGTGTGAATAAGTTTTGGACCTTGTACAGGTCTTGTACCTAGAGTTTTCCTTAGTTCCTAGTAGGGGACTTAATCCCATGACTTTCTTAGGTCCTAGGTGTCATTCTAGAAGATTAATTAGTTGTCACATGATCTTATCTTAACTCATGACATCTACTTTTAGTTACCTAGGTCAACATTTTTGTTGTCTCATTACATTGGATTATGACCCATGTCACAATCTTGCCTAATTCCTATCTCTCACCTTGTCTTTATAAGCAAAGCCTCTCACATACAATTTTTATGTCCATTCTTGTATTTTCAACCATTACTTTATCTTGCATTGTTGAAGCAAGCTATTCTTGCAATTCTCTATTGTCGAACTTATTTTGGTCTTGTTGTGTTCCTAAGTGTGTTGAGTCACCAATCAACTCCAAAATGGTATCAAAGCTCCAGATCTAAAGGTTCCTTCCAAAATATGAGTAATATGATTTGGCTTGCTATTACAGTTGAATTTAGGGCATCAAAGAAAGTCAAGTCTGTCTTTCATTTTGTCAAATTTTGTTTTGTATGCCAAATCTACAAGAGTTTGAATAAGTGTAAAAGTTGGCTGATCCAAGAGGTCACTAATTTTTCAGCACACTTTTGGCCAAAATTGATCTTGCCATCGCGTTCAAAAGGCTGACCAGACTAATTTTGGCTATAAATTCATCCATTTTTTAAAAAGTTTTTTAAGCAGAGACATTTTTCCCAGACAAGCCACACAGCCCCCCAAGCACAATCCGTACAACTTTATTGTCATAGAAAATAAAATTTTGAGTTTTATTTAATCGTCAATTAATTTTTGTATGATAAAAAAATTTATTATTAAAAATCAAGGGGCATTATTTTATTTTTTATCAAGAAAAAAAATACATATTTTGGTCTGCGCGGTCTGCAGTTTGTAGATCCCAGGACAGGCAGGCTTAAATCTTTCTCAGCACATATTATTGGTCGACCTGAAGGTTTTTGTCAGCGTGTGTTGTAGTTTTGCCAGGCACTTTGTTATATTGCTTGGTTGTGAACATTATTTCGGCAGACTTAATATTCCTATGGGCACACAGTATTTAGGCATGGTCAATTTTTTTATTTTACATTTGGTAGGCATATTATTTTCGGTAGGTTTTGTCATCACTTTTAGCCACGATCTCCAATTTTCACAAACCTTGCGATGTTGGAAAGGTGTGGAGCTCTTTCAAGCCATCACTTTTTTCATTTTTTTGCCAAATATATGTTTGATTCAGTTTTGTTATATTCGCATACTAGTGGATTACTTGGACATTTTGACAATTGAGGTGTTGTTGTCTTGATCTAATTGCTTCATTTCAGTTATATTTCATGCAATGGATCTCTATTTTATCATTTGAAAAGTGTATCATTGCTGTAATAATGGTTTATTCAACTCATCCTTTTATAAAACTTTGACTAAGGACAATTATGAGTCTTGGCAAAAAGGCGTTGTAACACATTGTAGGTGGCTTAATCTTTTGCCTCATCTTTATGGATTCATTCTTGAGCCAAAGACACAATCGAAAATTTTGTTTGGTATAATGAGAATTATCATATCATTTCTCAATATTCAAGCAAGCTCTTGTTGCAACTCTCTTATGGAAGGAATCATTCTTGGTCAATCCTTGAAGTCTGCAGCTTCATTATGGGTTCATTAGCATTTCAACAAAGTCCCCAATGATATCCAATATAAATGATGATGGTGCAGACATTACTACTAATCTTTGCAACAGTTGACAAGTGTCTTCTATTAACAGTGATGCATTAGATACTACAAATTTGAGGGAATTTACAAAGACAGTGCCCATGGAATCAAACACAATCAATGACCAATTATTTGGATACAAGGAAATAATCTTTTGATCTGAATAATTGTCATGGCACTAAGCAAGAAAGACCAGTTAATGATCTAGTAATGGCAACGATTATGCTGAGGCATGTGGCTACTATTTACCAAATATGTATCCATAAAACATAAATGGCACCAACATTAAAAGTTTCATCAATAAGGCATGAGATGTGATAAGATGAATCTAGTAGCACTTAAGGAAAGCAAACCATGTTGGATGAACACAGATTTGCTTGGTCCTATTTCATCATTATGCAATAGTTTTTTGGATTATCATTTTTCTTTGGAGAGATGTACGATTGAATTGGTTATACAAATTTTAGGGGATTGCTTAATCATTGACATCATTTTCATTGAATTTACATTTCCCTGATCTTCAACATCAACGGTCACACAACTTTATATTCCCCCTTAACAATTAAAGGATATGATTTGGGTATGTCATATACTAGTATAAATATCTTAAATACATCTATCTAAAAAGTGCCGAGAGATATCAATTCCAAGCAATTTTCTTTACTTAAGAAGTTATTTTATTTTATTTAGTTACATGGATCGACACATAAATTAACTTTTATTCAACAAATATTTGATTTGATTTTATAAGAGCTATTTTTGCTAATTCGATTGTTCACTAGTTCTTACTTTTGTATTTAACTTTAATTTTTACTTTGAAAAAGCCACCATTTATCATTTCAGTGATTCTTTTGTTTTGTTCTTACTTTGAAAAGTGTAGTAAGTAATACACTTAAAAGTTGCTTTCTGATAGCTCTAGTTGTAGGCCTGAAATCTTGATATCTTTCTATTTAAAATATAAATGTCCACTTCAAACATTTTTTTCCAACTATTCTCTCACAGTCACGTCATCAGATGCTTCTCCTCTTGCTGCTACTGTAGATTACAGCTCTCAGTGCAATTATTTTCAAACATAAAAGACAAAAATTCAGTTCAGCATAACAAAAAGAAAAGTGCAATGTAAAGAAATGACAAAAAATCGGTCCTACAGAAGAAGAGTATAAAATTAATGCCCAACAAACACCAATGTTGGAAAATGAAATGCCAAGCCAAGCAAACAGCAAGATGCATTAAATGTGCATCTGCTCCAGTATATTATGGAAGTTGCAGCAGCAAAGTATGCATTTCAAAGTGAATGTACACCAGGTTTTCAGTACAGTCCATGACAGAGGAGTAAAGGTTTATTCCTTAAAAGGAATTGCATTTCTATTGTACTCCATTGGAGCCATGTCCCTTCTGAGATCTCAGAGGGACAACTACTCCAAATTGTTTACAGTCCAGACTCCAAACTACTAAAGAAGAAACGTGATACCATGTTTTCCTCTACATCTAAATTGTAAGCATTGTTCGCAATATATCTTATGGAGCCCCCGAGAGGAGTTCCCTACTTCCTCCAAAAATTGTTCAGCTAGGTCCTATCCAAGCCATCATCTCAAAGACAGCTTTGCCCTTTGTGGTGACTGATGTGCATAATAGATCTTTTTCTATTCTGGGCTTTGACAATCACCGATGGCCCCATATTTTCTTGCCTCTATCAACAGTTCATTTTGGTAAAGAGACTTCCTTCAACATGATTTTTCTGTTCCATATTGACTTGGCTCACATTCACCCGTTTGGGTTTACCCCTTTCTTCTTAGGTTCTTCCTTGTTTTAAGAATTTAATTTAGTTGTTAGCATAGTTTTGAATCTCGGCAAGCACTTATAAACCATCAATGTTCAGCACATTATTTACCATAATCCCAGCAGGTGACTTTCTGGCTAGTACTCTCACAGTTTTGTGCCATAAACTAGCCAGCTAGCAGATGTTTTTTCAAAATGTGTTTATTTTAAATTCCTTTCCTTCAAGAAAAAAAATTCAGTGTTTTCTCCTTGTTGTGGGTTTAAACAATTTATCACCAATTATCCTAGCCATACACCCATAGTTCAAAATATCTTTATCGGTAGCTTATCGCCAAGGGCGAAAAAAGGGATATTGGCAAATATCGGAGACAACTCGGGAGCTTCTCGGGAAAATATCGGGAACTTTAAAAATTGCTTAAATTTAATTAGAAAATGCATATTTTTTACAAAATTCAATAAGGAAATGCATCTAATGAGTCAGTAAATGAGTAAACAAACCAAACAAGCTGATCTAGATATATATATATATAAATGCAAATATGATACAAAATTGCATCCTCGTGTAGAATGTTGATGGCTCGTAGCCATAGTCTAATAGTCTGAACTCTAAAGCAAACTAAAAATAGCAAATATTAGTTGACCACCAATCACCACACTGCATATATTATTCACCAATATTAATGATGTTGGTTATCTAATTGTATTTCATCGCTTCTATAGCTGTGCCATTGATTTAGTAACATAGTCGTGGTTAAGATATGTCTTTGTCGATAGACTCCTTTATGATGATTGTCTTCTTCCTTACAATGTTCCCATTAGCGATAGTCCCTGAGTTTATTTCAAACGGTATAGACCGCGACTGGCAATAATATTCCTCAGTCGGATAATCAAATGATTGGCATAAAATCGCTTATTATAATATTGTATATGTGAGCATGATTGCTGTATGAATTGGTCCTGCACAATAAGTTCTTTAAATATCGCAATAAATTGGCAATATATCGGCGATAAAGCATCAAAATATCGGCAATAAAATTGAAACTTATCTGCCACAATAACTTTACACAGTTTATCAGGAGCCAAAACTTCTCGCGATAAGTTGTCTTATTGCAGAGATATTGGCAATATTTTAATCTATGCATACACCTATAGATTCTTTTATTATGCTTTTTAACAGTATTGTGTATCACCAAGGCAGCTTTGGTGTTTTATTGCTTAAGCATTGTTTCAATCGTAGATTAAAATATCGCAGACTTCTCTGCGATAAGTAAACTTATCGGGAGAAGTTTTGGGTGGCAATAAACTACGTAATTTTATCGTGGATTTATATCGCTGAGATTTTGCAAACTTATTGCTGAAAAAAATGAACTTATTGCCAAAATATTGGCCACAGTCTGCTAATAGGGACTGACGGCCCAAAAAGCACTCATTTCACATTTTCTTATTTGCAAATTGGTGTTTGGGAGAGGAAAAAAGGTTTTGAAGGAGAAAAAACATGATTTGCAGCGTTTTAGAGCAATTTGTTTGCATTTGAAGTGGATTCAAGGAAATTTTTCAAGCAAATTCAGATTCACAAGTTCCTGAAATTTTCCCAATAAGTTGCCAATATTTTCCCGAGTTTTTTTTTTGCCCTTGATGATAAGTTGCCAATAATGATATTTTGAACTATGGTTTCAATCATGATGTATCAAAGTTCACCTTCAAATGGAACTGCATAATTGTGTTTGTATTAGTTCTTTCCGCAATATAAAATCCTTAGACCTCTAAACCTCAACCACCACAAGGAAAGCAGCACAATCAATTCCCTCTAGGTTCAAGAATTGCAACTACCAAAGATGAGAATTAAATAGAAATGCTTTTTTCCATCTAACGATATAATTTGGTTCCAAATGACCACCATAGACGTGATATTTACATAGTTATTTCCAGTAGCTTTCTCAAATCATTTTCAAATGAGCAGTTTGTGCACCAATAATATTTGTTCAAAATCAAGTAATGTTGAGGTTTGGGTCACAAATGCAGAAGAAATCAAAGTGCCGATGGTAGCATGTGGCTCAAAACCTTTAACATCGTATAGCAACTTTCATCAATGAATCCTAATCTGACTTATAGATTATAGCCTAAGTTACCGGTTCAAGTTCGGATCTAAGTTCAAGTACAAAGAACCGGTTCGCAAGTTCGATAAAATTTTGAAAAGGGGTTTGGGTTTGAGTTCGAAGAAACGTGTAAAAATTTTAAAATTATATATATATACATATTTATGAAGCCTAGAAGCATGAGTTAAAATTAGAATGTCACATAGTATCATAAAAACATTTAAACAACAAAAACATCATTAACTTGTAATTATAGCATCATGAATTGTGATCATACCATCATATACTTCAAGTTCAACATCAAAGATTCAAAACATTAATAGTTAAAACTAAATCATAACATCAAGTTCAAGTATCATTGTTTCAAGTTCAACTAATGAATTAAAAAACGTATTAATATTCTTCTTCATCTTCATCTTCTTCTTCAGCATTAGTTGACTCAACAATAGAGCTAAGGCCAATGGGATCAGCAGCAGCAACAATAGTATTGGCCTCAAAATCTTCAAATTCATCAATTGCAAGCCGAGAAGTGGAAGCATCCAAGTCCGCAAGCTCTACATTTACATCCCACCTTTTCATGTCCCCTTCTTTGTATTCGTTAGTCTTCTGTGAGAGAAGACGCAAGTTGTAATGCACAAATACCAAGTTCTCTGCTCTTTTTGATTGCAATCTATTGCGCTTCACTGAGTGGATGAAAGAATATGTGCTCCAATTTCTTTATGATGTAGATGAACTAGCAACCTATGAAGACAAGACAAGGTAAACAATTAAAATAAAATTATTAAAATTACTTGCTAGTCATGAAGATAAAGTAAGCTATTTTTTTTTTTAAATAAAACTTACTTGTGATATAATTTTTATTGCAAGGGGCTGCAATGTTTGGAATCTTTGGCCATGGAGGTACCACCAACTGAGCATCCTTCCTAAACTGATGATGAAGAGCATCAATACTTAGACCTCTTGCATTCACAAACTCTATGAACTCATCTGTAATCAAATCTCTCATATCATCATCAGGAAAGAGTCTTTCAAATGCTGCCTTGTATCCATCAGACACTTTTAAATCTCTATAGGGTGGTAGCCTTCCTGGTCGATCAAGAAATTGATTGCTATAATATTTGGGTGTTAATGCATAGGCAAGCAAATGTAGAGGAGTGATCATTTTGTTCCATCGTTCTACAATAATTGCTTGCAATTGTTTGAAGAGGGTCTCTTCGAGATCTTGCTCTTTTTCATTTACACTTTGCTTGATCTTCTCAAGCATTGAGTCTATGCCATCATAGATCTCTCCAAGGCAAGGCCTGTCCATGTCAGCGTACCTAAGCATGCTCATAATGGGCTTGGTGAACTTAATGAGATATTCCACACGTTCCCACCATAAGTCATCCAATATCCTTTGCTTTATTTTGGCTGCCCTCTCATTGTTGCTTTGCTTCCATATAGCCCAATTGTTGCTAATTACCATATTGCAAAGTGCCTCTTTCACTTGCACAAGTCGTCTCAAGACGATTAAATTTGATGCAAAACGAGTTTCAACAACCTATAACATAAATTAGAGCAAAAAAATGTAACTATTAGATACATACTTTATAAAAGAATACACATTACACAATAAAAAAAAATGAAAATCAGAAATTGTAAGAGACTATTTTTTTTAAAATTAAATTACTAACTTTAGTTCAAGTTCACTTACCTTCACTAACTCCAAACGTGAGAACATTCTGAATATTCCTTGAGTCATGTGATGGTTTGTGATGAACATCCACAAGGTGTCCAAAAGATATGCTGATATCACTCTTCAACCAAGAAACCAGCAGCTCTACAATTCTTTGTGTTGTCTGTTATGACTTGGACAACGTTACTAGCACCACTTGTTCAAGGGCAGAGATGAGAATATTAGCAATAAATGGCCCATCTTGTACTTGCCCCTCACAATCCACTGCTTTCAAAAACATTGCCCCTTTAGGGGACACCGCTAGGACATTGTTCAAGGGACGATTTCTAGCATCTTTTCACCCATCTGAAACAATTGATACCCCTGTCTCAATCCATGAATCCTTTATGGGCTTCAATTGATCATCAATCGACTTGACCTCTTGATCCAACAAGGTGGTTCGTACTCTCTCAAAACTAGGGCCCTTATACCCTCTTAGAGCTTCATTGGCACTTTTCAACATCTGTTTCCAATATGGAGAGCGAACAACATTAAAAGATAGCCCATTTGCATACAAGCATCTTGCCACATCAATGTCGGCAATTTCCGGACTTTGATTTTGAAATGCAGTTTCTAGTGGTCCCTTTCTTTTGTGTGTAAGGCCAAGGGGTTCTTTTTTAGGCTCACGGCTAGCTAAGGTAGTAAAAAAGGGGTGGTCTTCTATCACAACATCTGTGGGGGGTTGTGTTACCTTTGATTTTTTTTACTTTTAGTTTTATTGCCAACGCCATCAGTTGAATTTTGCCTACGTTTTTCTCTCTCTTTTGCCGCCTCATGCTCTTCAATATATTTTAGTACAGTTGCATTTGTTATAGGTGCACCTTTTTTTCCAGGGCATTTCTTGACTCCTCTACTAGGGTATCCATACAAATGGCCTACCACACGAAAATATGAACTATTTCTTTCTACATCACAACCCCAACATTTTCAACAGAATGCACCACCTCTTGGAAGGGGTCTTATAATATCAACATGCTTCCACAAAGGAGAATCAGAATGGGGTTCTATTCTTTGTTCGGTATTGCCTACTGAGGAAGAGGTAGATGCCATTGTAGTTCCTTTTCCTATGGCAAGAAATTTCAAATTGTATACATATTCAATATAAAACTTAAAAGCAAGAGAATGAAAAATTATAGAAAAAATGGCTAAGATCTTATGGAGAATGAAAGAGAAATGAAAAAAATAAAAAACTTAAACAAAAACAAAACACAAATGGAACAAGAACTTACCTCTACTCATTGTAAGGTGTACGAATGAGGCACAAACACTTGAAAAAAGCTCACAAACCAATCTTCCAACTCCTCCTTGCACAACCAAGAACTTGCTTTTTTGCTCTTGCTCATGTCAAAATAACCTACTTGCACACCACAAATGAGAATAAGAAGCAAACATTAGCCTTTCATATCCACCTTTTAGGGTTCCAGATATCAAAATTTTATAAAATTTGCAAAAACATGTCACTTAAGTGACGTCCACGGATCCCAGTTCGTCGAAGTTCATCGCGGGTTCAATGTTTTGCATGCTGGTCCGCCTGGGTCTGATCATCCGTGGTAGAAGTTCGAACTGGATCCCAAAATTCAAACCCTGCCTGGACCCATAGGCGGACCGGACCAAGCCCAGGTACTAGTTCATACCCAGGTTGGTCCGGAGGGGTCTAGGGGCGAACCAGGGTAACTTAGATTATAGCTTAAGGTGTTAATATCATATCTATAACAATTTCTGAGTCCATTTTGCTCTTTTACCATTAGTTGCAACTATTGAAACTTGGAATGATATGGTTTTGCAAGTAGCATTCATACTAGACTAACATTAGACTTCTTCAAGCATATTAAGAGATACAACATATAGTCAACATTTCAATCTTTTCTTCTGCGAGGTAAAACCTTCTTACCTTTTGCCATCTAATGACATAATTTGGTTCCAAATGACCATCATAGATGTGATATTTACACAGTTATTTCCAGTATCTTGTTCAAAATCAAGTAATGTTGAGGTTTGAGTCACAAATGCAGAAAAAATCTAAGTGCCAATGATAGCATGTGGATCAAAACCTTTAAAATCATATAGCAACTTTCATCAATGAATCCTAATCTGACTTATAGATTGTAGCTTATAAGGTGTTAATCATCATATCTATAATAGTTTAGTAGTCCAGTTAGCTCTTTTGCCATTAGTTTCAACCTATGTTGCCAAATCGGGTACAGGGGTGGCAACAGGTACATTGGGTATGAAATGCAGGTATGGCAGAATATGTTTTGGGGGTTGGATACATTTTTGGTATGTTCATACGAAAGTAAAATAAATTTATACGAGTGTGTGTGTGTTTGCAACTTAAAAATAGAATGAAGTTTAGAATGTCATATACCAATACATATGCTAAACAAAACCATTACGAATTTCAAATTTTGAAACATATCATTCTAATTTAAAATCAGGTTTCAATATCAAAAAGATCAAACTAGAATCTCATGGTAGATAAGTTCAGAGTTCGCTAATCAGCAGTTTAGGTCTTAAGAATATCAAAAAGATAAAACTAGAATCACTATACATTTGGCATCTAAAAACACAAACTCCGGATGCCCCACAGGAGATTCGTTTCAGAATCTGATTCCGGTACGTTTCTTACCTAGAATTGCCTGAAAAGTCCCACGTTTCAGCAACTCAGGTTGCAACTATTGAAACTTGGAATGATATGGTTTCATGAGCAGCATTCATAGTAGACAAACATTAGACATCTTTAAGCATATTAAAAGGTACAGCTTATAGTCAACATTTCAATCTTTTCTTCTGCCATGTAAAACCTTCTTACAAAGGACAGGGATTTGAATTAATGGCCAATTTGAAAAGAGGCCTTCACAGTCCTCTTAAACACACAACACCCTCTCAGATGTTTTCAGTTAGTTTGTGTTAAGTCTTCATAACCTTCTGTCAACTTCCAAAAATAAGAAACAGTTAATAGTTGATCATCTACTTATTCAATTTCTTTTCTATTTCCTAGGTAAAATGATATTACAAGGTGACCATTTCCACAAAGTTGTATGGAGGCATACAATAGCTGCAAATATCATATATGTACTGTTAGAAAAGGAACAGAATATAGTTAAAAAATGCTTTGGGGAACTAGTGGATGACTGGTTCAATATTTTACCAGTTTCTTTTCTCCCCTGTTATGGACTTTGATGTTTGATGAGATCCCAGAACTTCAACCCCTACAGAAACCTCTCAGGCAGCATATAGCTGATTACTCTAAATTATCTAAAACCGGTGAAACTAACATCAAAGCATGAAAATCCAGTGAAAATGGCCACTCAAAGACAATCTATAGCTGAAAAATAAAATCTTTAAATTCTTGGAACACCAAACAATCACAATCAGTTTGGAAGAACATGACATGGATTGAGAGGGAAATTGATCAGGAAGTTTCGCAGTCAATGGCAAGTACAGTCTTCTGCTTGGGAAAATGAGCTACCAAAATAGAAACATGCGTGGTATCACATAAGAAGCCAGGAAGGATGATCCACAGAAATTACCTTTCTTTTTGCTGATCCTAAATTACAAATTCTTTTCTTATGAGAAATGGATAAAGAGGCATTTCTTGGTCCTACACAATGCTTTCAACAATCTTCAAGAGGTTCCAATCACCTAAAATTACTGTTACAATCTTGGCAGGATTGCTTTAGCTTTCTACATCAGCACATTCATTGATATCCAGAATCTGCAGTAAGCATAGTATCAGTGTTTCCTTCCTTCTTGAACCTCTCAAAGATGGTGCAGATATGTGAACCCATCAATACCCATGCCATTCAAAAAGCATAAAGGAAGCATACTCTTGTTTCCTTCAGAAGTGCTAATGCTGTCTAACCACAAGATACGTATTTATTATCCAAACTGAACCTTACCATCTCTCTGCTTTACCACACAATAAAGTGATTCATAAAACACACGATATTGAAAACATATCTACCCACCCACCCAAAGAATAGTGCAAAGTAAACCCCAATGTCATTTGTGCGAACCTGTGCCCATCTGGACCGGGGGGGAATTTTCAGGTGCAGCAGAGGTGATGCAATCTTATGATTTGTTGAGAGTTATGGCATCCAACCCAAGAACTTGTTTTAAGTAGCAAAGATAAGTAAAGGTCTTGCCATGGTCACAGAGTGGACTGGAGAGAAGATGCGTTGAAACTGACTCAAAAATCACCTCATGACTGTTTTCAGTTTTGTCATTAGAAAACTATCTTCTCTAGCAATCAGATTTCAAAGGAATCAGTCATTTATGAGCAATTTCCAAAAGTGTAAGTCATTTACAAATGAAGGAATGACAATAAAAAGCAGATATGTTGAAATATTGTTAACAAATGGCCCTTATTAAAAGTTTATTTTAGATAATAAAATTCAAGTGGAAATCTAGTAAAATGGTCATAGTCACTATTTTTAATATATATCTTTGTGTGAGTTTATGGAGAGAGAGAGAGAGAGAGAGAGAGAGAGGTGGCTACGAGATTTATTATGGCGCAAAAAATGATTTTGCGTTTATTTCCAGATAAAGTAACTAAAATTTCACCTTTTATGAAAATAATGCAAACTAGCATAACCACCAGTAAACTTCATCTAGCTAATATTCTATTCTTAGAAGGAAATGCCTCTACAACAAGGATCAAATTTCATCTCGAAAACTTAAAACAATATCAAAAGTCCAGGTAGTGCATCAGCAAGATCGTCGTGCAATACAGCATGATAAGTTCAAGAATGTTGAGATTTTGCTTAACATCAGTTACAAACATAAAAACATAAATGCTGATTGACGGGAAAACACTCTATAATTAATCAAGCAATACATTCTAAAATCAAATAATTAACTGAAGGATACAATCTGGCGTAATGGAAAGAAACCTGGATTTTGTACTGGTTCAAGAGGCCTAGTCTCTCAAGTGCTATATAAGGAAGCCCAGACAAGAAGAATATGCTTTCATGAAGAAGAAAGCTGCCTATGGAGGCCAGTTGAAAGTCAGTAAAATTTGAGATCAGATACTGCACCAGTATAGAAAAAAAATAGTTAGGAAACTTGAAAATGCATTGAAAGAAGAAATTCATGCATTTATTTCATGTTGACATTGGTTAACTTGAATGATATTCCAAATGGCAAAGAGCAGACAAGATGGCTCACAACATTCCTTAAGCGAAAGAAATCCATGTCATATTACCTTAAAAAAAATTTTAACATTCAAATTTCCCAAAAACACACATCAAATATTATCAATGTTTATTCAAGTTAGATTTCTCTATTTTACAGTGTTCAAATATTATTTTTCCATTGTCAAATGTTTCATAATTCATCCTAACAGTCTTAAATGTGAATTATTGCAGTCATCATAAAATCACGTAAAAAAATCCATTTACCCGTGAGAGTGGAATCTGCCTTGTGTCAACTGTAGAAGTAATGTAGTTTGCACGAAAGGACACAACCACCAAGATGTTCAAACCATATGTATGGCAAGTAAACCTTATTAGCTACATTCGGATTGTTACTTTTAATCCCCAATCTCCTGGTTTTAGCTACCAGGAGATTGGGGATTAAAGTTAACAATCTGAATGGTCTGGAGAAGCATGAGCAACTGTACAACTTGGCAATGATGAAAATGGGAAATATAGTTTCAGTGGCCCTATGATGAATCATGAAGTGTTATGATGCAGAATGGCCTGAAGAAGCATAAGCAACTATGCAACCTGGCACTGTCATTATGGAGAGGGGAACTTTAATATCACTGGCCCTAAAGATGAATCAATGTTTGGTGATTTGAAGATGTTCGGCAGATCTACCATCAATTATGACTCGTGACAAATTTCTTGAAGATGCTCAATTTCTTTTATAGACATACATCAAATACTAACAAAAAAAATATTTTCATTGTGCCTGAAACAGGACTTAAGGACCATCTTCAGATTAATTTGTTTAAAGGGCATTTCACAAATGAATAATGGCTTCAACAATTTCCCCTTATTACCAAAGCACAGTGTGAGATCCTAATTATATTTCCAGGAAACCTCAACGCTAGCTTCTGCTAAATTTCTTCAATATGAGATTGTAGAATAAGAACAGTTCTGAACTTATATGCAGAGTCACCGGAAAACATGAGGGCACTGTTACTAGTATGGGTACAGGAGCACCGTTCAAATTACGGTATGGAAACAAATTAATAAGGACAGCACGGTACTCAAAAGAAATAATATAGTCACCAGAAGATATGAGTACCAGATAAGGGACAAAGTCCTTGTCCGTATATATGAGTTTTCTGATGACTATGCTTCTAAGCCAATGCCCAAGTTATTAAATGCTGATGCAGAATCTTCCTTCATTCGCAACCCTATATGGACTGCACACAATCCCTCTAGTACTTTATCTGCCATAGACTAGAGAACATGGCACATATCCAACGCCTGCCCTTATAAGAGAAAAAGAATTATTTCAAGCACCTCGCGCTTTAAAACAAACACTGGAATTTGTCAAAATTCAGATCATCAGAAGGCACATAAGCGGTAGTTTTGATAAATGAAAATCTAGTAGCTCCAATTCAGAAAAGTGCAAACTAGTTCAGGACAATAGTCATGATTGCAGAAGTAGGTGCCAATACGTTTCAAGTCCAGGTGTGCATCTGAACAGATGCAGCAGATTTTGCATTTGGGGATTCACAAGAAGACACAGTTTCATATGCATATAGATATAGATAATCTAAAAATACAGAAAGAAATGGAAAATGAGAATAAGAAGCAATAGCTCAAATCTGATAGAGAATTAGATGCAGGTGCCAATTGGGTGAGCATAACAGGTGTACCAGGAAGAACAGATACAAATGTTCTACTGGTGATTATTACAGGTGTATATGTCTACTACTGTGGATGAAAAATACACTAGGAAGATCAGGTACATATGTTCTCCTGGTGATTGTTATAGTGACCTGTGTTAACAGAAATCCCGTTTCTTGATATAAAAAAATCAAACCGACCATAAGTTTTTAATATTCCTTCGGAGTGGATGTGAGTATGCATGAGCTACTCACGGATCCGTAAATGTACATGTTTTCAGATAGATTTAAATGTAGAAAATGCGAAAAGAAAAGAAACAGAGAAATATACATGCGAAGTTGCTAATTCAATTGCAGAATATTATGTAGACCCATCTCAGATTCAGCTATAGTAAAGCGGGAAGATCAGGTCGAATAATTTGCATGGTGACAGTTACAAGAGGCTTAAACTTGTGCTCATCATATTTCTGCTTCTTGATATCAAGAAATAGGCATCAACATCCATTTTGAGTAAATTACTAAATCCTGTTGCAAAAAGAGCCAAATTCCACTAGACCTTCACTCACTAATCTCCTATCAAATCAGTAGAGATGTGGATGATTGAAAAACAAATCACAGTGTGAATGTGGGAGACTGAAATAATGCACAATGAAAAATGGGTGATCGAAATTTCACAATGCAATGTCGGTGATTGACATCATGCCACGATCGCAAATATCCAATACTGCACAAAGGTGTAAACAGAAAAGAGAGGGAATAAGCATAAACACCTGCCAGCCTCTCTCCAACATCGCCATGACAATCCAGAGCCCAGCCCGATGCAGGCCACTTAATTAGTTAACCCCAAAAAGAAGAGAAAAGCGTTAGACTAGATATATAACTAGGAATGAAGCTGAAAAGATTCGACTGGCATTCGGCTGATGTAAATATAAATATTTGAAATACAGCTGTACCACACTGTCAATGTTTTAAAGAACGGACCAAAAAAAGGCAAAGAGCATGCACGTGTAACTTTTGTAATTTTCGAAGCTCCGAGCTATATTATCCCCTTTAAGCTGGGTTTAGGGTTTTCTCACTTTGACCCCCCGTTTTCCGTTATTTTCTTGTTAGGTTAACTGTGGTTAAGTTAACAAGATTCAACTGTGATTAAAAGAGCGAGATTCGGCGAGGGTCAAAAGGGACCCTTTGTTTGGATCTGAGATTTAATTTTTGACTAATAGTTATCTTAATAGTATTCGGATAGTATTTCGAAATAAAATTATTAATTAGCAATGGTATCTTGGTGTGTAATAGGTATATGAAGTGTTGAAGGTCAGTTAAGATATTTGGTTTTTTTTGTTTTGTTTTTTTTGCCTATATGTACATGTATGTGCATGAGGTCACAGAAAGAAAAGACAAATAAAGATGGTAGATATTTAGAATAGAGATATTTTTTTCCATTTCTATTTATATTTTTCACATTTTTATTCCTAATTGCTCTATGTCCCTTTCTATATATATAAATAGGCTTAATTTTTGCAATTTCTAAAATTATTATTTAGTTATTAATTTGTTTCCATATATTTAATCTTTTACATGTGTTTTTTATTGTTTCAATTTGTTTCTAATTTTTTTAATTTTAATATATTTTATTTTTTCTTTTATTTCTTTGTATAACTATGTTAAAAATTAGAATTTTTTGTTTGTTCCTCATATAATAAAGGATAAAATATTTATAGATGTAGAAAAAAATGGCTTGCAATGTGAAATATTGGCAGGCTCAGAAAGAGAACAACGCAAAACTTAGGTTTTTACGCATATTCCTCAAAACAAATCAATTGATTATCTACCTTAGGGAACATCAGGGAATGACCAGGATCCCCAAATTCCCAATGTCTAGTATCAAGAAAAATGGCTTTCCATCTGCAGTAGAAGCGCATGGACATCTGGAAAAAATTGCTTTGTTGCCCATAAATGTGAAGATCAACAAACAAATCAAAATTTTCAAGAAAACTCGATACAATCTCCTTAAGGCAGGATGTCTAAGCATAAAAAATCACTTTGCCATACAAGGGCAACGATGTGATTCAAATTTCAAACTGTCAAAGAAAATTGAAAAGTTTGCATTTCGGAATTGATCTAGGGTTCCAAGGCTTCCTCTGTCCAACAAGAAGGATAATCAGTCAAATCAATGGCAAAAAGGCTCTATATTTGCAAATAGAGGTAATGGATGGCAAGGAGGGCAAGCAAACCCTAGAGAGGAACGACAAATCTAGATAAAGTTGAGAAGAAAAAGGATGGATGGCAATTAGTGAGAAATCGTAAGGAAAAAAGAACCCTAAGAGATAGAATTGCTCTGAATAAAGGAAGGAAAAGGAATCATTATGGTAAATTTGATATAACCAATCAAGGGAAAAGATTATGGATTATCCCCATCACAAGTAACACACCTAAATTTTCTAGAGGAGCTAATTGTATTAAACTTGGGCAAGGACTCTCCTCATCTCTACAAGAACATCAAAACCCCAACCCTGATCTCTCTCCCAATTCTTGGCCAATCACACCCTTCAAAACGGGGAGAGAAAAGTATGGCACTCAAAGGCCAAGAGACTCTAGGGATTTGATCAAGCAAGGAAGATCTTTTAAACACTAGAAAAAATGAAATAAAACCTCTTCCCATGTAGAGAAACAATCTAACAAATTAGATTCAAAAACCCCTAGGAGGGAGATGGAGGAAAAGGAGTTTGTGACTTTGGATATAAAGGACCAATCTAGTGATAGTATGTGGATTCACTACAAGAACCAAGGACTCTTTGCCAAATGGTGTGGTTTTGAGGTGGACTTAGATGACATAGCCCAATGGCTCAAGGAAGCCTATCCTAAACAGGTAAGTATCACTACCCTACCAAATGATATATATATATATATATATATATATATATATATATATATATATATATATATATATATATATATATATATATATATATATATATATATATATATATAATAAGGACAATAAATTAAAGCAAAAACTTCTATCTAGGGACTGCCTGTATTTCAATGGTTACTCTATCAAATTATTTGATTAGAAGCCTAGTTTTAATCATGAGGTTATAATGGGTTTGAGTTTCACAATGTTCTAATAGAATTGTTTCACAATGTTCTAGTAGAATTGTTTCACAAATAAGTTTTAATTCTAGAATTGGTAATCTACTAAGAGGTTTTGTTGGCATAGAGCTCTGTGATCAAATATCTTCCACAATTAAAATGCTAGTTAATATGGAAATTAATACCAATAATGTTAGACCAATCAACATTATTGCTAACCATTCATCTTATCTTCTCAAACCTTATGTTTATCAAGGAGATATTCACACAAGTAAAGTAGTGGATAGATGGAATTACCCTCTCTTTAGAGATATTAATGTTAGTAATAGAGGAGAGGTCTATATCCCTAAATATTTCGATAAGGTGACAATTTGTTTCAATGAAAAGAATAGAGGTTTTATTATCCAATAGACAAAAGATCTAGAGCTCCATCCTCCTACCAATGATTATTGTGTGCTATAAATGTGTCACACTTCTATGAATCATTACATGCAAGGAAACTCAAGAATGAGCCCTCACAAATCGATCCATAGCTCCCTAGGCATGGAGTGCAAGGGTTTTAAGAATGCTCTTAGCTAGAGCTATTTAGCCAATAACCTTGCTAGTAAACCATGCAATGGGAGATTCAATGAAGACAAGGGCAAGAATGCCAATATCCCCAAGAATCAAATGAAATGCAATGCAATGCAAGCTAGCTAAGAATGAAGATGCAAGCTAAACTATGGAAATGAAAGATGCAAGTATTACAAAGCCTCCTAGTTAAACTAGATGAATTAATCTAAAGCATAAAGGAAATCTAAGCTAAGAATGCCATGAAAATGAAGCTACTATGCAAGAAATGAAATCTAACTATGAAGCAAGAAAGCCATGATGATGCAAGAATGAAGACAAGAAGATAGAGTGTTGATGAAGATCCAAGATGAATGCCAACAATGCTCCAAATCTTCAAACCCTAGATGCAAGAATATCTCCAAAAGCTCCAAGATGACCTAGAAAACCTGTAGCATAACAATAACATAAAAATTGGGTATCTTGAATGAAGAAAAGAGCTCTTCTTTTATAGGGAATGAAAAAGGAATGGGCCATGGAGATTAAGAGGCAAAAGATTTAATCAACGGTGGAGCTTAAAAGAGGAGCAATCCATGTGCACAAGTATCCTCCAATAGGAAAATAAGAGTTGACTTTTGTGTCCATATGAGACAAAAAGTGCTTTTTCCTTTTTTATAAAATAAGAATAATGCTTTATTTGTGCAACTTAGGATAAGAGGAAAAGTGGGGGCTTTTTATTTATTAAAAGGGGAGGAAATATTCCTTTTAAATAAATAAAGACTTAGGATAAGATGGTTAGCCCATAGAAAATAATCGAATAAATGATAGAACTAGGATTTGATCACGAATAAGCAATTTATGATTTAGCAAAAATGCTAGCAAGGGGCTAATAGTCTAGGTGACCATTTTTAGGTGTATACATTTTGCCCCTCTTTGACTAATGTGTGATCGATCTGGGAACACATGTAGTCAAAGAATAGATTAGCCAAGAAGGCAAGCAGACAACCAAGAAAGCAAGCAATAGCGATTTTGACAGATGTGAGATCGATTTGGGATCACATGCAGTCAAAGAATAAAATAGCCAAGAAGGCAAGCAAGATAGTGATCTGACTCCAAAGAATGAAGTACAGAGAGATAGCAAATCCTGCATGGTCAGCCTGGTAGCGACAGTACTGAACACTTAGGAAAGAGATAGCCAATAAGATATGATGTGTCTGCCCCCTCGGGATCGAAAGTGAAATCCAGGTGGAGGGAATGCAGAAGCAAGAGCAACATGATCAAATCACTAGAAATCATAATCAAAGAAAGAGAACAGAATAACCATCAAGCAGTGAAGAGATGCCCCACACATGGGACACGGGGCACGAACCTATCGGTCCCTCAACCCGTAAACACCATAGAGGGGGGAATTGGAACTTGGGATTTGAATGAAAGACTAGAAGGTTGAAAGAGATGGAGATGAAGAGGTGAAGAATGCCCCAGCAAAGATCGAAGGATCAGGCCTCAAAAGGTTAGCCAACTGTGTGAAAAAAGGAGAAAGAGTCAAGGTGAATGTGGATTTCGGTTTGGATCCCAAAATGAAGAGAAAATGATGTGAGATGAAAGACAAGAAAGTGAAAGACATGATCGGGAAGAAGCGAAAGGTGAGCGCAGCTGATTAACAAGTCCATGAAAAATGAAAGGAGAGCTCTCTCCATATGCAAGATGCAAAACTAAACTAACATGAACTTAAGAATGCAAGCTACATGAAAAGTAGTTTACTTGCAAGGTCACAAAGCCAATAGACATCTAATATTCATCATTGAGCATTATTGGTAGCGTCGCAAGATCATACAATACACACTAGCATAACTATGTGGATCTGAATATGATCTATATCAGATAGAAATGTGGAAATCTCACCTAGGCATCAAAGACATGTAGGTCCAGATGACTAATGCAGTGAGATCACCTAAGTTTGATATAGCAAGATTATGCTCGCATCGAGACACAAGAAAGTCAAGATGACTATAAGCATGCACTCGCACAAAAATAGTCAAGGATAATACCCTGTCAATCCACAGTGTCAAGTAAGACCAGCATAAATGCTCATGACAGTTAGGATCAACAAAATATACCCACAAGCAGAAAAAGCAATAAAACATGTTCTCATACCCTCAGTCTTCTAGCTATGCATCATCGAAAACTTCTCAGGGAGAGACCACTCAGCAAAGAAATCATCATAGATAGCATGCAAAGAAATAAATTCAAACAAATCTCAGCAAGTCAAGTGCGTGTGTGTAGGTCATAGAGTCAAACTTTGAGTATTGCATCTGCAAATGAGAAATATCGCATCATCTAGACTGTGGGTAGGACATCTGATAAGTGTTGAGAAACACTCGACGCAAGGGGAAGTGTTGAAAAACACAGTTGGGGTGGTGTTGAAAAACACCATTGGAACCAAGTTGCCCAAGAAACCCAGATGCACAAAGAGACCCAAGATAAGCTTAAAGCAACAGATGCCCCCTAGACTAAGACAAGAGTCAATTCCAGGCTAGGAGAGGCAAAGCGAGAAGTGGAGCGAAGGAGCCACACAAGACTGATAGACATAGGTGCAGAGGGTCTCAAGCAGCGCCTGTTTCCAGGTTTTCACCACTTGATAGATTTTTTTAGGACTTTTTTATAATTTTTTTGTATTTTTGCTACCAAGGCGCCTGTTTCCAGGTTTTCACCAAGGCACTTTTTCTTTTTTTTTTTGAATTTTTTGAATTTTTTTAATTTTTTTGGTGAGACATCAAAGCGCCTATTGCTAGGTTTTCACTAGGATGCTCATTTTTTCAGTACTTTTTATGCTTTTTAGGATTTTTTTAGCATCATATATGATTTTTTTTTGGTATTTTTTTCAGGATCATAAAGTATATAAAAGGAATGCCCCAGACAGGAACGGGCATTAAAGATCTGCTTCCTTTGATGTAGAGAATTGATAGGCCCCAGGCCCAAATGCTACAACTGTGACAATAGGAGGTCTCAACCAGTTCGACCAATAATAACCAGCCCTAAGCAATGTCTGAGCTAGCGGAGGATCGTTAGAATGTGATCCACATATGCCATTGTGGATTTTAGCTAGCACTTTTTCTGACTCCTCTATTTCTAGACACTTAAGGAGAGTTCCGTCTAGACCCTTCCTATACAAGTCACCAGAGACAAAGGCAAAGTGTAAGGGATGGTAGAAGGAATGGCGTGGTGGATTTGCAAGAGGAATATGAGGTGGAAGATATGAAAAGATGGTAGGATTGTAAGATTTGTGAGCAGGATAGCGTAATTCATCCACCAGGAACTTGAAGTGAAATTTATGCTTTTTCATTTGTAAGATGGATGTCGAAGCAACCAAGGCATTAGCAACTTTATTCTCAGCACTAGGAATGGGCTGAAGTATAACAGATATGAGATCATGCTTGAAGTAGTGCACCATTTTTCTGTAGAGAATCAGCTTGTCATCTTTTATTTGAGACTCATTATTTTTGAGCAGATTTTTATTTTTACTTTTCTTAGGTTCGGATACCACCACAATGTGGTTTTCACCATCCGACCATTGCTCTTTTCTTTTGACTTGATGACTATGATGCTTGATTGTTGATTCAATCCTTTTTGTGGCTAGTTCGCTGGTGGAAGAAGTAACAGGTGTTGATGCGAGATGAAATGGAGTGACTGGTTCAATAGCATTTATGTGAGGGATTTCATCTCTGGTAACAAGAGAGGTTGAGCCTATAGGGTAGGCTCCAAAAGTAGCTAGATCTAGACTTGTCATAGAAGGACCAACATAGTCGACTAAGGCAATATGAGGAACAAACTCATCAGACCCCACACAAGACCCATCAACCACGTCGGGATGGTTACTACAAGAATGAACTATATCAACATCCATATCATCAGTAGATATACATTTTTCTCCCCAAAGAAGTGAAGTAGAGGGAAGATCATCTCCCATTTGAACCATAGTGTGTAGCGGTGACTCATCTGTATCTGTGTCTGAATTACTGAGCATGGGAGTATTTCTAGAATCCTCTCTATAGATCCACTCTTGAATAGCTTGTTCTTCTCTGTCTGCTTCTAAAGGAACAGATGAAGGAACAAAAGTATCAAAGATCACCATAGCAGAAGTGGAAGGCTGCATCTGATCAGAAGGTCTCCCATATGACCTAGGAGAAATAGGTATAGAAGCAAAAGAACCCAGTTTATATTCACCCATACCAAGGCTCATCATCTTAAGTGATTTCTCAGCAGCAACTAGAGATGTACTAGGATCAACAAAAGGTTCATTATGAGGAACAAATTTTTTAGTAGCAGCAAGAGCATTGATAGCAATAGTATGGTCTCCAGGAATCACAACTTCAGTGTCATTGTATGGAAATTTGACGCACTGATGATAAGTGGAAGGAATAGCCTGCATGTCATGGATCCAAGGACGACCCAAAAGAATGTTATATGCGAGTGGGATGTCCAATACTTGGAAGCTAATATCTTTCGTGATAGGGCCCACTCGGACAGGCAGTGTGACAAGACCTTTGGAAGATCTTTCCACTTCATCATAAGCTTTTATAGTAATCTTCTTCTTGGAATCCACAGCCAATTCTGACAAACCCAATTGTTGTATGACATTGAAAGAAACAATATTTAACCCTGCACCATTGTCTATCAGGACTCGGCAGACTCGGGTATTGTAGACTAGAACTTCAATGTGTAAAGCTAGATTATGTGGGTGAGCAATAGATATGTCATCTTCTGCAGAAAAGGAGAGAGATAGCGGAGATGAAATGTGGTTGACCATAGCCTGAAATTGATCTGGATCAATGTCTTTGGGGACATGTGCTGTATGCAAAGCTTTCTCAAGGATTTCTCTATGCGAAGGGGATAACTGAAGCAACTCAAAAATGGATATTTGGGCTGGCATCTTTTGCAAATGTTGGACAAGATCATAGCTAGGGGTGGCTGAAGGAGCCACTTGTTTGGAAGGCAAAGCTTTCTTGGGATCTTGCGCAGTTTTAAGGACAATCTTGGCTTGCCCCCTAGTAACAACATTCAGTGTCTCACTTCGGGAAGATGAACTACCACGTGTTTGCAAGACTAACTTTGGCTTACCATGATTGGTGTTATTATCATCTTGAGACCTCATCATTAGAATGCTCTCAACGGGCTCTACCATGTTGATCACAGGTGTATTAGAAGGATACGTGTAATTGATCTTTGCATCATGATTCTTCTTATGTGTTTGAGAGGTTTCCCCCTTATCATGCTTAGGTAGAGGATCTTTGAAAGCTGTGTGATCAGAATTTTTAGTTAAGCCATCAGTGGAGATTGTGCCATTCTCAATAAGATCCTGAATATCATCCTTAAGCCTAAAACAATTGTCTATTGGATGTCCCTTGTTTCTATGATAATGACAATAAGAATCCTCTCGCCACCAATCAGGCTTATCTAGTGGATCCCAGTTACCAGGTTTATCAGGAAGTGTAAGATATCCATTATCAACCAAAGTCTTAAGGATCACATCATAAGGTTCTACCAATTTGGTATAGACTCACTTTCAAAATGACTTCTTAGGCTTATCTGCATACTGAGGTTTAGGAGCACTGCGAGTGTTGGCAGCTTCTTGTTGTTTTGCTGCATAGATAGCATTGGAGAGATTGAAAGCAGGCTCTTTAACTTTAGGAGCGTCAACAACCCCATCATTAACAACATACTTGTTCTTATTCCAAGGTTTTTTCTTGTCTTTACCATTGCCTTTAGCATCTTTATTAATAACAATATCCCCTTTTCTTATAGCTACATCCTCAATCCGATATGCACTTTCAACCATGTCATGGAAGGAGGAGAACAGTTGCTTCCTTAGATCATAAAATAGCTCAGGCACAAGTGTGTTGACGAAAATGTCAATCTTTTCTCTTTCAGGTAGCTGATGAGGATATCGAGAATATAATGACCTCCAACGTTGTAAGTAAGTTGCAAATGGCTCACCTTGATGTTGTCTTAGATTACCGAGATCTATCACAGTGATAGGTTGTTGGATGTTGTAAGAGTACTGCTGGGTAAATCGCTGAGCTAACTCATCAAAAGTCTTAAGCGGTGGTGTCAATTTCGCAAACCATTCCAAAGCTTGGCCTCTTAAGCTTCAAGGGAATAAGCGTAGAAGATATGTGTCTTCATGAAGAAAGTCCATACTAAGAGCATAAAAGTGACGCACATGGTCATGAGGGTCACCATTTCCATCATACTTGTCATATTTAGGAACCTCAATATCCTTAGGAAACGGGACCATGTACAGATCTTTATCAAAAGGAAGAGCACAAATTGATTCTACAAAAGAGACCTTTGGAGGCTCTCTTTCTAATGCCATTTGGGTAAGGCGTTGATTTGTCCGACGTAATTCTTCTTGAAGGACTTCCAATTCAGTTGGTACTCTTTGTTGGACAATTTGTCTGACATCATAGCCAGGAGGAAGCTTGTATCCTCTAGAAGTCATATATTGAAAATATTGATCACCATTATGCTCTAAAAGCTTATGCATCATTCGTTGGAAATCCACATCTTGTTCACATCTCATAAGATCCTCACTAGAAATCTCATCATTAGCCTCTGCCTCATGTTGAGAGGGAGGAGGTCTAGGTGGTGAAGAAGGCATAGCAAAAGTTGGCCTTGGAGGAGCTCTTGGTAGCGTGTTGTTGTCATTGTTGCCATTGTTAAAAAGAGGTCTATGCTCATGATTACTAGTCTCAGGTTGCTCATGAAATTTCCCTCTATAAGCCATGCGCCTAGTAGCATCCATCCTTTGTTGATTGTGTTCTTTGTCTAAGCGCGCTTGATTATCCTTACGCTCAAAGTGTTCTTGCAAGAGTTGAAACTTTTCTTGTTCAGTCAAAGTGAGTGAGACACTGTCTGTGTTTTTGGGGGTCTTGAATGCGGAAAAGAGGAAACCTCCTTTATACCACGGTGTAGCCTTAGAATTCTCAGATTGGTCAGAACTAGAACTGTTGTTGCTAATGGGTGCTTTTGAACGTCTAGTTGGAGAAGGTAACTGTGTATAATTGAATGGAGGATGATTCTCCTGCTCAAACTGAGACCGAGTTGTAACCGGCATGAAAAGAGATGTTGGTTGACTAATAGAATGAGACAAAGTTTCTTAGATTTGAGATAAGAAAAGCTAATAAAGATCACTTGTCAAAGTAGAAAAATAGAGAGATGGCTCGTCAAAAGTGCTCAAGTACTTACAGCAATCAATTGACTAAAGCCGAGCAACGAGCAAGAAGCTCAATAAGCAAGTAGCTAGAGAGGTAACCGTGATGCGACAAGTGATCAAGAGTAGCATTCGTTAAACTCAAATCCAATAGTTTTAGCTCATTTGTTTCAGTCTAGAACAAATCTAAACATGTAAGTAACAAACCAGTTTCAAGTAAGAACAGAAAAGGACACTCTACAGCAGGTTAAAGTGCAAGTTTAGCAACTCTGAATTGTAGCAATGACAGGACAGTAGAAATGACTCAGGATTCTTGGTTGAGGGTATGCAAGGATACTTCAATATCATATGACTCTTGACCAGTGAACGTGAAAAACTCAGTTTTGAAGCGCTTGGACCAAATTTGTAGATTGAACAGTGCAATTTTTCAGTTTGACAAGTAGTAGCAGCAGATAAAAGACAGGTTTGCAAACAGTGTAGGATCAAACATGTCATAGAACACTTGAAACAAGGGCAAAAGCAACCTTGCCAAGACAAGCACTTGTGATATCAAAATAGAAAACCTTATGAACGCTACCATGTGTTTGAATGTTGAGAACGTTTACACTGGTATAGCACAATCGAAGACAATTCAAGCAATTACTACCTAGAAGGACAAGGCTCATTACTTAGCAAAGTGGCCCACAACTTGATGCTCCCTTTCCTCACACCAAGTGGTTGCCCACAAGAGATATTGATATTGGCATTGTCATGGAAGTGTCTAAAACACAACCAAAGGAACACATATGGTGAGTGTCTTGGGGTGATCCGGGTAAGTCCACTTGGATCAATCCTTGCACCAAGAAGCTAAGCGGCTAAAATAGGGTGGCCTCTATCTAATGGTTCATAGTAAGGATTTCCGTTCATAGCACCCCTCTTGCTCCTCATAAAGGACTAGGACCTCGCGGCCTCAAGAGTACCTTAAGCATTCTTGCTTAATGCTTTCCTCATGGTCACAATCCCACAAGTTACTCACATCAAGCGAAGATAAGTACTATGTCTACCAAGGTTTTGTGTCCTCGATAGCCTTGAGATTATAGTGAGTTGGAATCACTCGCCACCAAGGAAAATGATGACAAGGTTGTCCCCACTTGGGTCGTTCCTCTTGATTGCTCAAGAGCAGGCCCGCTAAAAGATCCTAAGCTAAACAAAGAGTGGATTAATTCTTGAGGTTCAAGGTTTTTGATTCACCACAAGGGTGAAGAGCATACTCCCCTATCTCAAGAATCTCTCCCAAACACACCAAGCAAGATCCAATTACCCCTTTGCTTCCAAAACCTCAAGATGGGTCAAGATTTTCTGATTCACCTAAAGGTGAAGAGCATACTTCTCCTACCACCCCAAGATTTCTTTCACAAAGTATTAAGTGCCTATGAAATGAAACAACTAGTATATGCCGCACTTAATAAAAAAAAAGCAATTAAACAAGCACTTGATTTAGTTTTTATGCTTAGGGCAGCCCTACAAAAACCATTAGTAGCCCTCTTTGACATGCATTCTTTTGGCAAAATATCTCAAGCAAGTGCACCTACAACCACAACTTGTTAGACCCACAATGGTTAGTACATGAAAAATCTGATAATCTGCAAAAATACTTGATCAAATGATAAAATCTGAAAATGAAACCATCATGGTTGGATTGGGCTCGGAAAGACCTTTCCAACGATATATCACACTTAAACTTTTGATACCATTTGCAAAATTTCAAAAAAAATGGGCACCCATTTTCCAGAGTGGCACGGATTTGAAAACGCTGGAAATTTCAAAAATTTTTAAAAAAATAGCTAACAACCCGAAACTTGCAAGATAGATAAAATAGCCCAAAAATAGCTCGCTGCTAGATTCAGACACAGTATCGCGCGATACTTCGCCTGACACCAGGCGATACTTATCAATTCGCGCGATATTTCGCCCGACACCAGGCGATACTTCGCCTGAGACCAGGCGATATACCTCAATACTGCCATGCGATTCTTCTCTGGCGTGAAGTATCGCACGCGTATAGTAAGGTTTATCGCGCGATATACCTGAGAAGTATCGCGTGATATTCTGAGACAAAAAACCAGAGAACAAAAATTACGCTAAAAACTTGCCGAAAAATTGACGAAAAATGACAAAAATGTAGAATTTAAAAGACAAAGTCTATCTACTCTGCCCCACGGTGGGCGCCAAAAATGTGTGCTATAAATGTGTCACACTTCTATGAATCATTACATGCAAGGAAACTCAAGAATGAGCCCTCACAAATCGATCCATAGCTCCCTAGGCATGGAGTGCAAGGGTTTTAAGAATGCTCTCAGCTAGAGCTATTTAGCCAATAACCTTGCTAGTAAACCATGCAATGGGAGATTCAATGAAGACAAGGGCAAGAATGCCAATATCCCCAAGAATCAAATGAAATGCAATGCAATGCAAGCTAGCTAAGAATGAAGATGCAAGCTAAACTATGGAAATGAAAGATGCAAGTATTACAAAGCCTCCTAGTTAAACTAGATGAATTAATCTAAAGCATAAAGGAAATCTAAGCTAAGAATGCCATGAAAATGAAGCTACTATGCAAGAAATAAAATCTAACTATGAAGCAAGAAAGCCATGATGATGCAAGAATGAAGACAAGAAGATAGAGTGTTGATGAAGATCCAAGATGAATGCCAACAATGCTCCAAATCTTCAAACCCTAGATGTAAGAATATCTCCAAAAGCTCCAAGATGACCTAGAAAACCTGTAGCATAACAATAACATAAAAATTGGGTATCTTGAATGAAGAAAAGAGCTCTTCTTTTATAGGGAATGAAAAAGGAATGGGCCATGGAGATTAAGAGGCAAAAGATTTAATCAACGGTGGAGCTTAAAAGAGGAGCAATCCATGTGCACAAGTATCCTCCAATAGGAAAATAAGAGTTGACTTTTGTGTCCATATGAGACAAAAAGTGCTTTTTCCCTTTTTATAAAATAAGAATAATGCTTTATTTGTGCAACTTAGGATAAGAGGAAAAGTGGGGGCTTTTTATTTATTAAAAGGGGAGGAAATATTCCTTTTAAATAAATAAAGACTTAGGATAAGATGGTTAGCCCATAGAAAATAATCGAATAAATGATAGAACTAGGATTTGATCACGAATAAGCAATTTATGATTTAGCAAAAATGCTAGCAAGGGGCTAATAGTCTAGGTGACCATTTTTAGGTGTATACAATTATGATCCCACTCAGCATGAGAATGATAAGATGATATATGAAGAGAGGAAGGACGATCCCCTAAAATGGTCAAAAAGGAATATATCTCCTAGTAAGCAACATAAATCATATGAGGGACATATGTCTTTGAGAGAATTAGAGCTTGAGCTGGGAGAGATTTAGGAAAATGAAGTAGTATTCCTTCCTATTAGGGATAACTTTGATGATGGGAATAATGATGCAACAATTGGTAAAGAGGAAGAAGGCAAAGAGGAACCTGCTTCTGGTGAAGGATAAAAAGAAGGGAATGAGGAAAGATAAGAGGTGACAAAGATTGTTGAAGTTAGTACTAAGATCAAAAACCCAGAATGCAATAAGTATATTATGGCTATAGAAGTTGAGGAGGTAGTTAGAGAATAAGGGGATCATGATGGTGAGAAGGATGTTAGGAATATTGAGTTGGAGATGAACAACAACACGAATAATAACTCCAGAGCCTCACTTGAAATAGAAAGGAGGGTAGTAGATTGCCAGGTTATGAGAAAGGAGGAAGAGGAATTGGAGAATACTGAGAATGTAGAGAAAGAAGTAAACATCATTACAAATTATTTGTGCAATGAGGTGGTCAAGGAATTTATGGATAAATTTATGGTGAAATAATTGATGAGGAAGAAATAGCTTTGCAAAGAAAGTTAATTATGATAAAAATTGCAGAAGCAATGTACCCCCTATTTAAGAAGAAGAAGAAGAAGAAATGATGGTAGAATTAAGTCACAAGGAATGGGAGTATCCGGAGACACTTGGAATTGCACAAACTATGTAATGAAAGGAAACCTCAAACTATGCTAAGATAAGTAAGAAAAGAGGGAAAAGATCAATGTTTGTTCACTAAGAATCAAAGATGGAGTTGTTGTTGACCAAACCAAACTCACCTTGATATTTTATGCAAGGAAGGGAACGATCCTTCCCAAAGAGCCATGAAGCTCCCCACATGGAATGTTAGGGGCGTGAATGACAAGCAGTGTATTATCAAATATTGCATCTCTCACACTAATTAAGATTTAATAATAATCCAAGAAACAAAATTAAATAAAGATGATATTGATACTTTTAGAAAAAGATTGGGCTTCAGGAAAGTTTTAGGCTCTCCAAAAAATGGAGCTTCAAGGGGTCCAAGGAATGTTATGTTCACTCTAGATGAATGCCAAAATAACTAGATGAGTGGATAGGTGAGAATTATTAAAAATAATATGAGATTGTGTCTAATAAATGTTTATGGAGCCACACAGAATAGAGACAAAAAACAAGTATGGTATGAGATAGAACAGTATATTAAAAAGAACCATGATCAAATATGTATCATGAGAGGAGATTTTAATTCTATCACAAAGCATAAGGAAAAATGGGGGGTTACAAGAGAATTCCAATAGTAGCCATAGATGTTGTAGAATGGATTAAAATAAATTGCTTGTTAGAAATCAAGACAAATGACAATGCCTTCACTTGGAACAATAGAAGGAAAGGGTTTAGTAACATAGATGAGAAACTAGATAGATTATTACTTTTATGGCATCTTGATGAGCTTCCCCCATACCATGGAAGCATAAGTCATGCCAATATCGGGATCAAATATTACCTAGTCCAACTAAGGATCTTGGATGAGACGAGATCCAAAAGATGTCAGTTTAAGTTTGAATAGATGTGGTTGAAAGATGGAAACATATTGAAAATAATTGAAAAATGGTGGAATGATACAAATATTTTAGGGTCCAAAATGTATAAGGTAGCCAAAAAACTAAAAAAATTAAACAAAAACTTCAAAAATGGATTTTAGAACACTTTGGAAATATCTTTGAAGCCAAGGCTAGACTTGAAGGGGAACTGGCTGAGGTAAATACTATGGTAATTGAGAAGGGAATGGATGAGGCTCTCTACTTAAAAGAGAAATAATTTCTAAGAGAATATGAAAATATCTTGGCTAATGAGGAAATTTTTTGGAAGAAGAAATCTAGAGAGATGTGGCTAGAGGCAGGAGACAATAACACTAAGTTCCTCCATAACAACACAAAATAGTGAAGAATAGTAAATAGGATTACAAGAATTAAAAGTGAGAATGCGGCCCACATGGAGGACCCTAAACATATTGCAGTACAGGCAATAAATTACTTTGAGAATATTTTAAATAATGTGGAGGGATCGGATCTCAAAGAACACAAAAATATAGTTAAAAACATCCCAAAGATGATAACAAAGGACCAAAGCAAGATGTTGATGGCAAAATTTTCCAAAGGAGAAATAAAGGCAACCCTAATGCAAATGAATCCAGATAAGTCACCTGGACCAGACATATTCTTATTACCATAACTGATAGTAATGATGAAGATTGATTATCTAATGGTGATGATGATGAAGACCGACCAAGATCAAAGGAATAAATGATAGTAGAAAGGTTAGATCAGTTATTGTCTTGTCATTGATTTCTGGTTTATATTATGTTTCCATGTTATTAGGTATATGATATAAGTTAAGTGAGTTAAGAAGATGCAGAAATAAGATGTTGTAAAGTTGAAGAACTTAAATGGGAAAATGATACAAATCGGACAATGATTAGATTATGTTGATATACTTGTTTTCTACCTAACATATAATTATGTTAAGTTGATAAAGCATGGTGATGAAGATTTGTCAAGTCAGTAAGAAAAAGAGTTTTGGCTACCGAGTAGGAAATGTCACTCAGTAAAGGTAAAAGGTAAAAATAAAGTAATTCGGTAAAGGAAAAGGAACTAAAGGCACCAAATAGAAAAGAAAGGTTTAGACACTGAGAGAAGTTAATCAAAATTCAGGATGAGCCACTGAGCAAGGAACATATATTAAATAAGGATTGAATCGACATTTAATGATTAGATATGATGAGTTGGATGATCATGATGACAAGGAAAATTAGTTACAGAGATCTTTGGATAGGAAAATCCAAGGTGAAGATCTATGGCTTAGATCTAAACGATTAAAGAAGAAGGAACAAGTTTCAAAAAAGTTTAAGTTCCTAGGTGAAAAGAAAATGTGTCTATATAATAAAGGATATTAAGAGGCAAAAAGTGTCTATATAAAGGATGGTTTTGTATGAACAAATGGCTAGCAAATTGAGTAGTTGAAGAGTCGCCGACTAATGCAGTAAAGAAGGAACAAAGAGATTCTACGTGGGAAAACAAGATCTAATGAAATGTTGAAGCCAATGGAAAGTGAAGAATTTAAGTGAAGATTGAAGAGTGCACAAAGGATTTGATTAAGAAAAGATAGTTTCAAATTTACAGGTCAAAATATTTACTGTTGCTTACTAATATTTGTAATAGAGAAATCTCTTAACAGAGTGGACTCAACAGTCTTATTGTAAAATCCTTGAAAAAGGTAACATTCTAAAGAGTGTTTGAAGCCCTCTAACCAAGACACTCCTAATAGAGTGAAGATCCTAACAGGTCTAAGGTAAATCCCTTGACTGGGTCACACCTAATAGTGTGCATTGTAATTTTTAATAGGATTGGATCTTAACTAGGTGTACTTCAAAAGAGTATTTTCTTAGTGGGTGACAATTCCCACAGTGGTTTTTCCCAAATCTGGGTTTCCACATTAAATACCAGTGTTACATGTGATGCATGATTTGTGTGTATGATTTACTGATTGTTAAAGTTTATTTACTATTGTCGATAAATAGTAAAGTGTGTTTTACCGAGCTGTTATCGAGTTAATCAGAGAATTTTTTTTAGGTATTTCGGATCAAGGATTACTGATTCACCCCCCCCCCCGTCTCCATAATAAAAAATTTGGTATAAGTTTGAAAGACTTGAGTAAAAGATCTGAAGATGTATAGGAGAGAAGTACCTAGGTTGAACAAGGAAATTTTCTCAACATGAAAAAGCATGATGAGATTGTATCTATCTAGGATTGGAGAATCTGCACTGAATATTCTGACTAATGACTACACTGCACTGCCTCCCGGACCTATGATAGTTGATCAAATGAGAAAAAAGAAGGAACACAACTCAGTTATGATAGAGATTTCTTATTCCCTCACCGATGTTAAATTCAATGACATTAAATACTATATTATTTCAAGAGAGATGTGTGATAGACTTATACTTATATATGGAGGAAATCAACATGTACAAAAGGCCAAGGTTGATAGTCTCAGAGGAAAGTATGATAAAAAGAAAATGAAGGATGAAGAGAACATCACACAATATAGCAGCAAAATCAAGGAAGTTGTGAGTGCCATCAGAGGTGTTGGTGGATCATTGACTAATGAAGAAGTGGTAAGTAAAATTATGAGAACTTTGTCTTCTAAATATTCTATTAGAGTATCTTCTATTCAGGAATTGAGATCTATATCAAAAAATGTTGTTACTCTTGAAGCCCTAATTGGGACTGCATTTGAGCTAAGTAATTATGATGATAGTCTATTGACCATTGAAACTACATTCAAGTCATCTCTAAGCATTGGAACATCAATAAAAGACAAAGAGATTCAAAGTAGTTCATATGGAAATGAATATGATAATATTTTGAATGAGGAAAAAGAACAAGAAGAGTTAGAGGTATTTCTATCTAAAATGTTATTAAGAGGTAAAGGAAAGTACAAAGGCAAATTATAGCTGAAATATTTTAATTGTAATAAGATTGGTCATATTGCATCAAGATGTCCTGACAATGATAAGAATGATAAGAGTGACAAAAGAGACAACCGACACTGAAGATTTAGATATTACAAGGACAAAGGTAAGAAGTCTTTCTACCTAGCTAAGGAAGGTGTAATCGATGATGAATATGATGATACTGAAGAAGGATATAAAACTGTCTATGTTGTTGTAAAGGAAGACTCAGATGAAGAAAAGCATGAAGATCAAAAAGAACTTATTTCTCATGTAAGTAAAATCGACCCCTGGATAATTGATAGTGGATGTTAACATCTCATGACTAGTGACATTGATAAGTTTGATAACCTAGAAGAGTATGATGGAGGATTTGTTAGATTTGGAAATGATGCTCCATGCCCTGTGAAAGGAAAGGGATCAATTATATTGAATAATAAAATGAAATGTAATGATGTGTATTAGGTTAAAGGACTAAACTATAATATGTAGAGTGTTGCACAACTGAACAATACTGGCCACCAACTGAAATTTTAGAATAGAAAGGTGAAGATTTATGGTACTGATGGAGATCTAATTGGAACTAGTGAACAATCTAAAGGTAATTTATTTTATCTTGATACTATTGTAAAGAGTTTCTTATTTACTAAAGTTGAAGATGTATGGCTATGGCATAAGAGACTATGTCATGAAAATTTTGATAATATGATTAAAGTGAGCAAAAATAATAGAGTTAGAGGTCTACCGAGATTAAGAAAACCTAATAAAGTAATGTGTAAAGAATGCTAGATTGGTAAGGTGACTAAGTCAGTTTTCACAAGAAAATCTTACTCTACTAATGGTATCTTGGAATTAGTTCACACTAACCTTTGTGGTCTTATGAGAGTTCAAAGCTATTATGGAGATTGATATTTTATTTTTTTTGTTGATGATTACTCAAGAATGATGTTTATTATGTTTCTAAAAAAGAAGTCTGATGCATTCCATATGTTCAAGTGGTATAAAGCTAGAGTTGAAAAGGAAACATGAAAATATCTGAAATGATTAAGATCGGATAGGGGAGGTGAATTTATCTCTGATGAATTTACAGTCTTCTGCAATGAAAATGGAATCAAAAGACAAGTATATGCACCGATGACTCCACAAAAAAATGTTATAGCGAAGAGAAGGAATAGATCTATAGTGAACTGTGCTAGAACATTGTTGATTGATAAAGAAGTTGCACAAACATTCTGGAGAGAAGCCATAAGAATGGATGTCTACACACTCAACCGAGTACAATTAAAGAAAGGAACAAGCAAGACATCTTATGAACTCTAGTTTGGGCACACACCGAATGTAAGTTACTTTAAAATCTTTGGAAGTAGGTGTTATATAGTGAAAGATGCTAGAAATGAAAAGTTTGACTCAAAAGGAGATGAAGGTATATTCCTTGGTTATTCATCAAAGAGAAAAGCATATAAATGTTTGATCAAGGCTACTAACAAAATTGTTGAAAGTGCAAATGTGAGAATTAGTGAATTTGCATAAAGGAATGAAGAGGACAACAAAAAAGAACTTGAGGATTACAAAAGGTTTGTTTATGTACAGGAAGGTAATTTGGTTGAAGCAACCGAGCTGCAAAAAGTAGGAACCGATGAGCAATATGAGCCTCCATCGAGAGATGAAAATAATGTTGAATAGTCTATCAAGCTTGTATTAGCAAAATATGTGACAAGACATCACTCACCGAGAAGAATTATTGGAGACAAGAACGCATGAGTCATGACAAGAAGTAAGTTGAAAGATAACACATGTTTGATTTTTGAACTTGAGCAAAGATTAGTGAAGGATGCAATACGAAATGAAGACTACATGAATGCTATGAAAGAGGAAATTGGTCAGATTGAAAAGAATAACACTTGGTCACTAGTACCAAGACTTAAGGATAAGAATGTAATAGGAACAAAATGGATTTTCAGAAATAAACTCAATGGAAAAGGAGATGTGATAAAAAATAAAGCAAGGTTAGTCTGCAAAGGGTATACACAAGAAGAAGATATTAACTATGGTGAAACTTTTGCCCTTGTTGCTAGATTAGAAGGTGTAAGAATATTACTTGCATATACTGCTTACAAAGGATTTAAAGTTTATTAGATGGATGTTAAGTTTACATTTTTGAATGGAATTCTTGAAGAAGAAGTCTACATTGAATAACTTGGAAGATTTGTTCATAATTCTGATAAGGATATGGTCTGCAAGCTACACAAAGCAATCTATGAATTGAAGCAAGCACCTTGAGCATGATATGAAAGATTACACTCTTACGTAATCAAGATTGGATTTGAAAGGACTAGTGATAACAATAATTTATAATTAAAATGTGATAGTATTGATAAGATTTCGATTGCTGAGATATTTGTTGATGGTATTATATTTGGTGGAAATGAGATCATGTCTAAATCATTTGCTGAGGAAATGAGAAAGGAATTTGAGATGTCTATGATTGGAGAGATTAAATTCTTTATTGGACTTCAAATTCAACAAGTTAAGGATGTGATCCACATAACTCAATCTAAGCATATCAAGGAGATCCTAAAGACATTCAATATGGAAGAATCTAAACCGGTTGGAACACTGATGACTACTAGTTGTAAATTGTCAAAGGAAGATGACACAAAGGAAGTAAATAAGACACTTTACTGATCTATGATTGGTAAAATATAGTATGTTGTCCACATTCAACCAGCTATTGCACATTCAATTGGTATAGTTCCAAGGGTTTCTATCAACCCAAAAAAGACACATATGTCTGCAGTGAAAAAGATATTTAAATATCTGAAAGGAACTCAAGATTTTGATATGTTATATACAAAAGGAGGAGATTTTGATCTCAAGGTGTGTACTGATGCTGACTAGACTATAAATATTGATGATAGAAAAAGCACTAGTGGCAGAGATTTCTTTTTAGGAGAAAGACTAGTGACATGGTTAAGCAAGAAATAAAGTTGTATTTCACAATCTATTGTCAAAGTTGAGTATGTTGTTGCAACTATGAATTGTTCTACCATAGTATGGATCAAACAATTACTTGAAGGCATTCATTATTCCAAGGAGAAGAAATTGAGAAACAAGGCTTATAAAGACTTTCCAGAAATTGACGAAGAATGAGCCCTACTGGTTAAAGGTGAGTATGATTATGTCAATTTGGACAATATCATGGCTATTTGGGATTTGATTATTAGGGTCATTATGGAGTATTTTACATTGGAGGGTAGATATTCAAGAGTCTACAACTACCACTTTGTGCTAGTTAACCATTTCAGGCATGAAACTAGGGTTTCTTTTCCCTTTTTCTTGTTTAGTGCCCTTAACCATAGCATCATAGACCATAGGGTTAGGGATACTCCTATCCATTATGAGGGCTTAATCTTACTCATTGCTAAATACGCTAGGGATCATGTTCCTGACCCAATTCCTGCCTAGATCACCTATAAAAATCAGAAGAAGTTTGTTGCATCTGGTTCTAAGAAAAAAATTTCAATTAACAAGAAAGCCCTAAGTCCCCGACCCCTGATTCGGTCCCCTCTTCTTTGGCTGAATGCTCTAAATCTAAGGTTGGGCAAGTGGATGAGGTGAATTCCTCAGGGAATGATGAAAAGGTGATAGAGGAAGACTACATCAGGACAAGGATAAAGTGAATCTTGAGGAGGTGTCAAAAAAATTATTGACATTATGGATGTCTACTTCGGCATTGATCAAGGGAATGATATCCTGGAAGGTAACAATAATGTCAATGAAAAGATGGACTTTGCTTACCAAAGTGCTAAAATTAATTCAGATAATCAGGGTTGTGCTGAAGAGAGTTATGAAGAGAAGGAAAATGAGGAGATTCAGGAGGTGCAGGACACTAAGGAATATAATGAAGACAGTAAGGAGAGTCCAAACAACTCTACAGAGGAAGCTACTAGCAATGAGGAGTTGAAGAATATGGATTAGGAAACTCAGATCAAGGATGATAATCTGGAGTCTAAAAAAGATATTGTTAGTGATGAAGAGGAAAGTGAGGATAAATTTCCCCTTGAAAGCCCAAGGAATAATCCTATTGATATTGTAGAGAATACCCAAGGTCAAAAAATCTCGAGGAGGAATTGTGGGATAGGGACTTCAAAGTGAAGAGACCCATGAGTATGACTATGCTTCAGATGGCTAGGAATAATGCAATGTATGATTATAACTTTGACAAATGGGTCCATAATGACATCCATTACTTGCAGAATAGAAGCAAAAATCTAGAAGCTAGGAATGATTTGCTAGAGGAAGTCATTGATAAGATGAGGAATGATGCTGATATGTATAAAAAAGGTAATGATGTTTTTGGAGAGGTTTCTACTAATAGTATTGTGCTGGAAGAAAAAATTAACAAGGTTATGGAATCGGTGATAAGCCCAATTAATGAAAAAATTAAGAACAATGAAACTATGCTAAAGAACCTGGTTACCTATATAATATGGGTATGAAAACTACTGTGGAAAATCTCAAAGCTCTTTGTGAGATACTAGAAGGAAATCAAATTGAGAACAACAAAGAAAAAAAATAGGGGAGTGAGGATATCCTGCAGCTGGGTCCGGGTACTAGAACCAGATCCAACACCAGAAAGATGGCGAAGGCTCAGGGAAAAAACATTGCCAATTTGAAGGACTCTATCAGAAATATGCAGAGTCAGATGGAGGAGTCTGAGAACCTCCTTAAAATGATGAAGTAATTCTGTTGCTGGAGGTTTTTTTTTTCCTATCCGCTGGGAGTTTTTGTCTTGTTTTTTGGTATTTTGATTGTTTAGTGCTTATTTCTATATTCAGGTTTTGACCCTTTTGGTTTCTATCCTTATTTGGGATAGATCGTTGTATCTAAGTATTTCTATGCTTATCTTTTCTTAGCCTTGTTAAAGGCTTTAGGAGCCCCTTCAAAACCTACAGTTACCTTAATCAAAAAACATATCAAAGAATCTAGTGATGCATTCAAAGATAAAAACATATATCTATTAAGTATCACTACTTAAGAGAGCAAGTAAAAGATAAGCATGTGACATTGAAGCATGTGAATTCTAAAGAATAGATATCTGATATACTTACAAAACCATTATCAAAGGATTCTTTTGAGTATCTTTGAGGTAAGTTAGGGGTTCTTCCCCTATCCAATATTCACTAAGGCATGATGCATGCTGCATCAATTCAAGTATTCAATAGAATATCTATCATGTGAGTTTATGCTAGTGTTCAATATTTAGGTGGAGCCTAAAGTTGTGAAAAAGAAGTTTATGACTGCAATGAGATCTATAAATTTGAGGTATGATTTGAGTTTGTATGTCTTTGGCATTTTTTTCAAAGAGGGAGATGAATGAGATTGATGATAAACAAATCAAAGTGGAAAATACTATTGATGAATATTGCAGAGGAAGATGAACAATGAAGATCAGAAAAGAAATTTTTATAGAGGGACAATAAAGAAGACTACCAGTGAAAGAGGGAGAATATAAATAGAAAAGAGAAGTTACAACTTAGAGGGAGTACATGAATGACAATGAAGTGCACCATCATCAATTGAACATTGAAGATTGTTAGTGTTTCCATCAATGCCAAAGAGGAAGATTGTTAGTGTTTCCATCAATGCCAAATAGGGAGATTGTTATCATAAATAATAGTAATGATGAAGATTGATTATCTAATGGTGATGATGATGAAGACTAACCAACATCAGAGGAATACATGCTAGTAGACAGGTTACATCATTTATTATCTTTCCATTGATGTCAAACAATTGATTTATGGTTTATATTATGTTGACATATCATTAGGTATATGATATAAGTCGAATGAGTTAAGAAGATGAAGAAATGAGATGTTGTGAAGTTGAATAACTTAAATGGGAAACTAATACAGATCAGAAAATGATTAGATTATGTTGATATAATTGTTTTCTACATAACATATAATTATGTTAAGTCGGTAAAGCACGATGATGAAGATTTGTCAAGTTGGTAAGAAAAAGAGTTTTGGCTACCAAGCATGAAATGTCACTTGATAAAGGTAAAAGGTAAAAAGGAAGTAACTCAGTAAATGCAAAGGAACTGAAGGCACTGAATAGAAAAGAAAGGTTTCTAGGCACTGAGCGAAGTTAATCAAAATTCAAGATGAGCCACCAAGCGAGGAAAAATATTAAATAAGGATTAAATCGATATTTAATGATTAGCTATGATGAGCTAGATGATCATGATGACAAGAAAAGTTAGTTATAGAGATCTATAGACATGAAAATTCAAGGTGAAGATCTACAACTTAGATCTAAATGGTTAAAGCAGAAGGAAAATGTTTCAAGAAATTTCAAGTTCCTAGGTGAAAAGAAAATGTGTTACCAAGATCTAGATTAAAGGTATAATGAATTGAACGGTTAAGATTGATCAAAGGAAAATGTAATAAAGGAGATTAAGAGGCAAAAAGTGTCTATATAAAGGATGGATTTGTATGAACAAATGGTTGGCAAACTGAGAAGTTGAAGAGTCACCGAATGATGCAGTGAAGAAGGAACAAAGAGATTCTGAGTGGGAAAGTAGGATCTGATGAAGTGTTGAAGCCAGTGGAAAGTGAAGTGAAGTGAAGATTGAAGAGCACATGAAGGATCTGATTAAAAAAATATAGTTGCAAATTTACAGGTCCAAATATTTAGTGTTTCTTACTAGCATTTGTAATAGATAAATCTCTTAATATAGTGGACTTAACAGTCTTATTGTAAAATTCTTGAAAAAGGTAACATTCTAAAGAGTGTTTGAAGCCCTCTAACTAGCCCACCCCTAACAGAGTGAAGAACCTAATATATTTGAGGTAAATACCTTGACTAGGTCACACCTAATAGTGTGCATTGTAATCTTTAATAGGATTGGCTCTTAACCAGGTGTACTTCAGAAGAGCATTTTCTTAGTGCGTGACAATTCCCATAGTGGTTTTTCCCAAAGTTGGGTTTCCACATTAAATACTAGTGTTACATGTAATGCATGATTTACTGATTGTTAAAGTTTATTTACTATTGTCGATAAATAGTAAAGTGTGTTTTACCGAGCTGCTACCGAGTTAATTAGAGAAATTTTTTTTTAGGTATTTGGGATCAAGGATTACTGATTCACCACCCCCCTCTCCATAATCAAACAATTCCCTTATAGCTTCTTTCATAAGTGTTGGCACTTCATCAGGTATGAGGTGACCGAAGCTTTAGAAGGAGTAAGAAACTCATGAAATATGCTCAAGGAGATTAATAATACCTTCATATATTTAATACCTAAAAAAGACAAAGTAGAAAGATTTAATGAATTTAGACCAATAGTGTTATGCAATACTATTTACAAACTACTCAACAAAACTTTGGCTAATAAACTTCAAAAACTACTTCTGGTCTTAATTAGTGAGGAAAAAATTGCCTATTTTTAGGTAGATCCATATATGATGGACTTATTATAGCCCAAGAAGCTATCCACTCAATACAAAGGAATGGAGACCCCAGTATGCTCATCAAATTAGACATCAAGAAAGCATATGATAAGGTGGGTTAGTGCTTCCTATGCAAATACTTGGAGGCTTTTGGCTTTGTGAAAACTTGGATTAACCTGATCTTTGAATGCATTTCCTCTCCTAAAATTTCAATTTTAGTTAATGGATCCTCGGAAGGATACTTTAATATCTTCAGGGGCTTTCTCAGATAAGGGGATTCGATCTCCCCCTTTTTAATCATTATAATGATAGAGTCCCTTGGTAGATCGATACCTAGAGCAAGGGAGATAAATAAAATATAAAAGGGATTAGAATCACAAGGAGACTAGACCCAAATACACATTAGCAATTTTTGGACAATACCATGTTGTATGGACAAGGGGAGAAGCAAGAGGCAAAAACATTAAAGGAAATATTAGAATCCTTCTCAAAAGCCTCAAGGAAGGAAATTAGCCTGAAAGAATCATAAGTCTTCTTCTTCAACATTGAAACTAATCCGGAAAAATAAATATATAAAATACTAAATTTTAAAAAGGGATAATTATCTAGCAAATACCTTGGGCTACCTGTGGACAAAGGAATTAGATCTTTTAAACTATGGGACCCCATGGTACATAGAATCAAAAATAGAATTAATTCCTAGAAAGGAAACTGGTTGTCTATTGTTGGAAGAGAGACCATGGTTAGATCTTGTAAGAAAAATACAAAAAAATGAAAAGAGCTTAAGGAAAGAATCTAAGAGAGTGAGCAAAAAGAAGTATTTTACCGTAAACTCAAAGAAAGAGAGATTGCTTCAAGATCAATCACCAAAACCATTAGGATGCTCCAAGATCAACACAATGAGACAAATTTTGAAAGGGGAAAACAAACAAAACCCCCTTTGAATATAATATGAATGAGGTAAAACGCCTAGAGAAGGAGAGAGAATGTGAGAAAGTAGCTCATTATAACAACATGAGAAGAAGTGAGAAAATTTCATTATGAAGTGTGTAAAAGACATATCTTAAATAGAGATGAGTGATGGAGGTAGAATGTAACTCTCATGTTCTATGAATTCCACATTCACATTAAGTGTGTTCCAATTGTGAGAATCCTCTTAAGGAGGAAAAGCTAATTTCCTAAATAAAGGAAATAAAAGAAATGAGTTGTCCTCCCACTTGGACTAGAGGACAAATTACAATTTAGGATACCTTGGTTTATCCAAATTTAAATAATACACCAAGGAAAGATTATAAATTCTAACACCCCCCTTTAATCTTTACTTGGGGAAATTAGAGCAATAAGTATCAAACCCAAATGTTTACAATGATTTTGAGATTTCTCTTGAGAAAGAGTATTTGTTAAGATATCAATAGCTGGATCATTTCCCTTACAATAGATGAGGGACTCTTGCATCTCTTCAACTTGTTATTTTATGAAGTTATTATCAAGTGATATGTGCTTGGATCTTGAATGGTACATAGGACTCTTTGCTAAGGAAGTAGCACTTTGATTATTACAATGCAAAGGTGTACGTTCTTTTTTAGGAGGGCCCAAATCTTCAAAATCTTTGATTTCTGAGAGCTTCTTAAGATACATGTGTACATTCTTCATATTCATATTCAGTAGAACATAGTGATAAAGATTGATCATATTGAATTCTCTGAGAAATAGCACCTGAATTTACAGTAAAGAAATAACCACTAGTACATCTCTCATCATTGGGATCTCTTCCTAGATCTGGATTAGTAAAACCTTGTAAAGTAAAATCAAATTGTGAATCATAAAATAAATCAGTCACATAATCAGTGATACAATCATCAATGTCATAAAATATATTTGTAATGGATTCATCAGTATATGGAAAATCAAGAGGAGTAGAGCTATTATAATCATCATCATTGTCATCATTAACATAGTCATGATTATTGTCCTCTAGAACAACCACATGATTAACACTATATTTAGAATCTTGAACTTTGGAAAAATCACGATCATCTTGAAAAATACACACATCTCTATTAGGAGATTCAAAAAGAGGTAAAGTAACATTAAGAAAGGTAGAAATAATGTCCTCTTCTTGTTCTAACATATCATCAAAAGAAGAATCATCAAGGGTGAATGCATCATAAGAAGAGAAAATGCCATCCCTTTGTATTAAGTTTGTTTCATTAGGAAGATAGTAATCTAGGGGGTTATCCCAAGAATATCCATTGTCATATGATTCGTTGCAAATAGGAGAATTATGCAAAAAAAAATTATTATCACAGTGAAGATTAAACATCCCATAACGAGCAACAAAAGCTTGACGAGAGTTATGAGTTTGATTATTAGGAGTAAAAGGCTTCTCATGATTTTGTTTCTCAAAACAAGTGTTGGAAATATGATGATCTTTCCCACAATAAGTACAATGGGGTCTATTATTAGGATGATTATGATTATTATGATAACCATTATTATGACTATTGTTATGCTAAGAATTATTATTATAATGTTGAGAATTATGATTATTACAATGACCATTATTATTTTATTTATAATTGTTATTAGAATTATGATTATTGTGATGTGATCTAGATATGAAAGCATGTTCTTTAGTTTTAAGTGTGCCAAATTGAATTAACTTAGCTTCTTCTCGATGTAAAAGAAATTGAAAGATAGCATAATTTAATTGAGTTGCTAAGATAGGAATAACTAAATGAGAATGAATATTAGTAATAAATTGTTGGAATTGTCTAGGAAGGCATTTTTTCAAAATAACATGAATTAAATTAATATCAGTTAAATTTACTACTAAACCAGTTAATTGACTTCAAATAGAATCAAACTTAAGTAGAAATTCATCCATAGTTTTGAAATCAATATACTTGAGATCCTCCAATTGGTCTTGGAGTTGAATCTTTCTATTAGATAACTGAGAGGGGGGGTGAATCAGTTAAGTCTAGTTATCCTACAATCCCAAATACTCCTAGATGTATAAAAAAAATCATTCATATCAATTAATCAACTCGATAAAACTTTATCTGTGCCTTTCTGTTCATTAACCAAATACCAATAAATTAACTAGTGTATATACTGATCAAACCAATAATTGTAATGTGTAAAGTAAAATAAAAAATCATCACATCCATACACATGTATAACACTTGATTTTTAATGTGGAAATCCTGTTAAGGGAAAAACCACCTAGGACCAGTACCTGAAATAATTTCACTCTTCTGAAGTGAGCTCGGTTAAGAGCCAACCTTGTTAAAGGTTACAAAACACATTGTACGATGTGACCTAGTTAGAGGATTTATCACTAACAGTTCTCCTTGCCCAAAAATTCACTATGGGGTCAACATGAAAATAATAAACATTCATTGAATGTCATAATGAAATATAAAGACTGTTAAGTCCCACTCGGTTAAGAGATTTGTCTGTAGAAATGGTTAGAATGCAACAGTAAATGATCTGATTCAAATACAACTTTCTTTTGTAGATTTTTAGATCTATGCTAAGCTCAAAATGCCTATAGCCAATATACTCAATTCAATTTCCTTATATCCTCCAACTCTATTATGCTCAATTAATTCCTTTTTTTGATGCTTCATGTTGTCTATAGATTTGTTCAGTTTTGTCTTTAACCTGTATGACCAGCTTCACATGAATGCAATCTTCTCACATGCATTCCAAAATTAATTATGAATCTCTTTTCTCCTTTTATAAACATGATAAAGCATTTTCTTCTTATCCATAGATTTTGTCTCTTAATCTCCACCATTGATTTTTTCTCTTCAACCTTCCTCAGAACTTGTGTCTGTAACACGTTTCATTCTCCATCATCTGATCATCCTTGAATTTTTTCAACCATTTGATCTTCATAAAAAAAATTATATTTAACCTTAGAATCATCCATAATCATCTAGCTCATCATCTTTAGTCAGTAGTCATATGTTCCATTTCTTTCTTTCACTTGGTTAATACTGTGATGTGTCAGTGACTTCTAACTCGGTTAACACTATACTCGGTATACACTGCGCTTGCTTGGTGTACATTGTTTCAACTTGGTGTATACTAAGTTCTTCATTTACTGACCACATAAACTTGTTCATTCTTGATCTTTAATCCATATCAGAATTATGTAATACAATCAAATCAATAACATAATGTCATAGACTCATCAATAAGTTACCCAATGAATACCGTATCCATATCTTTCTCATACATCTCATCTTCATGTTAATCCACCAATAGCTGAAGAGATTGAAGAACAAAAGAGTAAGTATAATCCAATTGACTTAACAATAAATAAAGATGAAGTAATAATTAAGGACATAAAAGATCAAGACCCTGATGAGACAATAAAAGTCGATGCAGACATCATGGCAACCGAGACCACATAAACAAAGGAAATGGATGTTGATGATTCTGCTGAGGCAAGGTTTATGGCATAAGATCCTATAATTGAGAAAGATTTAAATTTTCTTGAGATAGAGGAAGTTGTCTCAGAGGCAACAAGAGATGTACCTATTGATGTCAAGACCCCCACCGAGCCAACACAAGAGACAGTGACAAAGAAGACCAAGGAGACAAAAGAGATTGAAACTGCACAAGGTCAAAATCAAGAATCGGTAACTCCTACCGAGACCACAAAACAAAAGAAGGAACAAGAAAAAGAGAAAGAAAAGGAAAAAGAAGAAGAGAAGAAAGATGAGAACAAGAGAAGGAAGAAAAGAAAGAAGAAGAGAAAAAGAAATAAAAAGAAGACAAGACTGAGGATACATATACACAATCTGATGCAAAGAAGGCATCTACTTCTAAAGGAAAATCCAAGAAGAGGAAGTATGAAAAAGAGGTTGATATCAGTAAAACTATAGTTATTCCTAAGGTTGATATCTCAACCCTGAGTCCAAAGGAACTCTCAGAGTTCATAGATCTACTGAAAAGAAAATATGCACAAGATAAGATGATAGAAAAGAAGTAGAAAACTAAAATTTTGGAGAAATTTAAAGGTATATTAAATGAGATTGTACCAGAGGCCGCTGTAAATGAAAAAGGAGACATTTATAGTCAATTGGGAGAACTGGTAAATCAAGTAAACCATCTTGGTACTGATACAACCAAATATGTGATGCAAGTACACAAGAAGAAAATGGAGACTGCATTGATTGAAGAAATTCTTCAATTAGTTGCATTAGATAAGGTAACTCTTTCTCAGTTAATTAATGAATTAGATATTGAGCTACAAACAATTCTTTCATTATTTCAAAAAATTTTCTTAATTTCAAATTTTACACAGGACATAAAAGAGAAGGATAATAATATGGAAAAGGAGCTCACCGAGCCTAAGTATATAAAGGAATATTGTGAAATGTTGAAGCACTTGATGGAAGTGCAATATGAGCTAAGAAAGGAGGAGAATCATATCAGAATGGATCTACTAGAACTCCAAATTGTTTTGATTCCACGCATTGAATCATTGCAGAAATAGGTACACAAGGCCAAAGACTTAGTCAACACACCAGATGTTAGTGCTATGGACAACATGGTAAGTTTGACTATTGATTTAAGTGAGAAAATCATAGTGTTGTAGATACTTAAGGATACATGGAAGGCATCATTGAAGGATGTTACTGACAAGTACAAATCTATTTTTGACAAGATCCCCACATCAGATAAGAAGTAAGTTCTTATTTTGGCATTTTTGTTAAAAAGGGGGGAATATATATTACAGATGGAAATATAGTATATGTATACATAAGAAGGATGAATATATATGTATAGATAGCTATATGATTCAGGAAGTAATACTTCAGGTGGAGTAATGAGTAATAAGATCACTGAGGAATGTATATATGAGTGGATATATGGACAAGGAAAAAATTTTGATTTTTTGATGACTTTGAAGTTTTTAACAAAGATACCAAACTAATGCCAAAGGGGGAGATTGGTACTCCTAGGAGTTATTTTGTTGTCATTAGTTATGAGGAAGTCATAATGATTATCAAAGTCATTCAATAATGAGAAAAGAGAAGTCGGTAAAGAAGGAAAAGATATTCAGTAAAGGAAATAAGGGAATGAGTAATTTTGGTAAAGAAAAAGAAATTGTAGACACTGAGAAAGGCAGAACGAGCATCGAGCACCTAGTTATATTGAGCTAGAGGAAAATGTGTTACCGAGCATAGCAAGCCGACATAAGGAGAATCTTTTGATACATTGAATATGGACATCAAACACAAAATGGTTTTAAAATATCGAGGAGATTGTATGTTAGAGCATTGGAGATGTAAACATAATGATTACACATGATTACAAGGTGAGATCTTCCAATGAGATAAAGTATGATATATGCATTGGATGAGTCACCAATGCTAGCACCGCTTGTAGAGATGATTCTAGAACATGTAGCACCACTTCTAGAACTATATTTAAATGAATTAGAATGTGAAGATCACTATGCATGCACGAAGGGAGATTGCATGTGTGAAGCAGAGATTGCAGATAAGGTGATGAATAGATAAACCACTGAGTACAAAGCAGTAACGAGAAGAAACTGATTATGATTCAAAATTGAATCTACCGAGCACTAAATTAATATTGTGAGTAGTACATAGTATGAAGTAATGAGTTATTGAGCATAAAGATTCTAATATGCATATAACTGATGCAAGTTTAATAGACAAGTTTGCGTTACTTCAATTAAAGAGTAATCAGAATTGTAAAGTCTCTTAACCAAGCATATCTTAACAGATCTAATATTGTAAATCTTTTAACTAGGTACAGTTCTTATATTAGAATTGTAAAATCCTCTTACAAGGTAGACTTAACAGGTCTTAAGACTCTTACCTGGTTTAATACTCTTAACAGAGTAAGCTATCAGAAATAGCTAATAGTGTAGCTCTAACCGAGCAAACTTTTTACTATAGTAGTGAAGTTTTATGGGTGTCATCCCCACTGTAGTTTTTATCCTCTAACAAGGATTTATGTGATACCAAAATGAATGTGTTATGAGTTATATGTTATCTTTTATATATTTTATATGAGGCATGCAAAAGTTATGGAATCGGTAAATGTTTAAGGAAGAAAGTTCAAATAGTTTAATAGTGTTTTAGAGTAATGATTCACCCCTCCCCTCTCACTACTTACCTTTCCATACCTAATCCAACACATTCAACTTTTAAAAATTCTTTTTTAAAAATTATTATTACTATTTTAATTGATTGTGCAACTTAATTGCATATCAATTAGAATATTATTTTAATCATTAATCCAATTGATAATTTATCATCAATTAATAGATTTATCTTAATTAAAATTTTGAATTTAATAATTAATTAAATCTTTAAGTTATATAATTTAGACTTTTTATTAAGTCTTTTAATTAATAAATATATTTAATTAATATAAATTAATTAAATACTCTCACATTTAATTTTCTATATTTAACAAGATTTAATTATTCAAACCACATAATTAATCTTAGTAAATCATTTGACCATTTCACAACAATCACACCAAGCACCCAAAGATCAAAAAAACCAACTGAACCTACTAAAACAATAATCATGCTCAAGGGAAAGGCTTATGAATTCACGCCACCTAGACGAATTCAGAAAGGTAATATATCAAAAACTTGTCCACTATTTCAGGACATTAAAATGGGCTTAGGTTGGGATTTAGACCTGAACGTTATCTCCCATCTCTTACCATTGAGACATTGTGATAGGGCACGACTCATCCTGACAATTCAGGGAAGTTGATGCCCGATACTTGCAAACCTACATAAAAGACAAGCATGTGTGTGTGTGTGTGTGTGTGTGTGTGTGTGTGTGTGTGTGTGTGTGTGTGTGTGTGTGTGTGTATATATATATATATATATATATATATAATGGCAGGGATTGAGACATCATGTGGATCCCGCAAGTATGTAACTATGACTCCATTCCTCAACCACATCAAACACGTCAAACAGAAAGGTGAAACATACATGATAGTCATACACATGCAAGTATGGGGTAAGTAACATCATGAATATAAATGACATATTTAATCATATAAATAACCATCAAAGTAACTAACATCATCTAATTGTAAACATATGATATCTCATGAGTATACATTATCAAATCACCATGTAATGTCATACATCCAAAAACCACATAATAAAGTTGAAATAATCGACACAAACATGAAAGTGGCCTAAAAGAGTTTGGCAATATAAATTGAAAAACTAAACTATGGGTAGGCACTACATGTTGGGGGAACAAAATTAGATGGAGAGAGGAAGAGAGAAAGGGAGAGAGGTAAATGAGAGGGGAGAGAGGGAGACAAACCTTTCAAACTATCTAGAATTGGACATAATTGCAACATCAAATCAAAAATCTTATCATTCAAGTAATGGTACTACTCCTATGGTTACTTTTAGAGTAGCATGGTAAATTCACTTTAAATTTTATGAGATAAAGAATTTAATATATCTATCATGGCTTATGTTGATACCCATAATTATGTTGCCTACAATCCTCAAAACATACCTCTCTAAGAAGGAAAACTTATATGGGGTAAATGAAAGAATAAAAACCCTAATTGTGTAAGCATTGCTAGGAATAAAGGGTTTTAAGTGGCCTACTCCATCAATATTTTTTTGGGAATGCTTTCATAATACACATATTTTATTTCTACTTGGTTCATCTATTATTTTTACAATGGTTAGAGCTATACAACTCAACAATTTCCAAGTTCACTATCTGTGCAACTATATATAGCCATACCACCAAGGGAATCGATTCCATTGCAATTATCTTTGTTATCAAATTATGCAATCACATTGGGATGTCCTAAGTTCATTAGGATGACCTTATTTTTATGAATGTTTATTTTTTACCTAGAAGAGAAGAAGAGTTTCAAGGCATACATCTTCTCAAAGTTAGTACATGAGAACTGGTGTGTTTCCTCTTCAATGTTGTGGCATCTTGACTTGATTGATAACAACAAAAACATGATCGAGTTTCTTAAATGGTTTTTATAAAAAAAATTGGTTTTGATTACATAAAAACAGGTTTTGAAAGGACCCGAAACCTTTTACAAAGAGATAATAGATAAAACATTTAAGCTCCAATAGTTCTTTGCTAAAAAAATGGTTTTGATTACGTAAAAACAGGTTTTGAAAGGACCCGAAACCTTTTACAAAGAGATAATAGATAAAACCTTTTATAAAAAAATTGTTTCTTCGCTATCATCCACTATTTATTTGGTTGACTTGGTTGATAAAAAAAAACACGATCGAGATATATTTTTTTAATAAACCTTGATCATAATTTTTAATATTAAAAATGCGCTCACGATTTTATTTAAAACACTGCACTCATGGTTTTATTTAAAATACCATGTACACAATATGGATTGAATTTTCCAAGCCATAAAATATTAATGTTGTTTTAATTTTCAAATAACCCGAATGCATTAGTGTCATTTTTGGGTTTTCTTGTGAGTGACCACTATTCTATTCATCATCTTGGTGCACATGCCCATGTGTTGCATGAAACTTAAACAACATATGTAATGAAAATTTTGAATGATAAATATTTTAGAAAGGAGGAAGCCTTTAATACATCTATAGAGAAAGCAGATTCAAGTCTTAGTGAAGAATAATATTTGAAAAAAGAAAACTTTGCGAGTGAATTGAAAAGAAGTTAAAACAAGTATAAATGAAAGTTACTATTAAAAAAAATTAATTATGGGAGCATTAGTCACAATGTGTCAAAATAGAATCTAATATTTGATAACAAGACGAATGGGTTGTATGCTTAGAAATATAGTTAATCATTATATGAGCATAATGAGGATACATCTAGAAGCAAAAATAAAAAGGCTCTACTCACGAAAATGGAAACCCTAAGTAAGGATGCAATCAATGTGTACTTAGAAAATGGGGAAAATAATGTTGAAATATGTTAGAGTAAAGTATTAATTATATTAATTAACTTTACTCCCTTCTTAAGATGTCAACACTTTCATTTTTAGTTGTTTATATTTAAACACACATGCACTAGGTGATTCAAACTTATGCACTAGTTGTTTTAAATATAAACTTGCATGCATTAGTCTTGTAATAATTTAACTAATTATTACATGCACTTCTACTTTTTAGGTTTTCCTTTCAAGGCTTTCGATCTCCTTTATATGGATGATCCATTGTATATTTTATTCATTCATTATTTGAGGATATTTTCTTCTTCATATTTTTGAGTCAAACCCTTGCCCTCTTCTTGTCTCTACTTCCTTGTAATAGGTTTTTGTATGCAGGTGATCTTCGGGTTTTGTGGATTTGTATTGCTCAAATCCTACATGGTATCAGAGCCTAATCTGCTACAGCTTATTCACATTTGAAGGATTCAAATTAGGGATTTTTTGGCTGATTTGAGAGGTTTTGGTTATAGTTTTCAAATCTAGTATTCTTTGTAGGACGTTATTTTTTGTTTAGTTTTTGCCTGCAAAAAAGATTTTTTTTTTTTTTGCACTTTTTAGGGCTTTTTTGTGTTTTTTAATTGAAATTAGGGGGTCCCTAAATTTTGGTGCACTTTGAGCTCAAACGAACCTCACCGTTGAGCTTGCAATGCCCAAAAACCCCTATTTCGATATAAAACACTTAAAATTTGGACAACGTTGCAGGGAGAGGTAAAAAAATTTTTGCCCTAGGGATGTGCACGCACCCTGAGGCAACAGTCCATACAAATTTTTTTCAAATTAAAAAAAAAAAAAATTACAAAGTGGGCGCAGACAGCGCACCACCTGTGCACCACAGCAGGTCTGCACGCCACCGCTGCCACCAAATCGCCGCCAACCCACCGCTGCAGGCCTCAAACCGCCAACATCAGGCCTTGGCCGCCAGTGGCTAGCCCTAAACCACTAGCGGCGGGCCCAAACTGCCAATGGCAGGCCCTCTAGTGCCAACGCCCAGAGCCTCAAGTGACCAAGGGCTAGCGCCTAGAGAAAATCCCTTTTTTGGGATTTTTTTTCTCTTTTGGAGCATCTTTCACTAAAATTAGCTTTCCAGGAGCTCCAGGCATCGTTTTTCGACAAACAAGATATCGTCGAAAAGCTAGTTCCAAGCCCAATGCTCTCATGGAGGTTAATCTGGTATTTTTTTCCATCTAGCTTTCTATTTTTTCTGTCAATGCCAGATTATCCTTTTTGCATTCCGGGGGGCTAATTTGCTCAAATTAGCTCTGTTTTTCAATCTAGAAGAAGCATCGAAAAGCTCTTCTCGAGCACCATCTAGATGTCTACCTATTTTCATTAGAATTTTTTCAAGGTACACAAGATTTAGATCTGAAGCTTTTTTGCTCTTCTCTTGATAAAGCATATCATTCTAGGCTTAGGGGTTCGATATTTGGCTTGTGGGGGGGTGTTATTTTCTTGTTTCTATCAGTTAAACCAGATATTTATCAAAACAAAACCCCTTCTAAAAAAATATGGTTGAAACCTCTTCTTGTTTAGAACTTCTGACCCCACATAATTATCACATATGGAAAACCTTGATGACATGACTTCTTCGTTCAAAAGGGCTATGGTCTTGTCTAGATGCAGTGCAGCCAGTATTACAGAGGCCCTTTGAGATCATGCAACATCGAAACAAGATGAATGAGGCTATGGGGTTGATTGCTTTACAAGTATCAGACATCTTGCAGTTTCACCTTGATGGGTGCAATACCCCTCTAGCTATGTGGACCAAGCTTAACACTTTGTTTGGTATAGTGAATGAGTTTCGAGCACTTCAGATTGAGGCAGAGCTTACCTCTCTTGTACCTGATTCTTTTCCCTCTATTGAGGACTTTCTGATGAAGTTCAAACAATAGAGATCTTTGTTACACTGATGTGGAAAGCAAAAGATTGATAAAGAGTGTGTTTATCTGATTCTGTCTAAGCTTAGGGGAAACTTTCAAATCTTCTCTTCTACCTTTCATTCTACCATGGACACTTTGGGACCTACATTCACCATGCCCACTTTTGAGGTGTTTTGTGATCATTTGATGAGAGAGCAAGCCAAACTTACTCAGTTGGACTCTCTAACAGGATCAAAGAACCAAGCATTGGTTGCCCAGCCATCCAAGGGAAAGCAGAAGTAGAAGCCCAAGCCCAAAATAGATTCAGCTGACTATGAGAATTCCTCCAAGCCACCTCCAAAATTAGATCCAAAGAAATCTACTCCGAAAGGAAAATCTTCTAAGACTGGTGAGTCTTCCTCCAAGACTATGAAGTACACAGGTGATCCTTGTAGTTTTTGTGGCAAGGAAGGGCATCCAGTTTCCAGGGGTTGGAAATGCCTTGAGGCACTAGAAGAAGCCATGCAGAAGCATAGTCTTGCTCCTCTGAAGCCTCCACCTTCTCCCACCGGGAAAGGTCATGCTCTTTTTGGTCGAGCTTTGGCTTCCACTACTCCATGGATCATTGATTCAGGTGCTTCGCACCATATGACACACTCACTTGGCATGGTTACCTCACTTTCTCAAAGTGTTACTACACATATTGTAGTTGGTGACTTAGCACTACTTTCAGTTACAGGTTTTGGCACTGTTTCATTAGATGGTGGTTCTCTACAGGATGTTCTTTTGGTTTTGACCATTTCTACGAACCTCTTGTCTATTTATCAGATTTGTCATTTTGGCTCAAGTAAAACAGTTGAGTTCTCACCACATGATGTGGTTATTCAAGACCTCCATGATCCTGACTTGGTTATTGCTACTGAGAGTGTTGATTCAGAGACTCACTTATACCGGTTTGATGGCTTTGAGAGCTCCGATTCTACTGGTGTTTCTCTTTTTGCTCATGCAGACACAGTGAGCAAGCTTTGGCATGAGCATTTTGGTCATGTTAACTAAGTTTGCACCCTTGTTTCAAGCTCTCTTGGTCTTGATAACCTAGTATAACATGGGAATCATCTCTAGGTGTGGGACCTATGCTAACTAAGATGAGACCTCTAGGTTCTAGGCTGGTTCCTCTTGGATAATCACCTTAATTTGCTTCTAGACATGAAAGTAAACTTTTGAGGGAAAGGGATAGAAAGAATGCTTTGAAAGGGAAATGACTGGAAAGACAACTACCTACTAGGTGATACACCAAAATTAGGGTTTGGATCTCAGTATGGAGGAATGGAATCAATGAAAGGCTTAGCTCTAGTAAGTCACAACTTACTGAATAGGCTTGCATACGTGTTTCATAGGAGGGCTTGAACATAAGACACAACTTATGACTTGCAAGAAGACATTAATTTCTGCAACTTGGTGTAGGATTGAGACAAGACTGTTAAGGGGTTGAAGTATACCCATAAAAACATTTAAATCAGATCAAACACAATAACACACACAATTATAGAAAGTAAGAGAGATCAGGAACCCTAAGATATCACTGAAAACATCATATACTTTAATCCAATAAGAGATAATTCAAACAAGAAAGCATAGGGACATGAAGGATTGTCACAAAATACCTCTGCAATATTTGAATTATCAATGGGAACTTTACAACTGTATAAGCCAGAGGGTAGAAATGATACCACAGATGACCCTTAAGAAAAGATGAATTTCTTCTACAATTGTCCAACTCTTAGCTCAAAAGCTCTAAAAATACAATATATACCTCTCCTTTGCATGCAGGCAAGAGTCAAAACCTAACTAGGGTTACATATGCTTGACATAAAATAATAGCCAACCCTAACTCAAAAAAATCTGATCATAATTGTATCTCTACAACATCATGGCCAATCAGATATTTGAGTTCACGTGTCCATCCCTATACCTCATTTGCCTGCAGACAAGCAACCTGGATCCATCAACTTTCTTGCAAACAGTGTCGCCATGAATGCTCAAATTGGTACTCTCAGAAAGCAAGAAATGACCTGTGACGGCTGCACAGGTCTTCACATCATTTTCCCCAACTACAATCATCCTTGAAACATAAATTTTAGCTACCCATTTTGTCGCAACTGACCATTGGATCAAAACCTAGCAAAAAACCCTGTAGAGAAATAAATTTGAATATAAATATTAACGGTTAGCAGGTGGCACCATAATTTTCCTCCATCAATGACTGACGTTTAACTCTCAATCTCCTTTTAAAACATGATCATTAGATCTTCTTATTTACCCAAGAACCATTCATCTGTAGAATTAACCCCAAGTCCACCTCGGGTTACCTTTTCTCATTGGTCGCAGGACCGCTAATTGTTTTAACTAACCCTGGTTAAGTCTGGTGAACAAAAGACAAACCTTTAGTTGCTAATTCGCAGAACCTTGCTACCCCTAGGCCCATTTGCCACTTGGAAATCTTTCATTCACCCTGACTGCCTCATCAGCAAACACCTCGGCAGGCTTTGACAATGGACCCACTCAAACTAAGATTCCAATCTAATGGTGGGTGCATGATCTCATGGCCCCCAAATATTCATTCAAATCATGCGCTAGCTGCTGATCCCTTTAGAACTGGGACCCCATGACACATCAAATTGACAGACGAGTCCCTATCATCATATAGAAACCAATCATACATGAGCACATTAGCGTCAGGTAGCACATCAGATCCATGACTCAGAGATTCTCATCGGACGGTTGTCACATGATCTCATAGGGTCAGAAGATTCTATGAGATCATACGACCACCGTAGATCTTTGCCTTTCTAACACGTTCGTAGACCTTCTAACATGGTCCCACTAACATATCCTAGTTGTCACTTGGCCAACCAATGAAGAACGAGCACGTCAAAAACTAAGGACCCACCTGACAAAGCCCGAAGATAAAGCAAGATCAACGGTTGTCGCATGATCGCAAGGAATATTTTGGGCCCTTGTGATCATGCGACCATCGTTGGATTGAAAGGAAAGGCAGCCCGTTGGGCCCTTTCTGACCTATCTCCACGCTATACTCTCACCAACCAATCAAACACCACCCCCTCATATACATGTAGCACATTTCCTGACAATGGCCCCACTGACAAACAGTCGAATCACCAACTGCTGACAAATCAGAAGCTGCCAAATCGGATGAGGTGGCACTGGTCCCACTAACAAGATACTACGCTAAAGGAAAAGGAAGATTGATTATCATCACAAGATCTCATGGAATCTTTTGAGGCCATGAGATCATGTGAAAACCATAGATCTTGAATCTTGATTTGGCCACTAAACCGAGACCGCCAACCGAAACGGTAACCGCTCGCAGGATCGCTAAATGTTAAGGGGTTAACCGCTAGGAATTGGAGATTTGGAAACTGAAGGGTTTTAAAACACACATGTGAAATAAAGGGACTTAAGTGGCTGAATAAAGTAACAAAGAAATATAACAGGCCAAAGGGTTTTCTAACACAATGACTAGTTTTATGAATATTTTAAGGGCTTTTCACCTAGCCAGGGACCTAGAAATAGTTGTAGAGACCAGGGGGGATAGATAAAGCTATGAAATTTTGTAGAGTGCTTGGAAGGATAAAAATGCAGACCTTGAAATGGGAATTGGCCAAATTTGCATGCATATGAAAAATTAGGGTAACAAGTACATAGGAGCTAGTGATTGGGCTACCTTAGATCTCTTGTACTGATGGTGTTTGTCAAGGTTGTGTGCTTGGAAAACATCACAGAGATCCTTTTCCATCAGGTAGATCCTCATGTGCTCTCACACCTTTGGAGTTGATACACAGTGATCTTATGTCATTTTCCACTCCTTTTTCTAGTGCCAGATATGTACTCACCTTCATTGATGATTTCTCTAGATGCACATGGGTGTACTTCTTGAAGTACAAGTCTAATGTCTTTGATTCATTTTGAATATTTAAGACATTTGTAGAGAAACAATCTGGTCTTTCTGTCAAGAATATATGCACTGACAATGGGAGGGAATATGTGAATCAGTCTTTCAAAGATTTTTGCACTGAGCATGGTTTACAACATCAATTCACAGTTCCTCATACCCCTCAGTAGAATGGCATTACAGAGAGAAAGAACATAACATTACGGGAGATGGCTAATTGTATGCTATAGTCATGAGCTATGAGTGCTTCCTTTTGGGCTAAGGCTATCAATTGCACCAACTATATTCAGAATCGGATGCCTCATAAAGCATTGTGACATTTGACTCCGAAGGAGGCTTGGACTCATGTCAAGCCTGATGTTTCTACATTCTGAGTTTTTGGTAGTGAGGCTTGGGCATTTATTCTAGATGCTTAGAGGAAAGCCATGGAGAGGAAAAGCTGACCACTCATATTTTTTGGCTACTATGAGGATGTGAAGGCATACAAGTTGTTTGATCCTACTTCTAGAGAAGTCTTGTTTTGGTGAGATGTTCAGTTTGATGAGTGTTATCCTCAGATGGATCCTCCATCATCAGCTTCTTCTTCACTACCTAGTTCTTGATCTTCTCCTTTATAGGATTCTATATCCTTTTAGGAAGAGTTAGATGATGCTCCACCTTCCCCACCACCACCAGATGTTCCACATGTGCCCAAATGGGCTTGTGATACTATTGATGCAGCTGGACCTTTGGCAGGTGATCCTTCAGATACTCATCGCACATGTGCTCAGACATCTGGTACTGGTTTATTGAGTCATGCTATTTTAGATGATCCTGAATGATTTTTAGAGGTCATAGGTCACCCTGAGTGGGATAGGGCTATGGATGAGGAGTATTCTTCTTTGATGAAGAATCACACTTGGGATCTTTGTCCTCTTCCAAAAGGAAGGAAGTTGGTTCGGTGCAAGTGGGTGTACCGTACCAAATATGCTACTGATGGTTCTATTGATAGGTATAAGGCACGTCTTGTGGTGAAGGGGTTTTCACAGGTGGAGGGCATTGATTACTCTAAGACCTTTGCTCTTGTTGCCAAGATGAATTCTATTCACCTTGTACTTTCACTTGCAACATCTCAGGGATGGAAAGTATATCAGATGGATGTAAAGAGTGCCTTTTTGCATGGAGACCTACAGGAGGAGATCTACATGGAGCAGCCTCAAGGTTTTGTGTAGGACTCTTCTATGGTGTGCAAACTTTGGAGGTCTCTATATGGTCTCAAACAAGCCCCTAGGGCTTGGTATGAGAAGATGGATTCTTTTTTGCTTGCCTCACACTTCACACGCTATCATTCTGATCCTACCATGTACATTCAGTGTCATGGGGCTGATCTATTGATACTTGTGCTATATGTTGATGATCTCATCATTACAGGTAGCTCATCTTCTATGATTCAGAGTGTTCAACGCACATTGAGAGAGCAGTTTGAGATGACTGATCTTGGAATTATCCACTATTTTTTGGGCCTACAGGTTATTCAATCTTCAGATGGGATTTCCATACTTCAGGAGAAGTATGCTCTTGATATGCTTCAACAGTTCAACATGCTTGATTGCAAGCCTGCTCCCACACCTTTTCAGTCAGGTGTTGTTTTATCTACCACTTGCTCTACTCCTACCATGGATCCCACATTATACAGAGCGCTAGTGGGTAGTTTTTTGTACCTAACACACACTCATCCTAATATTTCCTTTGTGGTTGGCCTTGTCTCTCGATTCTCACATGATCCTCATGAGAGTCATTGGCAAGAAGCCAAACATATCTTGAGGTACATTCGGGGTACTACTTCTTATGGCATTCACTATACATCAGGGGATCCTCACATTGTTGGTTTCATAGACTCAGATTGGGCTGGTGATACTACTGATCGATGGTCTACTTCTGGCTTTTTCTTCTATCTTGGTTCCGGTCCTATTACATGGTCTTGTAAGAAGTAGACAACTCATGCATTATCATCTACAAAGGCAGAGTACCGAGTGTCAATGGCTGGTTCAACATTGTTTATGTGGAAGGTGTTATCTCTGATGACCATACAATTGGGATTCATCAAGTCCCCTCCTAAGATACCTGAGTCAAAATTTGTCCTACCAAATGAAGCATCGTCCACTAGGGAAATTCGAGGAGTACAATCCTCTAGTCCTACACTAAGCTCATTGGTCACATTGGGTTGAATACTATAAGTATGGACAACATCCATGTCCAAATCAACTGTTGCATCTGAAAGTGAATCTCATTCAAACTCATGTGAGTCTATGTCTGAATCATTATTTGGGCCTCATGATGTAGAAGCCTCAAGGTTAGGAAAGGTTTCCCTTTCTCTAGCACTAGCATTATTACTATCTGTTGTAGCTAGGATAGCAACACTTTCCATTGTCAATCTAGCATTCATACTGTCAGTTGTCAAATCTTGTGAATCTCCCCAAAGGAGATTTGTTGAAGGCACCCAATCATCAGACATGTCTTGTTGATTAGAGAGATTAGGTGTGTAGTCTAAGTCATTGTCACTGTCCATCGTAGCTGAGACAAGGACACTTTTTTGTTTCTTATTTTCAAAACCTTCTTGCAAAGATGGAGACAGTTATGCTCAAAGTATCCTAGGACAATTCCTGAGGAAGAAAGAATAGACATAATTGTGAGAAACTTGGTACCGGAGTTAAGATATGAAGTAAGGAAGATCCTGTTTAATTCTTTTGATACCATGGTAGAAGTGGCCTATCGCATAGAGGATGTCCTAAAAGAACAAGGAATTTTGGCTAAATCAGCTAATAACAACAATGGCCAAAACAACAATAATGGTAATAAGGACAAAAAGAACTCTTATTGGAATAAGAATAAGCAGGTGGTCAATGATGGAATTGTTGACTCATCACAACCTAAGAATGAAGGAGTTCTTAATCTCTCTCATGCAGTTCAAGCTATGAAGCTCCAAACATCTTCGGGACAACCAGAGAATAAACCCAAGTATCAAGGGAGACCTAAAAAGGAAAAGAGACAATTTACTAAACTTGGGGACTCCTATGCAGACATTTTCAAGACATTAATTGCTCACAATTTGGCACACCCTCAGGATCCTACCAAACACTGCATACCAGATCCTAAACCTCATTGGTGGGATGAGAAGGCCTTTTGTGTCTTTGACAATGGAATTGGACATGATATAGAAAATTGTTTTAGACTTAAACATCTTGTTCAAGACCTTATTGAGAGCAACAAATTACAAGTTGATGGTTTAACCACTAATGCGGATCACAAAGCTTTTAAAGAACCCTTGCCCAAATATGAGAAAGGAGATAATTCTAACAACAAGAATGGCAAGGCTGCTATCAACTACACCTACACAAATGCTGAAAATGTTATTAACATGCTTGAAGTGGATGATGATAATGTCAACATGATGAGAGGGAAAGAACCTTATGGATATGATGTGGATTCAACTCCTATGCCTGATGAAGGACCCATTGTGGTACTAAGAGGTCCTCACTCACGAAGGATGTCCCAACCCCTTAATGTTGTCACTAGAAGCCAGTCTCAAGCTCCCATTGTTATTAGAGGTCCTAACTCTAGTAAGTCTAAGCAGCCAGTGTCAAAGGGTGTTCTTCCAAAATCTGTTGTTGGTCCTGAGTTGAATTATAATCTTGTTGACCAATTACAACATACACCAGTGTAGATTTCAATCTTTGAGCTTTTGGAACTGTCCCCTAAGCATAAGCGTGTCCTTGAGGATGCCTTGTGAATGGCTAATGTCCCTAATGATATAGATGTAGATGAATTCTAGAATATGGTCAACCACTTGGCTAGCCCTCACTACCTTACATTCTCAGAGGAAGATAACAAGTCATTAAGCCACCCACACAATTTGGCCCTTCATATAGAGTTTATGATCCACAAGACCCATGTCAGGCGTGTGTTGATAGATGGGGGTGCTGGGTTTAATATTTGTTCTTTGAGCTTATTGAAGGCCTTGGGTTATTCAGAAGAAGTCATTGACACAAGAAAGAAAATAACTATCAAGGCTTATGATGAAGCAAAACGTAGTTCTAAAGGATTGGCCATTCTTCCTATTCAAATTGGTCCTGTAGAGAAAGACATTTTGTTCCAGATTGTTGATGCCGGTCCTTTGGCTTACAATATTTTGTTAGGTAGACCATGGATACATGAGATGCAAGCGGTCCCATCTACCTATCATCAGTGTGTAAAATTCCCTTACAATGGAATAGAAGTCTGCATACTTGGAGACAACACACTGTCAGTCAACACAATTTCAACAAGGTCTCACATTCCTTTGAATAGGGAGGCTAACAGTTTTGATACTACATTTGAACAATGCAAGAATAAATTCAAGACCATAGATCTTGGTATGGGGGATTACAAATTGGATTCATTCACAAAATTGCCAATTTCCCCTAGATCTTATGGCCAACCTTCTCAAGAAATGAAGCCCTCGTCTTCGGCCATGACATTGTTCGATAAGTTTGTGGAATCCTTAGTTCTGATTCAAGAAGAAAAAGAAGAGGTTGTCATTAGGGACTGGATTTACCAAGAAGAGAAATACCTACATAATGAGAATTTTGCACCTTCCCCTAGAGCTTATGGGAGAGGGTATACATTGGTCAAGAATATGGGTTATCTAGGATAGGGTCCCCTTAGTCATAGGCTGGATGCTAGGGCTGAACCTCTTAACCATGCCCTTTTTGGATGAAGGAATAAGTCAACAGTTGGCTTAGGTTTTGAAAATAAGAAACAAAAAAGTGTCCCTGTCTCAGTTGCAACGGACAGTGATGATGACTCAGACTACACACCTAATCTCTCTAATCAACAAGACATGTTTGATGATTGGGTGCCTTCAACAAATCTCCTTTGGGGAGATTCACAAGATTTGACAACTGACAGTATGAATTCTAGATTGACAATGGAAAGTGTTGCTATCCTAGCTGCAACAGATAGTAACAATACTAGTATTAGAGAAGGGGAAACTCTTCCCAATCTTGAGGTTTCTACATCACAAGGCCCAAATAATGATTCAGAAATAGACTCACATGAGTTCAAATAGGATTCACTTTCAGATGCAATAGTTTATTTGGACATGGATATTGTCCATACTTATAGTACTCAACCCGATGTGACCAACGATCCTAGTGTAAGACTAGAGGATTGGACTCCTCGAATTGCCTTAGTGGACGACGCTTTGTTTAGTAGGACAAATCCTAATTCGGATATCTTAGAAGAAGACTTGATGAATCCCAATTGTATGGTAAAAAAAGATAACACCTTCCACATACACAATGTTGAACCAGTCATTGACCTACCCCTTGTTCATTTCCACCTAATTGATTGGTCTCAACGTCACCAAGAACCTTAGCTTTTAAACTTTCAGAATGACTATGAAATTGCCTATTATCTGTATGCTCTTGAACCTGTAGTCTCTTCCACCAGTGAATTGACAACAAGTATGATGGAGCCTAATATTTGTATGCACCCAAAAATGGTTGCTTAGACTTTGGGCCCCATTTATTCAATTTATCAATCCTGAATCAATTTTATCAATAATCAATATTTTCAACAATATCAATCTCTTGATCAAGTCTTAAATTTGATCATATATTGGATTTTTATACTTGGGCTAACCATTTATCCTAAGTCTCTATTTGATTAAAAGGAATATTTCCTCCCCTTTTGATTAAATAAAAAGCCCACCTTTCCTTCTTATCCTAATTTGCACAAATAAAGCATTATTCCTATTTTACAAAAAGAAAAAAAGTACTTTTTGTCTCACATGAGGCTCAAAAGTCAACACTTCACTCTCATTGGAGGATACTTGTGCACATAGATTGCTCCTCGTTCAAGCTCCACCGCCGATTAAGACTTTTTGCCTCTTAATCTCAATGGTCCATTTCTTTGCATTTCTTATAAAAGGAGAGCTCTCTCCTCCATTTGCATACCATGTTTTTATGCTAATGTTATGTTGTAGGTTTTAGGTGCATTCGGAGCTTTTGAGGATATTGAAGACTTGTTGTTTTCATCATTTAGTTGCATATTTACTTTCTTAGTTGCATGATAATGGCATTCTTAGTATAGATTTTCTTTTATGCAATAGAATAAGCTCACATAGTCTAAATAGGAGGTATTGTAATCCATTACTATTTCCTTTCATAGATTAGTTGCATTGTACTTTCCTTTCATAGCTTAGATTGCATTTTCATTTAGATTTGCATTGCATTTTCATACCTTGATTCCATTTGGGGATATTGGCACTATTTCCCTTGTCTTTGCTTGAATCTCTCATTGTATGGTTGACTAGCAAGGTCACAAACTTGTAGCTCTAGCTGAGAGCAAACACATCATAGTCCCTTGCAACTCCATGCATAGAGAGCTATGAGCCACTTTGTGAGGCCTCATTCTTGAGCAACCTTGCATGTAATGGTTCATAGAAGTGCACCATTTTAGTGTGTACATTTCTGGCGCCCACCGTGGGGCAGAGTAGATAGGCTTTGTCCTTTATTTTATTTGCATTTTCATCATTTTTTAAATTATTTTTCAGAAATTTTGCAGTTCTAGTTTTCTGTCTCAGAATATCGCGCGATACTTCTCAGTATATCACACGATATACCTTTATATAGTGGTGCGACACTTCGCGTAAGAGAAGAATCACCCGCCAGTACTGAAATATATCACCTGGCGTCGTGCGAAGTATTTCCCAGACTGAGGTATATCACGCGACTATAGGAAACTCTGTCGCGCGATACTGGTGAAGTCTGAAGTATATTGCCTGATCTGGCAGAGACTTGCATTTCCAGTTTTATCATCCAAATTTGATCATTTTAGTTTGCTGGTTTATTTTACTGTATTTAGATAGGTCTGACCTACATCTTTTAGCTTGAATCTATCAGTTTATTGCATATTTACATTTGGATTTTGATTTTGCTAACCTTGTTGGTCTAACAAGTTGTGCTTGTATGTGCTCTCATTTCTTGAAATTTGCTAAAAATGCATGTCAAAGAGGGCTACTAATAGTTTTTGCAGGGCTGCCCAAGCATAAAAAAAACAAAAAAATTTTTTTTGCTTGTTTATTTTCTTTCCTTCCAAGTTTGGCATTCACTAATTGTATTAGGAATCTTTAAAACCTTGTGAAAGAGATTTTGAGGTGGTAGGAGAAGTATGCTCTTCACCTTTAGGTGAATCAGAAAATATTGACCCATCTTAAGGTTTTGGAAGCAAGGGAGTAATTAAATCTCTTTGCTTGGTGTGTTTGGGAGAAGTTTTTGAGATACGGGAGTATGCTCTTCACCCTTGAGGTGAACCAAAAACCTTGAACCTCATAAATTATCCATTTTTGTTTAGTTGCTAAAATCCTTTAGCGGGCCTACTCTTGAGCAATCAAGAGGAACGAATCAAGTGGGGACAACCTTGTCATCATTTTCTTTGGTGGCAAGTGATTCCAACTCACTATAATCTCAAGGCTATCAAGGACACCAAAAACCTTGGTAGACATAACACTTATCTTCGTTTGATGTGAGTAGCTCATGGGATTGCGACCATGGGGAAAACATTGAACAAGAATGCTTAAGGTACTCTTGAGGCTGCAAGGTCCCAGTCTTTTATGAGGAGCAAGAGGGGTGTTGTGAACGGAAATCCTTATTAAGAACCGTTAGATAGAAGCTACCTTGTTTAGCCGCTTATCTTCTTAGTGCAAGGATTGATCCAAGTGGTTTACCCGGATCACCTTAAGACACTCACCATATGTGTCCCTTTGGTTGTGTCATTTGACACTTCCATGACAAAGCCAACATCTCTTGTGGGTAACCACTTGGTGTGAGGCAAGGGGGCATCAAGTTGTGGGCTAAGTTGGTAAGTATTGAGCCTTGACTTTTTAGGATAGATTTGTTTAAATTGTCTTCGGTTGTGTGATGCCAGTGTAAATGTTCTCACATACAAACAAATCGGTAGCATTCATAGGGTGCTTTTTCCATTCTGATATCACAAGTGTTTGTCTTGGCAAGGTTGCTTTTGCCCTTGTTTCAAGTGTTTGAGACATGTCTGATCCCTCACTGTTTGCAAACCTGCCAAAATTCTGCTGATATTGTGACTGAAATTGAAAACATCAACCCTCAGACTAAAATTTTTGACCAAGCAAACCCAAAAATGCAAATTTTACACAATTCTGGTCAAGAGTTAAACAATTCTGCAATAGTATCGCATTCTGTAAAGTGAAATATCATGCGACACTTCGCGCTTGCTAGAAATATCGCCTGCTTTGAAGAGAAATATCGCACGATAGTTCACCCCTGACGGACTATCACCCGACCTGCCTAGAGTATATTGCCCGCCAGTACTGAGGTATATCATCTGGCTTCGTGTGAAGTATCACGCGATTATAGGTATATCGCCCCAGTAGCCTGGAGTATATCGCCTGGTTAATTTCTGTCGTGCTTACAATTTGGTCAGTTTCAGTCGCTGTTAATCAGGTTAGGTCTTAGAGTAGGCTTCTTGCCTTGACGTTTGAGGCCTGTCTTGACTCTAAATTTTTGGTTTTAGTCCTCCAGGATAGCATCATTTGATTTACGAGATCACTTTGAAATAGTTGTCAAGTTAGAAGGTCATTCTTGGTGCCAAGGTTCATCTCTAAGATTGTTAGCTACATTCTTGGAAAATTTTAGTACTCTTATTGTCCAAATCACTTTCATTTAAATCTCAATTTCAATTATCTTTTGGCCTAGTCCAACCTCCTGATTCAAAAGTGCAAGGGTAGTCACCCTTTGATTTGAAGCACCTCTTTGACAGTGTTGGTAAAGCCCTTTTTTTATCTTCTCATTTCTTTTTTGGACAATAGAGGACTTTGATTATCCTAGTTTGGCGTTGACACTTTGAGAGGTCACCTTATCATTGAGAGTATCTTTCTTTCATGTCAGTTATGACAAGGTACCAAGTCAATCAAGGGAAGCGACCCCCTGTTGCCTTTAGCTAGTTACCACCCGTCAAGACTCGTCGACAACATAAGGGAAAAGGACCCCTTTTTGATCAATCTCCTAAGAGTGAATCTGAGGTTTGTTTTAATCCAGGAGCTAATCCTAGTGAAGTGAGCACCTCTTTTGTACCGCTTTCATCAGTATAGACATGAGTTACACTTTCACCCGACAACAAAGAGAAGCCATGAATCAAACTCTTGAGGATATCTTCCAACGACATAGAAGAGAGTATGGTGGTTCTTCTCATGCTAGTCCACCCGGGTCACCTCCCAACAACGCGAGGTATTTTGATGCTCACCAATGAGCCAAGAGACATCATAAGCAAGCTCACTCAGATTCAGGGTCACAACACGAAGACCAGAATAATGAATCTAGTGATCACGACATAAACGCAGCTAATGCTATAAGGCATTCGAGACAATCCTCCCCACTTAAAGACACCTCTCGATATGCAAATACAAGATTGAGAAGCATTGAGAGGGAAAAGCAAGCCTATTTAGATGAACAGGCTGCTAAAAAGAAAAAATTCAGACAACTAGAAGAAGAGGAACGTGCGTTGTTGGATATATAGAAAAGAGTCGCCCAAGAAGAAGAAGATAGACTCTACGCACAACTCCAAAGCCAATTCAACGAAAGGGGAACCAATAGTGGGACCAACTCACCCCCATCTACCCCTTCGCCAAGCCCTAGAAGAAGATCAAGGACACCCTCACGATCCCCAAGTCCTAGAGGAAGAAGGGTTTCAAGATATGACCATCATAGGAGATAGTCATCTCATAGACATTCAAAGCAACCCTCCCAATGAGCACATCATGGCTCACAACATGGAGGAAGTTATGCTAAATTTGATAATATAGATTTCATGACTATGCAACAAGAACCATCCTTTCAAGCATATGTGGAGCAATATGTGGAACAAAACAAAGATCAATTCTTGGAAAGTCTTATTAACAAAGGTGCTAAAGTTTCATATAATTTTGATGTTCACCAAAAGATCAAGAAACAGAGCCCTTCAACTGATGAGGTGATCTTACAAATGCAAAAGGATATAGACAGGATGAAGGCTCCCAAGAGCACATTTTATTTGGACTCCATATGTCCTAACCCCATTGACAAAAGTGTGGTGATGGTAGAATTCCCTAAGAAAGTTGAGCTCCCAACATATGACAAATATGATGGCACTGGTGACCCTCATGACCATGTTCGACAGTTCTACATAATGAGCTTTTCCTTTCACCATGAAGACTCCTACTTGGATAGATTATTCCCAAGGAGTTTAAAGGTCAAGCCATGGAGTGGTTCACCAACCTTTCCCCTCCAGTAAAGACATTTAAAGAACTTGTCCAAAGGTTTGTTCAGCATTTTGCTTACAACTTATCAAGGTTGGTCACAATGCTTGATTTGTGCAAACTCAAGCAAAATCAAGGGGAATCTTTTGTCACATTTCTACAATGATGGAGGCGATTGTGTTCAAAATACCCAAGGAAAATTCCTGAGGAGGAGAGAATTGATATCATTGTAAGCAATCTAATCCTAAAACTAAGATATGAAGTCAAGAAAATCCTGTTTAATTCCTTTGATACTATGGTAGAGGTGGCATGTCGCATTGAGGATGTCCTAAAAGAACAAGGAATTTTGGCTAAACCAACAAATAACAACAATAGCCAAAATAACAATACTAATGGTAACAAGAACAAAAAGAACTCCTATTGGAACAAAAACAAGCAAGTGGTCAACGATGGAGTTGTTGACTCATCTCAACCCAAAAATGAAGGAGTTCTTAATCTCTCTCATGCAGTCCAAGCTATGAAGCTGCAAACGTCTTCAACACAACAAGACAAACCTAAGTATCAAAGAAGACCTAAAATGGAGAAGAGAGAATTTACCAAATTGGGGGAGTCTTATGCAGATGTTTTTAAGACATTAGTTGCTCATAATTTGGCACACCCACAGGATCCTACAAAATATCGTATACCGGATCCTTTACCTCATTGGTGGGATGCGAAGGCTTTTTGCATTTTCCATAATGGGATTGGACATGACATAGAAAATTGTTTTAAACTCAAGCATCTTGTCCAAGACCTTATTGAAAAAGGACAATTACAAGTTGACGGTTTAACCACTAACACGGATCATAAAGCCTTTAAAGAGCCCTTGCCTAAATATGAGAAAGGAGAGAATTCTAACAATAAGAATGGCAAGGTGACTATCAACTATACATACACAAATGCTGACAATGTGATTAACATGCTTGAAGTGGCTGACGATAACATCAACATGGTAAGAGGGAAAGATCCTTATGGACATAATGTGGACTCAACTCCTATGACTGATGAAAGACTTGATGTGGTGATAAGAGGTCCCCACTCACGAAGAATGCCCTAGTCCCTCAATGTTGTCACTAGGGGTCAGGCTCAAACTCCCATTATTATCAGAGGCCCTAGCACTAGCAAGTCTAAGCAGCCCGTGTCCAAGGGTGTTCCTCCCAAATCTGTTGTTGGTCCTGATTCCAATTATAATCTTATTGACCAATTACAATGAACACCCACGCAGATATCCATTTTTGAGCTTTTAGAATTGTCCCCTAAGCACAAGCGTGTCCTTGAGGATGCTTTGTGAGCAGCCAGTGTCCCTAACAACTTAGATGTTGATCAATTCCAGAATATGGTCAACCATTTGGCTAGCCCTCATTACCTCACCTTCTCAGAAGAAGACAACAAATCCATCAGTCACCCACATAACTTGGCCTTACACATCAAAGTCATGATTCATAAAACCCGTGTCAGGTGTGTATTGATAGATGGGGGTGCGGGGCTCAATATTTGTACCATGAGTTTGTTGCTGGCTCTAGGATATTCTGAGAATGTCATTGACACAAGGAAAAAGATCACAATCAAGGCATATGATGAAGCAGAAAGAAGTTCTAAGGGATTGGCTGTTTTGCCTATTCGCATTGGTCTAGTAGAAAAGGATATCTTATTTCAAATTGTTGATGTTGGACCTTTAGCCTACAACATTTTTCTAGGTAGGCCATGGATTCATGAAATGCAAGTAGTCCCATCAACGTATCACCAATGTGTTAAGTTTCCCCATAATGGTGTCAAAATTTGCATACCTGGAGATAGTGCTTTGTCAGTTAATAACATTTCTGCTGGATCACATGTACCTTTGAATAGGGAAGCTGACAGTCCTAGCAGTTCATTTGAACAATGCAAGCAGAAGTTTAAGACCATAGATCTTGGGATGGGAGATTATAAAATTGATTCTTTCACAAAAATGCCAATCTCTCCTAGGTCTTATGGGAGACCATCACCAAATATGAAACCTTTGTCATCAGCAATGACATTATTTGGAACATTTGTTGAGTCTTTGGTTCCCATTCAGGAAGAGAAAGAGGAAGTTTCCGTAAGGGACTGGATCTATCACGAGGAAAAGTAAAAACACAACGAGAATTTTGCTCCTTCACCTGAAGCTTATGGGAGAGGGTATACACTGGTTAAGAATATGGGTTATCCTAGATATGGTCCCCTTAGCCATAGGCTGGATGCTAAAGCTGAGCCTCTTGATCATGCTCTTTTTGGATGAAAGAATAAGTCCACAGTTGGCTTAGGTTTTGAAAGTAAGAAGAAGAAAGGTGTCTCCGTCCCAGCTACGATGAACAATGACAGTGACTCAGACTATACGCCTGATCTCTCTAATCAACAAGATGTGTCTGATGATTGGGTGCCCTCAACAAATCTCCTTTGGGGAGATTCCACAGATTTGATACTTGACAGTCCTACTATCCCAGCTGCGACGGATAGTGACTATATGACTGCTAGATCGATAAAGGAAAGTGTTACTATCCTAGCTACGACGGATAGTACCAATACTAGCACTAGAGAGGGGGAAACCCTTCCTAACCTTGAGGCTTCTACATCACAAGGCCCAAATGATGATTTAGACACAGACTCCCACAAGTATGAATGGGACTCACTTTCAGACGCAACAGTTGATTTGGACATGGATGTTGTCCACGCCTATAGTACCCAACCCGATGCAGCTAACGAGCTTAGTATAGGACTAGAGGATTCTACTCCTCAAATTGCCTTAGTGGATGACACTTCATTTGGTAGGATGAGTCCTAATTTGGGTATCTTAGGAGAAGACTTGATGAACCCCGATCATATGGTCACCAGAGATGACACCTTTCGCATAAACAACATTGAACCAGTCATTGACCTACCCCTTGTTCACTTTGACCTAATTGACTGGTCTCGGTGCCATCAAGAGCCTATATTTCTCACTTTTTAGAATGATTACGAAATTGCCTGCTATCTGAATGCTCTTGAACCTGTGGCTTCTTCCACCAGTGAACCAAAAACCAGTATGACAGAGCCTGATATTAAGTACCTCAGTCTCAAAATAAAAGAGAAAGAAAAAAAGAAAAATAGGTCTGATGGCGAAAACCACTTTGTGGTGGTATCAGAACCAAAAATAGTAAAAAGAAATGACGCATCCGAGGGTGAAAACCTCTTTGAGGCACCTAAGGATGGGGTACTTAATAACTTGCTGAGTTATTTCTAGGATAGATCATCAGTATTGATTGAGCCAACAAAGCCAGTCAATTTGAACACAGAAGAAAATCCTCAAATAGTCCATCTTGCTCAGTCTTTATCAGAGGGAGAGACCAAGGCATATGTACAGTTCTTATAAAAAAAGAAAATTAATTTTGCATGGACCTATTCAGACATGCCAGGGCTTGACACAAATCTTATAATGTATCACTTATCCATAGCTCTAGGCATCAAACCAGTGAAACAAAGACTCAGAAAAATGCATCCCCATGTAGCTCTCCTTGTCAAAGGGGAATTAGAAAAACTTTTGAGAGCTGGATTCATTAGAGCCATCGATTATGCAGAATAGATCTCAAACATAGTACCAGATTCCAAACATAATGGGTCCATTCATGTATGTACAGATTTTAGAGATTTAAACAAAGCATGCCCAAAGGATGATTTTCCACTTCCAAACATTGACATGATAGTGGACATGACAGCGGGCTATGAGATATACTCTCTAAGGGATGGTTTCTCTGGGTATAATCAAATTAAAATAGCTCCTGAAGACCAAGAGAAAACATCATTCACATGTGCATGGGGAACCTATTGCTGGAACATCATGCCATTTGGATTAAAGAATGCAGGAGAAACCTACCAAAGAGCTATGACCACTATCTTTCATGATATGATGCACAAAAACATGGAAGATTATGTGGATGATACCCTGGCAAAATCAAGAAAATGGGACACACACCTCGATGATCTGGAAGTAATTTTAGATCGCATGGAACAGTTTCAACTCAAATTGAATCCAAAGAAGTGCGCATTTGGTGTCACCTCAGGCAAACTTTTAGGATTCATAATATCAGCAAAAGGTATCGAGGTTGATCCCGAAAAGGTCCAAGCAATTCTAGATATGCCACCTCCTCAAAATATCAGCCAAATGCGGAGTCTTCAGGGACGTCTTCAATCAATTAGGAGGTTTATTTCTCAGCTTGCAAATAGAGCACAACCCTTTAATAAGACATTGCATAAGGGTGCTTCTTGTGTTTGGAATGAGGATTGTCAAAAGAGCCTAGATCAGATCAAACAATACTTGGCTAATCCTCCGATCCTAATGCCTCCTATTCCAGGGAAACCATTGATCCTATATATTTCAGCTATAGACACTTCCCTGGGGGCATTGTTGGCTCAATCAAATGATACTGGGAAAGAATGAGCCATATACTATATCAGCCATACTCTAGTCTCCTATGAGATCAATTACAATAACATTGAGAAGTCTTGTCTTGTAGTGGTGTTTGCCTCTCAAAAGTTGTGACACTATATGCTTGCTCATACCATACATTTGGTTGTAAAAATTGATCCTCTTAAATACTTTCTTAGTAAGGCTGCCCTCACGGGTAGACTTGCTAAATGGATGATGGTCCTAACTGAATTTGACATAGAGTACATTGAAAGGAAGGCCATAAAAGGGCAAGCTATTGCTGACCAATTAGCTGATTTCCCAATTCAAGATAGTATGCCGGTCCAAGTCAAATTCCCAAATGAACACATCTTGTATATGACTACTCGCACTTGGACAATGTTCTTTGATGGTTCCCGCATGCAAAATGGATCAGGTGCTAGAGTATTATTTTTTTCTCCACATGGGTACAATATTCCAAAGTCTTACAAACTTTTATTCCCATGTACGAATAATATTGCAGAATATGAAGCTTTAACCAATGGCTTGAGAATGGCTATAGAATGGAACATCACAGAGTTACATGTCTTTGGGGATTCTCAGTTAATCATCAACTAGGTCAATGAGGAGTATCAAACCAAGGATGATAAATTGATACCCTACAAAAAGATGGTTGACTCATTGAAGCATTACTTTACCTTTGTTACGTTTCAATAGATCCCTAGGATAGAGAACAAAGCTACAGATGCCATGGCCACATTAGCTTCCCTTCTTCAGTTGGAGACACATGAATCCAGATTTGAATTCCTGGTGGAAGAGCTACACCATCCCATCTTTGACTCGTCTGAAAGCCATGTCATTTGTACCATTGTCACACACGAGTCTTCCCGATATGGTGCTATCTATTCATATCTTCATGATGGCATCATCCCTGACACATTCAACCATTCTGAACGCTGAAACCTCATCCGTAATGCCTCTCACCACACCCTCATCTCTGGTGATTTATATAGGAGGGGTTTAGATGGGACGCTCCTTAGGTGCTTGGAAAAGGAGGAATCCAACCAAGCGTTAGGTGACATCCACGAGGGCATTTGTGGTGGACATTCTAATGGTCTTGCCATGGCCCGAAGGTTGCTTAGGGTGGGATATTATTGGCCCACAATGCAGATAGACGCAGTCGCCTTTGCTAAGTCTTGTGAAAAATGTCAGAAACATGGAAACCTGATTCATGCTCCAGGTAGGGAGCTGATCCCTTCTGTTTCTCATTGGCCATTTTAGCGCTGGGCCTTTGATCTAGTTGGGAAAATTCATCCCAACTCATCAAGTGGATATAAGTTCATTATTACTGCCACTGACTACTTCACAAAATGGGTGGAAGCTGTGCCACTTTCTATTGCTTCAGGGAAGACTATCTCCTTGTTCATCTTGAATCATATTATTTGCCGGTTTGGAGTGCCATCTGAGATTATCACTGATAACGGAGGTCAATTCAAGAATAAGGACCTAAAGCATTTATGCAAAAAGTTTAAAATCAAGCAACATTGGTCCTCCATCTACTTTCCACAGGGAAATGGACAGGCAGAAGCCTCTAACAAAACCATTCTTAAAATTCTTCATAGGACAGTGCACAAGAATGGTAGGGATTGGCACTTGCAAATCAATCCAGCACTATGGGCTTACAGAACAAGCATTCACACACCTACAGGAGCCACTCCCTTTTCTCTTACCTATGGCGCTGAAGCAGTATTGCCTTTAGAAGTTGAGATACCATCACTTAGAGTCTCACTCAAAGGTTTTATTACAGATGAGGATTACCGCGCCATGAGGTTACAGGAACTAGAACTTCTAGATGAGAAGCGTAAGGCTTCCTTTGATCATATGAGAGTGTATCAACAACGTATGTCTAAGGCATTCAACAAGAAGGTTCACCCTAGAGAATTTCAAATAGGTGATCTTGTTTTGCGAGAGAACCCTAAGAACCAACAGAATAGAGAGCAAAAGGGCAAATTTGAACCTAACTAGCTTGGACCATATGTCATCACAGCTGCTTTTGGTACCGGTGCGTATTTACTATCAGATCCTGATGGAGAATAGCTCTCTGATCCCATCAACATTGTGCACCTCAAGAAGTTCTATCCTTGATGCCCATTCTATTTGGGGGCATCCTTTGTACATATTTATTGATCCTGAAAAAAAAAATATCAAAAAAATTCATATATGATGCTGAAAAAATCTTAAAAGTATAAAAAGTCCTAAAAAATATTAAAAAATCAAAAAATTAAAAAAATACAAAAAAAATAAAATAAAATTCAAAAAAAATTCAAAAAAATAGAAAAAGTGCCTTGGTGAAAACCTGGAAACAGGCGCCTTGGTAGCAAAAAATCCAAAAAAATGAAAAAAAAGAAAAAAATTGCAATAAATCCAAGTGGTGAAAACTTGGAAATAGGCGCTACTTGAGGCCTTTGCACCCCTATTTGTTAGCATGCATCCTCGACACTTAGCCACGTTCCATCATGCCTTGACCTTATTTACCTTGGTGTGGAATTGGTCTTTGTCTTTGTCTAAGGGGCATACCTGTTAGCATTGGTCCTTTAGGTGCATTTGTCTCTTGGGGCATTTCACAACAAGTGTTTTTCAACACCACCCCAAACAGTGTTTTTCAACACTACCCTTGCGTCGAGTGTTTCTTAACACTTATCAGATGTCTTACCCAACAGTCTTGTATGATGTGATATTTCTCACTAAGCAGATATGATACTCAGAGTTTGACTCTATGACCAACACATACGCACTTAAACAATCAACCCGCTTGAAATATGTTGACTTTATTTTTTTCTGTGTGCTGTCTATGAGGATTTCTTTGATGAGTGGTCTCCCCCTGAGAAGTTTTCGATGATGCATCGCTAGAAGATTGAGGGTATGAGACCATGTTTTATTTCTTTATCTGCTTGTGGGTATATCTTGTTAGTCCTAACTATCATGAGCATTGATGCTGGTCCTACTTGACACTATGGATTGACAAGGTATTATCCTTGACTGTTTTATGCGAGTGCATGCTTCTAGCTATCCTGATTTTCATGTGTCTTGATACAAGCATAATCTCGCCATATCAAACTTAGGTGATCTCACTGCATTAGTCATCTTGACCTCCATGTCTTTGATGCCTAGGCAAGATTCTCACATTTTTATCTGATAAAGATCATATTCATATCCACATAGTTATACTAGTGTGCATTGTATGATCTTACGACGCTACCAATAATGATCGATGATGATTATTAGATGTCTATAAGCGTTGTGACCTTGCAAGTCAACCACTTTCATAGTAGCTTGCATTTTTAGGGTCATGATAGTCTAGTTCTGCATTTCTTGCATATGGAGAGAGCTCTCCTTTTCATCTTACATGGACCTATCAATCGACTGCACTCACCTTTCCTTCTTCTTGATCATGTCTTTCACTCCTTGTCTTTTTCATCTCGAACCTGTTCCTGTTCATCACAAGGGGTTAATCATATCATCATATCTATATCAAAACTATCATTTTCAAGAAACATGAATCTATATCATACACATGAGAATTAAACATACATCTATGAGAGAGAACATACATAAGCATATACATAAGTATTTTTGAGCAAAATGACAAGACAATATACATAAATTGATACATCCATCACAAGAAAGACATAAACACATGATACAATCAAACATCCAGTAAATCTCATATATACATCAATGTCATGATACAATATACAAATGGTATCCCATAATCTGGATCAATGTCTCAAGATATGTATAAACATCTATCAACCTAAGACCTAACCCTAAGACTTGCTACCACCCTCGTGAGGAGCTCGTGGTGGTGGAGGAGGCATGGCTCTCCTATCGAGTACCACATCTGATACCCCTACCCTCTGAGAGTATGATGGTGCTCTCTCACCCTCTGGAATGGCCTGCAGATAGAGTCCATGATAATAGGCTGCTCTCGCTGACTCCCGTCGGAGCTCTAGTGCATCTACCTATGCCATCGCCTCATGGCATGCTATCTCTGCCCTGAGTTCGGCTATCTACTGATCTCACTCTGCTCTCAGATCTAGTAGCTGCTGATCTCTCACTACTATAGTAATTTGGAGCTGCTGTATCTCTGCCTCCTGAGCATGTATCTGTGCTCTTAGATCGTCTCCACCCATAGGCTGATCCTGCTGTGCCTCTGCCTACCGGCGAGCTGGTCTCGCCTCATCCTCAGGTGTCGATGATCTCTGTCCCCATGACCATTTCCAGCCACCTGATCTCGATCCCTCTCCTCTCTCCATCCTCCTCCCTCACCCCCTCCCACCATCCCCTTCGTCCCCTCCATCTCCCCCGTCATCCCCTCCGTCTCCTCCCTGTGCTGGTACCTGTGCATCTGGTATCATAAACTGAGGGAATGGTGCCCTCTGTCGCTCTGCTCTATATACCGCATCAGCCCCCGCATCTGCCACATCTGGGAAATACTCCCAGGGCTCGCTCTTGATACCCGCTGTCTTTGCGACAGCCTGCTGATAATCCAACATGGGTAGCCACCCATGACCCTCCTCATCCCTGGCCCTAGCGTATGTAGTAGTCTCTGTCGAGACTCGCTGCTGCCTCCCAAACTACTGCCACACCTGAGTGATACAAAACCTCTCCACTATCTCGGCATATCGACCTACCAGTGGTCAAGTGCACATCATGTAGCTCAGCTCATCGGCTGCATCTCCCCAGACCTCCACCTCCCTGTATGGCCTCCATGTGAACGAGGCTATCTCATCTAGAATCCTCCTGTAATACGTCACATCCCCAGTATGGGCATGTGATATGAATCTTAGGTACCTATAGATAAAGGGGTACCTCCTCTCCCTCGGCTGAACTCTAGGACGCACCACAGTGATGTGCTCCCATGCCTACACCTGTGCCAGGATGGCACCGCACGCCCATGTCTGACCGTCTCTGTAGATGATCTCATGCAACTCATGGTACATCTCTACCAATATGGTAGGACCCCATGCCATCCGACGAGGCCTGCCTACCAAATCAACCAGTAACCGAGCCCATCCGAGCGGGAATCCTTTCTAACTGTGATCAGTCATCAGGATCTATGAGATAATGGAGGCCACAATACATGGCACTAGGTAGTCTCTGCCAAAATCATCTATCAACCTCTCCCAGCTGACATGCCTATCCAGAATAGTGATATCATGGAACATCTCCTAGATCAGTCGACGCCCCTTAGTGGCATCCTGATCATAGTACACCTATGCCAACAAACAAATCATGTCAGTTTTCATCATATGGAAACACTACATTTATAATTATATCTCAAAACATGATTATACTCACCAGCTCACCATGACATGGCACTCGTAAGATCTTGTAGACGTCCTCTAAAGTGATCGATGCCTCTCTAGTAGGCAAGTGGAAGGTGTTGTGCTCGCTATGCCATCTCTCGGCAAGAGCAGTCAACAACCCATGGTCAACTCTGATGTACGGATATCTCAATAAGTATCTGAATCCCATGGCCCGGACATCAGCATTGCCCGGATCGTCTAGATCTCGAACACATCTCAATCCCGTCACCTTTGGCGCTCTGATGATCAGCACTGGAAAGACCTCCTGCAAGCTAAAAACTAAGCCAGTTGCCAGCACATATCATGATGGATGTCTAAAAATCAGTATACAACATCTCTAAAACATAACATTGTCTAGAGCCATGTAATTTTTGCTCAAAAATGCATCAAAAATAAAATTTCTAACTTGGGCAATACTATTTTTTTTGGAGAAGTATCATGCGATACTTCTCCCTATAGCGGGGCGATAAACTTAAGCCGCACGATACTTCGCCCGGTATCGTGCGATACTTCGCCCAGTATCATGTGATCTTTCACCCAGTATCGTACGATACTGGTGCCTATGGTCGCGCAATACTTTGGGGACCCGCAAAGTATCACGCGACACTTCTCTCCAAAGGGCGTGATACTTCTAAAGTATCGCGTGATAGTTCGCTCAACCAAAAAATTTGAAATTTGAAAAACTTGAAAAACGTGCTAAAAAAGGTATTAAATGCGAGAAATGACTCAAAAAGCTCGAGTTTTTTTGAAAACATACCGGGATAGGATAGTGTGGTGGCCAGTTGTGCAATCGGGCGCGCTCGAATCGATGCCTATGGACGAGAACTCCTGCTTGCTAGGCCATTTTCTCTCTCTAAAGCTCTAAAAATTCTCAAATCGCTAAAAGACAAATGATCTTGAAAATGACATTTTGACCCCTTTTATAGCCTTTTGACTTTTTTACCCCATTTTTAAAACACCTCAGAATTGCGTGAAAATTGCACCCCTAGCTAATTTCGACGTCCTGGATCCATTTTCGGACTTGAAATCAAAATCTGAGGTCATCTCGATAGTCAAAATTGCATTTCAAGATCTTCCCTCCTTCTGCGCAGTTGATTGACCTTTTGAGGCATAATTTGATTTCCGGTGGAATTTCTTCCTTCCATGTCTCTCAATTTTCTTATCTTTCATTCACCCTATTTCTTTTCTTCTACATCTTCACTGGGGCATGTTTCATTGCCTAATGGGTACCCTAGTGACCTTTACAATTTGATTATGATTTCATTCTGATTTGATCAATCTTTATCAATTTGCTGTTCCTCTCTACCTGATTTTGATTTCAACTCCGAGGGGGCAGTATTTATGGGATTCTCATCCCTGATTTCCTTGATTTTCTTGATTCAGACATCTTTTTATGAGTTTTTGCTCAAATTTAAGATTCTTATCTCTTACTTTGAATGTGATCCCGAATCGACCTCATGTTCAAAGGCCTTTGTCTATGTTTGTCCGGGTGTGATCCCGAATCGACCTCACATCTGAGTTGTTTTGTGATCCCAGATCGATCTCAAATTTCAACTCTTCTTTGACCTCATGTGTTCCCAGATCGATCACACATTAGTCAAAGAGGGGCAAATGTATGCACCCAAAAATGGTCGCTTAGACTTTGGGCCCCATTTATTCAATTTATCAATCCTGAATCAATTTTATCAATAATCAATATTTTCAACAATATCAATCTCTTGATCAAGTCTTAAATTCGATCATATATTGGATTTTTATCCTTGGGCTAACCATTTATCGTAAGTCTCTATTTGATTAAAAGGAATATTTCCTCCCCTTTTGATTAAATAAAAATCCCACCTTTCCCTCTTATCCTAAGTTGCACAAATAAAGCATTATTCCTATTTTACAAAAAGAAAAAAAGTACTTTTTGTCTCACATGAGACTCAAAAGTCAACACTTCACTCTCATTGGAGGATACTTGTGCACATGGATTGCTCCTCTTTCAAGCTCCACCGCCGATTAAGACTTTTTGCCTCTTAATCTCAATGGTCCATTTCTTTGCATTTCTTATAAAAGGAGAGCTCTCTCCTCCATTTGCATACCATGTTTTTATGCTAATGTTATGCTGCAGGTTTTAGGTGCATTCGGAGCTTTTGAGGATATTGAAGACTTGTTATTTTCATCATTTAGTTGCATATTTACCTTCTTAGTTGCATGATAATGGCATTCTTAGTATAGATTTCCTTTTATGCAATAGAATAAGTTCACATAGTCTAAATAGGAAGTATTGTAATCCATTGCTATTTCCTTTCATAGATTAGTTGCATTGTACTTTCCTTTCCTAGCTTAGATTGCATTCTCATTTAGATTCGCATTGCATTTTCATACCTTGATTCCATTTGGGGATATTGGCACTATTGCCCTTGTCTTCACTTGAATCTCTCATTGTATGGTTGACTAGCAAGGTCACAAGCTTGTAGCTCTAGATGAGAGCAAACACATCATAGTCCCTTGCAACTCCATGCATAGAGAGCTATGAGCTACTTTGTGAGGCCTCATTCTTGAGTAACCTTGTATGTAATGGTTCATAGAAGTGCACCATTTTAGTGTGTACAATATTAAGTACCTCATTTTAAAAATAAAAGAAAAAGAGAAAAAGAAAAATAGGTCTGATGGCGAAAACCACTTTGTGGCAGTGTCAGAACCAAAGATAGTAAAAAGAAAAGATGTATCCGAGGGTGAAAACCTCTTTGAGGCACCTAAGGATGGGGTACTTAATAACTTGCCAAGTTACTTCCAGGATAGGTCATCAGTTCTAATCGAGCCCACACAACCAGTGAATTTGAATATAGAAGAGGCTCCCCAAATAGTGCACTTAGCTTAGTCTCTATCAGTTGAAGAAAAAGAGGCATATACAAAGTTTTTGCAAAAGAAGAAAGTCAACTTTGCTTGGACATATTTTGATATGCCAGGACTTGACACTGATCTTATTATGCATCATCTATCTATAGCTCCAGGAATAAAACCAGTTAAACAAAAGTTGAGGAAAATGCATCCTCACATAGCTCTTCTTGTTAAAGCTGAATTAGAAAAGCTCTTACACACAGGATTCATTCGAGCTATTGACTATGCTGAGTGGATCTCCAATATTGTTCTAGTTTCAAAACATGATGGGTCCATTCACATTTGCACAGACTTCAGAGACCTCAACAAAGCATGCCCAAAGGATGACTTTCCACTCCCTAACATAGACATGATATTGGATATGACTGTGGGCGATGAGATATACTCTTTAATGGATGGTTTTTCCGAATATAACCAAATAAAAATAGCTCCCGAAGATCAAGAGAAAATAGCTTTCACATGTGCATGGGGAACCTATTGTTGAAATGTCATGCCATTTGGCCTAAAGAATGCAGGAGCAACATACTAGTGAGCTATGACCATAATTTTTCATGATATGATGCATAAGAACATGGAAGATTATGTGGATGATACCCTGGCTAAATCTAGAAAACGGGACACACACCTTGACGATTTGGAAGTAATTCTAGATCGCATGGCATAGTTTCAGCTTAGATTGAATCCAAAAAAGTGTGCATTTGGAGTTACCTCAAGTAAACTCCTAGGATTCATAATTTTAGCAAAAGGAATAGAGGTTGATCCCGAAAAGGTCCAAGCTATATTAGATATGCCACCTCCAAGAAATATCAGTCAAATGAGAAGTCTTCAGGGACATCTTTAGTCGATCAGGAGATTTATTTCTCAGCTTGCAGATAAAGCACAACCTTTTAATAAGACATTGCATAAGGGTGCTTCTTGCATGTGGAATGAGGAATGCCAAAAGAGCCTAGATCAAATTAAACAATACTTGGCTAATCCTTCAATTTTGATGCCGCCTATTCTTGCGAAACCATTGATTTTATACATTTCAGCAATAGAGTCTTCCTTAGGGGCATTATTGGCTCAATTAGATGATACTGGGAAAGAAAGGGTTATTTACTACATTAGTCATACTCTAGTATCTTATGAGATCAATTATAATAGCATTGAATTTTCTGGCAGTAGTGTTTGGTTCCCAAAAGTTGCGACACTATATGCTCGCTCATACTATACATTTGGTTGCAAAAATTGATCCTCTTAAGTACTTGCTTAGTAAGGCTTCTCTCACGGGTAGACTTGCTAAGTGGATGATAGTTTTGACTGAATTTGATATAGAGTACATTGAGAGAAAAGCCATAAAGGGGCAAGGTATTGCTGATCAATTAGCTGATTTCCCAGTTAAGGATAGTATGCCTATTCAAGTAGAGTTCCCAGATGAACACATACTGTATATGACTACCCACACTTGGAAGATGTTCTTTGATGGTTCCCACATGCAAAATGGATCAGGTGCTGGAGTATTATTTGTCTCTCCACATGGGTTCAACATTCCAAAGTCTTACAAACTTTTATTCCCATGTACAAATAATATTACCGAATATGAAGCTTTGACCAATGGATTGAAAATGGCTATAGAATGGAACATAACAGAATTACATGTCTTTGGGGATTCACAGCTAATTATCAACCAAGTCAATAAGGAGTATCAAACTAAGGATGATAAATTGGTACCTTACAAAAAGATGGTTGAATCATTGAGATGTTACTTTACATTTGTGACATTTCAACAGATCCCCAAGACAGAGAACAAAGCTGCAGATGCTATGGCTACATTAGCTTCACTCCTACAGTTGGAACAACATGAATCCAGATTTGAATTCTTGGTGGAAGAGCTACACCATCCCATATTTGACTCATCTGAAAGCCATGTCATTTGTACCCTTGTCACACATGAATCTTCCCGATATGGTGCTATCTATTCATATCTCCATGATGGCATCATCCCTGACACATTCAACCATTCTGAACACCGAAACCTTGTTCGCAATGCCTCCCGCCACACCCTTATCTCTGGTGATTTATATAGGAGGGGTTTAGATGGGACACTCCTTAGGTGCTTGGAAAAGGAGGAATCTGACCAAGCGTTAGCCGACATCCACAAGGGCATTTGTGGTGGACATTCCAACGGTCTTGCCATGGCCTGAAGGTTGCTTAGGGTGGGGTATTATTGGCCCATGATGTAGATAGATGCAGTAGCCTTTGCTAAGTCTTGTGAAAAATGTCAGAAACATGGAAACCTGATTCATGCTCTAGGTAGGGAGCTGATTCCTTCCATTTCTCATTGGCCATTTCAGCACTGGGCCTTTGATCTAGTTGGGCAGATTCACCCCAACTCATTAGGTGGACATTTACTACTTCACAAAATGGGTGGAAGCCGTGCCACTTTTTGTGGCTTCAGGGAAGACTATCTCTTTGTTCATCTTGAATCATATTATTTGCTGATTTGGAGTACCTTCTGAGATTATCACTGATAATGGAGGTCAATTCAAGAATAAGGACCTAAAGCATTTATGCAAAAAGTTTAAAATCAAGCAACATTGGTCCTCCATTTACTTTCCATAGGGAAATGGATAGGCAGAGGCTTCCAATAAAACCATCCTTAAGATTCTTCATAGGACAATGCACAAGAATGGTAGGGATTGGCACTTGCAAATCAATCCAGCACTATGGGCTTACAGAACTAGCATTTGTACACCTACAGGAGCTACTCCTTTTTCTCTTACCTATGGCGCTGAAGCGGTGTTGCCCTTAGAAGTAGAGATACCTTCACTTAGAGTCTCACTCAAAGTATTGATAACAGATGAGGATTACCGCGCCATGAGGTTATAAGAACTAGAACTTCTAGATAAGAAGCGTAAGGCTTCCTTTAATCACATGAGAGTATATCAGAAGCGTATGTCCAAAGCATTCAACAAGAAGGTTCGCCCTAGGGAATTTCAGATAGGTGATCTTGTTTTGAGAGAGAACCCTAAGAATCAACAGAACAGAGAACAAAAGGGCAAGTTCGAACCTAATTGGCTTGGACCATACATTATTACAGTTGCTTTTAGTACCGGTGCATATTTACTATCAGATCCTGATGGAGAATAGCTCCCTGATCCCATCAACATTTTGCACCTAAAGAAGTTCTATCCTTGATGCCCATTTCTGTTTGGGGGCATCCTTTGTACATACTTTATGATCCTGAAAAAAATACCAAAAAAATTGATATATGATGCTGAAAAAATCCTAAAAAGCATAAAAAGTCCTGAAAAAATATAAAAAAATCAAAAAATACAAAAAATTCAAAAAAAAATAGAAAAAGTGCCTTGGTGAAAACCTGGAAACAGGCGCCTTGGTAGAAAAAAGTACAAAAAAAGAAAAAAATAAAAAAATAAAAATAGATTCCAAGTGGTTAAAACTTGGAAATAGGCGCTACTTGTGGCCTTTGCACTCCCATTTATTAGCATGCGTCCTCGACACTACACCTTTCTCCATCATACCCTAACCTTATTTGGCTTAGTCTGGAATTGGTCTTTGTCTTTGTCTAGGGGGCATAATTGTTAGCATAGGTCTTTTGGTGTGTTTGTCTCTTGGGGCATTTCACAAACTGGTGTTTTTCAACACCACCCCGAATAGTGTTTCTCAACACCACCCCGAATAGTGTTTCTCAACACTACCCTTGTGTCGAGTGTTTCTTAACACTTATCAGATGTCTTATCCAACAGTCTAGTATGATGTGATATTTCTCATTGACAACTGTGATACTCAAAGTTTGACTCTATGACCAACACACACGCACTTAAACAATCAACTCGTTGAGATATGTTGACTTTTTTTTTTTGTGTGCTGTCTATGAGGATTTCTTTGATGAGTGGTATCTCCCTGAGAAGTTTTCAATGATGCATAGCTAGAAGACTGAGGGTACGAGAACATGTTTTATTTCTTTATCTGCTTGTGGGTATATTTTGTTGATCCTAACTGTCATGAGCATTTATGCTGGTCTTACTTGACACTATAGGTTGACAAGGTATTATCCTTGACTATTTTGCAAGTGCATGCTTCTAGTTATCTTGACTTTCCATGTGTCTTGATACAAGCATAATCTCACCAGATCAAACTTAGGTACTCTCACTGCATTAGTCATCTTGACCTCCATGTCTTTGATGCCTAGGTGGGATTTCCACATTTCTATCTGATAAAGATCATATTCATATCCACATAGTCATGCTAGTGTACATTGTATGATCTTACGATGCTACCTAAAGCTCGATGATGATAATTAGATGTCTATAAGTGTTATGACCTTGCAAGTCAACCACTTTCATAGTAGCTTGCATTCTTAGGTTCATCATAGTTTAGTTTTTTCATCTTGCATATGGAGAGAGCTCTCTTTTTTATCATTTATGGACTAGTTGGTCAACTGTGCTCATTTTCTGATTCTTCTTGATCATATCTTTCATTTCTAGTCTTTCATATCGCATCATTTTCTATCCATTTTCAGACTCAAAATCAAAATCTGAGGTCATCTTGCTAGTCAAAATCGCATTTCAAAATCTTCCCTTCTTCTGTGCAGTTGACTGACTTTTTGAGGCATAATTTGATTTTCAGTGAAATTTCTTCCTTCCATGTCTCTCAAATTTTCTAGTCTTTCATTCACTCTATTTCTAGTCTTCTATTTCTATTCTTCTACTTCCTCACTGGGGCATGTTTCACCGCCTAATGGTTACCCTATTGACCTATACATTCGATTATGATTTCATTTTGATTTGATCAAATCTTTATCGATTTGCTGTCTCTCCTCTACCTGATTTCGATTTCGATTCTGAGGGGGCAGTACCTATGGGATTCTCATCCTTGATTCTCTTGATTTTCCTGATTCAGACATCTTTTGTGAGATTTTGCTCAAATTTGAGATTCTTATCTCTTACTTTGAATGTGATCCCGAATCGACCTCATGTTCAAAGGCCTTTGTTTATGCTTTGTCCGGATGTGATCCCGAATCGACCTCATATCTGAGTTGTTTTGTGATCCCAAATTGATCTCACATTTCAACTTCATTCTTTGACTACATGTGTTCCCAAATCAATCACACATTAGTCAAAGAGGGGCAAATGTATGCACCCAAAAATGGTCACCTGGACTTTGGGCCCCATTTATTTGATTTATCAATCCTGAATCAATTTTATCAATAATCAATATTTTCAACATTATCAACTTCTTAATCAAATCTTAATTTCGATCATATATTGGATTTTTATCCTATGGACTAACCATTTTATCCTAAGTTTTTATTTATTTACAAGGAATATTTCCTCTCCTTTTATTAAATAAAAAGCCCCACCTTTTCTTCTTATCCTAAGTTGCACAAATAAAGCACTATTCTTATTTTATAAAAAGGAAAAAAAGCACTTTTTGTCTCATATGGACATAAAGTCAACTCCTATTTTCCTATTGGAGGATACTTGTGCACATGGATTGCTCCTCTTTCAGGCTCCACTATTGATTGAGACTTTTGCCTCTTAATCTCCATGGTCCATTCCTTTGCATTTCTTATAAAAGGAGAGCTCTCTCCCTCATTCTAAGACACTTGTTTTATGCTAACTCTATGCGTAGGAATTCTTGAAGACTTTGGAGCTTTTTGGAGATCATTGTTGCATTACATCTTAGAGTTCCTCATTTGCTTCATAATTTAGTTTCCATTCTTGCATAGTAGTTCATGTTTATGCTTTCATAGTTTAGATTTCACTTTCAAGCTTTAGAATAACTCACATAGTTTAATTAGGGGATTTGTAATCCATTGCTATTTCCTTACATAGTTGCATTGTACTTTCATTTGATAGATTAATCTTGCATATTCATATTAGTTTGCATTGCATTTTCATACCTTGATTCCATTTGGGGATATTGGCATTGTTGCCCTTGTCTTCATTGTGAATCTCTCATTGTATGGTTGACTAGCAAGGTCACTAGTTTATAGCTCTAACTAAGAGCAAGTTTATCATAGTCCCTTGCAACTCCATGCATAAAGAGCTATGAGTCACTTTGTGAGGCCTCATTGTTGAGAAACCTTGCATGTAATGATTCATAGAAGTGTGGTCACTTTTGATCCATACACCGAGTAGCTGTACAAGCTAGTTAGGAGGTTTTATGGCTTTGCCAGTTGATGATAGAGTTTGGTTTTCCTTTTGATAGTCCCGCTATTCTTTGGTGTGACAATTAGAATGCTATACATATTTCCCGCAACCTAGTTGAGCATCAGAGGACCAAGCACATTGAGATTCATATGCATTTCATCCAACATTTGATTCAAGATGGCTCTCTGAGTTTAGAGTATATTCCCATTGCTTAGAAGGTTGCTGACATCTTCACCAAACCTTTTTCATCCCCGCGATATCTTCAGCTACGTTCTATGCTTGGGGTGAAGGAAGTTGTCCTTGGGGGGTCTCAGTGATGAGGCCTTCCTTCCTTCTTTTTCTATCTCTTTTTGGAGTAGGGTTTTTTCCCACTAGGTTTTCTCTATTTCTCCATTTTACAGAGATTTGGTTGTGCTAGGTACCTCATCAGGCCATGTTGCCAAGACCCATTTTTATGCTTTCAGCACTGTAGTTTCCTTTTCTTTCTTCTTGCATTGTTTGTAGCTGCATTGTTGCTCATCTTAAGGGGGGGTGTTAGAGTAAAGTATTAATTATATTAATTAACTTCACTCCCTTCTTAAGATGTCAACACTTTCATTTTTAGTTGTTTATATTTAAACACACATGCACTAGTTGATTCAAACTTATGCACTAGTTGTTTTAAATATAAACTTGAATGCATTAGTCTTGTAATAATTTAACTAATTATTACATGCACTTCCACTTTTTAGGTTTGCCTTTCAAGGCTTTCGATCTCATTTATATGGATGATCCATTGTATATTTTATTCATTCATTATTTGAGGATATTTTCTTCTTCATATTTTTGAGTCAAACCCTTGCCCTCTTCTTGTCTCTACTTCCTTGTAACAGGTTTTTGTATGCAAGTGATCTTTCAGTTTTGTGGATTTGTATTGCTCAAATCCTAAAATATATATTTTGATGAAATTCATTATGCTTACAATGAGGTCAAGAATTTGAAGAAAATAATTGTGAAATAAGGACTAGAGAACTCAAGAAGATTTTAAAACCAAGGAAAAAATGGATATGTAGATTATAGATTTGAATGTTTAGTTGGGAGAAGCAAGAACACAAAATGATGTCATAATTGAAAGTCTAAAAACCAAGTAGAAGGAATATGAAAGAATAGAGGTAATATCAATATCATTAAAAATGAATTAAGAAAGAAAACAGTTAATTGAGCAAAAATATAAAGTTTGGAAAGAGTACACAGATCTTGAATAAAATTATTTACAACTAGAATGCACCACATATTAAGAATGACGTTGGATTTAATGAAGAAAAAACTCTTAAGGGTACTTATATCCTCATGAAGAAAATATAGAAGATCTAGATGGGCATGGTTCAAAAAATTCATGACCTAGTCAATCTAAGGTGACTAGAGAATACAAGAATGAAAAATGAAGGATTCATCCACTTTAATAGATAGAGAAATAGATCTGAAAGAAAAAAAAATCTAGGAGGACTAGCTTACTTGATATAAGGTTTAATAATTCTTTCTCTAGTTACTATTTTAATTACAATAATTATGGTCAAAAAGTAGTAAATTGTAAAAGTTTTCCTCTAAGAAGTAATAATTTTATGAATAAAAATACATATTCTCATTTAGATGATTTCATTATTGTATAATATAAGTGCAACAACTTTGGACACATTATAAGAAATTGCATAACCAATTTGGTGAAAGCATCTAATTGAATAGAGACAAAAAAAACCTCTTTGATTAGTGGAATACATCTAAGAAAGTGTGGGAAAGAAAGAAAGAGGAATATAAGGCCAATAACCCCTCTTACTATATTTCCTGACCCAAATGAGATTAGTAATGGATTTGGAAATAAAAACCAAAATGATAAACTCAAAATTGAAGAAGGTGAAACCATAGAATAAATTTCTGGCAAACTTGTAGTGGAAGGTTGCAACATAGAAAGTAAGGATCTAATTGAGACCAAAGAAATATAATTCCAATTAGGATAAAGATATGGAAGCTATAATTGGTATAAAAGGGAAGGATGTGACATTTTTTTAAGTTCTCTAGTTAGAAGATGAGTGTGTGTGTGTGTGTGTGTGTGTGTGTGTGTGTGTGTGTGTGAGAGAGAGAGAGAGAGAGAGAGATCATTGGTTCATGGGGAGTGTTGATCACCCTTTACGACAAGGCTTGGTGATATTTTAGTAAATTACATATTGTGTTAGTGCATGATTAGTTTTGGATAGGACAAGGGATGTCTTAGATGATGGATTCAAGTGTCCCTTTATTATTGATGTCTACTTAATGTCAAAAGGGAGAGAAAATTATTGAATAAAAAACCTATTCATGGAGTGTTATTTATAGGGAAGAATATCGATTAGTTTTCCACGAGTGGAAAAAGGAAGATTATTGGACAAATATTGTCATTGATGTCAAAGGTATTGGTCAATTCTGTCATTTATGTTAATGTATCTAGAAGAGTGCAATTATTTTCATGCCTATGTATGACCATTTGAGTCATGGAAGGATTGTGATGGGATATGTTGATATAATATTAGTTGCAATATATTTGTAGTATCATCTTGCATCCATTACAATTGGTTAAGATGATCCAAAATGGTATGGAAAATGCTATTGGAGTTTTCCTCTCAAAGTTAGTGTTTATATAGGCAAATTTTTTATTCGCCACATTCTAACATAGTTGAGAGTTATGGACAATTATTTGAAACCAAAGTCAAGGTGCTTGTGATGAATCAAATTCAAAAGTTTCAATGGCTTAGTTTTAATAGACAATATACTAGAATTGATAGAGTGATCACTATGCTAGTTGGTCGACTAGGTTGATGTTCCAAACTTTATGCATCAGAGGATTGTAATACAGTGTGTCATTTGGAGATAACATGTACATGTACATTGGTGCCAATGAAATGTTTAATGGGTAGCACATAACATTTCCCTTCTTCCAAAGTAACGTGTGGAATTTTGGGCCTAGTTTACTTCTTATTTTCTTAAGGGTTATTCTTGTGGCCAACTTGCATATGTATTAATAATATTATTTTAACCCAATATGTGAATGTAATTTTGTCATTGTAACATATATATAGTTGATAGTGTTAGTTGAAGTAATTATCCAAAAGTGTAATTATTAATGTATAAAGATAAGTATTTTTTATTAAGGTAAAAATATGTTTTGAAGGGGCCCCGAAACCCTATACAATAAAACTTAAGACATGACATTAGGAGCTCCCAATAAATAAAAGACCAGCCTGAACAAAATGCCAAAAACCCTAGGCAACACTGCCAAGAATTAGACTTTGAGAAACAATAGTCCAACAAATAAAATCCCTAACCACAACACAAGATAAAACATTGGAGAATGAAAACAAAAAGGAAGGGAACTATCCATTTGTCCCCTTCTTATGGGACCGAAGGGTCATGTCAAATGAAGAGGATGACCTCTTTGAATGTTTACCTTTAAACTATGATCCAACCCTCTTCAAATATAGCAGCCTCATCTTGCCAGCACAATGAATCCAAGACTAAAGATCCAACACCCAGTAGAGGTGTTGAACTAGCCAATGAAACATCCAACACAAGGCCAACTTTGGTCCTAGTAAGAGGGACAATAGAACTAGAACCAACAAAATCCATAACCCTAGCAAAGCTAATAGAAACAAAACACATAGAACCACTAGCAAAGAGCATGGAACCATCCAGAAAAGAATAAGTTGGTCCAAGACCAATATGAGGACCAAAACCAACAACCTCAGCAAGCCCTACAGGATCATCAAGAGGCAAAACATGGCACGATTGGTGCATGAGCACCCATTGTAAAAGAACAATCAAGATGTACAAGGTCACTAGTTGATTATATTTGTCTCATTTATGACTTGTGAAGAATCTATGTATGTATTTAGAATCTATGTATGTATTTGAGTTCAGTTTCATCCAATGGAGTCATAATGTAAGGCTGCTTCAGCCATTTGTGTAAAAGTTGCATAGTTGCCCATTTAAGACCTAGTGGGATCAAAGAGTCAAAATGATGTAAACATGCCATGAAAGGGCATAAATGCTTGTAAAAGGTCATTTGATATGTTTATAAGGTTTTGTCAAGTTTTGAGGTCATTATGTGAAAAAAAGTCATAAAAGTTGTCATGAAAATGTAAAGTTGCAAAAATGCAATATTTTAAAGTTGCATTAAAAGTTGTAAAATGATTTCCATTGGTCTTGGGGGTAGTTAGGAAGGTTTATAACTATCAAATGGATATAAATATCATTTTACAGTAGAACCAAATTAGATTTGTGGGAAGGATAATATTTTGATACATTTTACTATTGTTATTTTGATTGCTTTTCCATTTTTATGTTGTTTCCAGGCCTTGTACGACCATGTACAACCTAGAAATGATGTATCATAGTTATGGTTAGATATTATGATGAGTTATATTCCTTCTCCTTTTGGTTTGGAGTTATTTCATTTAATTTTGAGAAAATTATGATCATTTTGGTGAAAGTGGTTATTTGCAGATTTGAGATTCCCTGACTATAGTCAGATTGCAGTGTTTCGTACAGATACATATGGAAGTTTAAGGACCTATAATTATAATTAATGGAAATATATATGAATTATCTTTCATTTCCTTTTATTTTGAGTCATTTTTGTGCATATTTGAGAAAGTTATGTATCTTTTAGTGAAGACTAGTTTTAAACTGTCTTCAATGGAGTTGCAGGCAAAGATTTGTGATGGTATAATGATTTATGAATTGGAAAAATTAATGGCTTACATATTTGGAAACTAGACTCATGAATGGTTAATTTGAAATTAGTTTTGTGTCAATTTATTTTGTTTTGTGAAAGATATTGGATTCCCTAGGAAGGGTTACATATTTTATTTATGGTTGATGACAACAAAAATGGGTCTCGGTGCAGACACCATAACATGTAAATGAATAGCTGGATTGGGATAAGTTTCAGATATATTTTATAAGGACTAGTTTGAAAAATTTATACAAAAAGGATTTTACAAAAATATGTCAATAACATAAGATATGAATAATGTAATCAGGTATAGAAGTCAGGATATGTGAATGGAGGAATATTGATGAACTTGTCTTAAAATTTGTTGTGTTTAATCGAATGAGATGCCTCTAAACAATAAAAATGTTGAATATATTTTAAAGGGATAAAAATGGATCCCATTGATTGTTTGGTTTGTAGGATGCTCTGCACGGTAAAAGCACAATAAGTTGTCACCCTTTTACAAAGGAAGAGGATAACAATACCAAAACTAAAAAACTTCAAGGGCATAAAAGTCACATTTTTGTTGAGAATTTGAAGATGATGTAAACTAATGAAATGTGTAAAATATGATGAATTTTATACCTATAATTTTCAAAAATTAATTTGAGAAAAAATTAATATATTTTAAAAATTTTTAGGTCTATTTTTCATATCTTGAAAAATACTACAAATCGAGGAGTTTACTTCCTGTCAAATCATTATAAGTAAAACATTGTTTTTCCCTCCAATTTCAGAATATGTTTTAGATGACATGTATATCTAGTGAAGGAAAAAAGAAAGAAGTGTTTTCGATCTATAGTTTACTCGTTATAAGTATTCAAAGTCGAACTTACTTGAAATCAACAGTTTTTTTCTCCCGTCACTTTTCCCCTATCAAAACTATGCCAAAAACTAAATAAATTACATATTCTTGAAGAGGACTCTCTCCTCTAGTGTCGTATATGATTTTTAAAAAATTATAAAATTGATTTAGCATTTTTCTATATTTTTTGAATCAACGTCTTCTCAAAGTTTAATATACCTACATGTAGTTTTTAGCAAATTTGTTTAACGTTTAGTAGTTGAAACAATATAAAATTTATATGTCCAAAATCATACTTCTGAGATCTAGAAAAGGGTACTTTTAGTTTTTTAACATTATCTATTTTGATCAGAGAAAGGAATAACAAAAGTGCCAAATTCTAGTTTTTTTGTATTTTTGGAGGTTTGGCTGCCAACAAGGCATGCCACCTAGGTAGACTCAGCCGAGTTCAATTGGACTGAGTCTGACTGGGCCGAGTCTAACTAGGATGATTCCCCCTAGGGGTCGGCCTCACATGAACAGCCAAATAGTGTGCAAATGAGGGGTTTGGGATGTTTTTTGATATTAATGATATTATTTAGACTCGGCCGAGTACCACTCGGCCCAGTCTACTGAGCCACGTAGACCCCATTCGGCACCACGTGGCGCCTACATGTACTCGACCCAATTAGACTCGACCAAGTCTAACTGGGCTGAGTCTAATTTGGCCAAGTGATTTGAGTTAGCCTAAAAGGTGACACTAAATTGTGCATTTACCCTGCATCAATTGGTAATAGAGCTTTAAGATCTTGAGTGTGTGGCTAGAAAACTGAGGGAGACAATCCACACTAGGAACTTTGATTTTTTATTAATGAGTTTTTGGTTGTAGGTACTTATCCATCTTGTTGCATATGAAGGTTGGGTTGTGTGTACAGACACTGAAAGTCTTTCAAGGACCAAGAGAAGGTCTAGGGTCAAGGAGTGGTCAAGTTGGATGCCAAAAGACAAGGGAAAAGAGGAAGGATGGGACTCCTAGGTGAGGCACATGGGAGAGTTGTTCATGGTGAGTTTGAAGTGGCAATGGTAAAGGTGGATCTCTGAATGATAAGGCACCGTGGAGTTGCATCCATTAATGCTCCACTGATAGGGGCAGTAGAGAAGGAGATGACAAGGACAATGATGTGCCCTTGAAGGCAAAAGTGAAGAGGTTTAGAGGCATGAAGGATTTTGGTCTAATTTTTTTTCCTTGCAGGATATTGGTTCCATGTTTCCCAGGGACTTGGAAACTTTTGAAGGCTGGTAGTATGGTGCAAAAACACCTATTGTAAAAGCACAATCAGGATGTCCAAGGTCACTAGTTGATTATATTTGGGTCATTTATGACTTGTAAAGAATCTATGTATGTATTTGAGTTCATTTTTATCCAATGGAGTCATAATGTAAGGCTACTTGAGGCATTTGTATAAAAATTGCATAGTTGTCCATTTAGGACCTAGTGGGATCAAAGAGTCAAAATAATGTAAACATGCCATGAAAGGGAATAAATGCTTGTAAAAGGTCATTTAAGGGTCATTTGATATGTTTATAAGGTTTTTGTCAAGTTTTGAGGTCATTATGTGAAAAAAAAGTCATAAAAGTTGTCATGAAAATGTAAAGTTGCAAAAATGCAATATTTCAAAGTTGCATTAAAAGTTATAAAATGATTTCCATTGGTCTTGGAGGTAGTTAGGAAGGTTTATAACTATCAAATGGATATAAATATCATTTTATGGTCGAACCAAATCAGATTTGTGGGAAGGAGAATATTTTGATACATTTTGGTACATTCTACTATTGTTATTTTCATTGGTTTTTTAATTTTTATGTCATTTTCAAGCCTTGTACGGCTATGTAAGGCCTGGTAATGATATATCATAGTTATGGTTAGATTTTATGATGAATTATATTCCTTATCCTTTTTTTTTGGATTTATTTCATTCAGTTTTGATAAAGTTATGATCATTTTGGTGAAAGTGGTCATTTGTAGATTTGAGATTCCCTGACTACAATCATATTGAAACATTCGGTACAAACACATATAGAAGGTTAAGTACCTCTAATAATATTAACTAGAAATATAAATGAATTATATTTCATTTCCTTTTGGTTTGAGTCATTTTTGTGCATATTTGTGAAAGTTATATATCTTTTAGTGAAGGTTGGTTTTAAATTCTCTTCAATGGAGTTGCAGGCAAAGATTTGTGATGGTATAATGATTTATGAATTGGAAAAATAAATGGCTTACATACTTGGAAAATAGACCCACTAATGGTTAATGTGGAATTATTTTTGTTTCAATTGATTTTATTTTGCGAAAGATATTGGATTCCCTAGGAAGGGTTACATATTTTATTTCTGGTTGATGATAGCAAGAATGGGTCTCGGTGCAGACACCATAACTTGTAAATGAATATTTGGATTGGGATAAGTTTTGGATATGTTTTAGAAGGCCTATTGTGGAACATTTAAACCAAATGGTTTTATAAAAATATGTCAAGAAAAAAGATATCAGTAATGTAATCAAGTATAGAAGTCAGGATATGTGAATGGAGGAATATTGATGAACTTGTGTTGAAATTTGTTGTGTTTAATTGAATGAGATGCCTCTAAATAATGAAATTTTTTAATGTATTTTAAAGGGATAAAAATAGATCCTATTGATTTTTTGGTTTGTAGGATGCTTTGCATCAACGAGCCTTTCACCTGCACAGTTGGCACCTGAGTGCCTAAAATAGGAGCAACCTCCTTCCCAGGCTAAGAGGAGCTTTTCAGAATTGTGTAGTGCTGGGTAGAAGCACCTTTCGACCAAGAAAAAGAGGATTTATTATTCTTAATATCAATGCCAAATTGAGCCAAAATGTGACCAGTCTTAAAACATTTTTGACACCTAAAATAAATACCTTCATAGTCAAGTTTTGGATCCAAGATCCCAAGGATAATTCAATTTTAATTTCAGCTGGAAGACCCATCGAGGTGTCAAGATCTACCAGTATAAGAGAAAAGGAAGAATGATAAATATTATAAGAATCATGATCCAACATCAAGAACTCCCCCAAAGCCTCACCCACTTCCTCAAGGATGGAATCATGCCATAGATGAAGGGGGAGATTAGGGAGCCTAATCCAAATAGGGATCTTTCAAAAGACTTTAGTGGATGGATTGAAATCAGGGTGCTAGGGCTTAACCATAAGCATAAATTTTTCCTCCTCCCATATGAAGAAATCATCACATAGGATCTTAGCTCTATCCTTAGCATTATCAAATTTAGCTACGAAAAACCCTATTTTCATAGGAAAAATATGAACAGTATCTGATAATTTTGGTTCCCATCTACGAGACACCCATTTATGTAGTTGGGGGAGGCTAGGCCAGAAACCCTAGAAATGACATATCAGTCCATGAGACTTAAAAATATCTGTACTATTCTCCAAGTCCCCTTCAACCTCAGAATAAAGAATGACAGAAAGAGAACAACTCACTAGAATTGGAGCGAAGGAAGATGCATTTCTAGAAGGAACCCTAGTCCCTTTCCCACCTGCAGTATTCTTAGTAAAAACCTTTGCAAAATACCTCATCGCAAGAGAGTGTTGTTGATTGGCAGACCTGAGAGCTTTTGCAACAGATAACGAGGGAATTGCAAACAGAGCAAAGCCCCCAGACCTAGTAGCAAGCAAAGAGGGATAAGTCAATGCCGAAGAAGAGACCATTCCCCTAGGAGTGCGAAGCCCATTCCTGATAGCCACAGAGGGCACGGTCAACCCTCCTCCATCAACAACAAGGGCACTAGGTCTAGACGCAGACGAAACAAAATTCAAAATGCCTAGGTGGGAAAGCAGTGACAACATCATTAAGTGTTGCTATGCGAGTAGAATTTCAATTATTATGTGTAGTTTCATTAGAAGATCATATGTAGTGTGCAAGGAAGTTTTGAAGTTGATTAGATTAGTTCAGGAAGTTGTGTATTAAACCTTAATTTCCAAAACTCACATCTCTTGTTTTTTTATGAGATTGGTGTCTCATATGTGAGTTGGTGTTCAAATCTTGGATTGGAGGATTGGTGTCTCCTCTAGGTTAGTTCCTACAAATGCGATAGGGGATTGGTGTCTTTGGTAGGTTGGTTCCTACTTCATATTGGAAGTTTTCTATTATTTTTTAGGTTATATTTGGGTAGTAAATCTAGCAAGCTATCCCATCATGGTTTTTCCCTTCAAGGTTTCTACATACATCTAGTGTTCATGTGTTTACCACTTTCTTAGATACACTAATGATAAAGTAAGATTCAATAATTGTTCTAATGATTTGAGATTTTTTGTGACTCTTGAAGAATTTTATAATGGTACTTAATGTTGAATGATTTTGAAATTGGCATATACTAATTCACTTCACACATCTTAGTATATTTGTGTGCTTAACAATTAGAAGGTTGTCACTATTATGAAGTTGAAGGTTGTAATGTCCCTTCTTCTGGCTTGCGTATTTGATGCTTAAAACCTGAAACAATTGTTAGTAGATGAAGATATAATATCAAGATATATGAATATTAAAACAATTATTAGTGATTAACAAGATAAATAAATATTAAATCATCTAAATACTAATCCCATACTACACCCACCTAATCCTTAGAAAGAGACTCTGCTCAGATTTGCCTAATTCTTCGATGAGAATAAATCTCAATTAGGTAACCATCACATTAGGAGTGCCCTTCTAAGGCCTCTAGGATCTCTATTAATGAGTGAACTCATTAACAATAAGTACTTGGTAGAGATCCCACCTCTAACCAAGCCTCTTGTCTCTAACATATGCATATGATTAACCACTACAATATATATTGCCTCTAAGAGATTCTCTATAAATCTCTCTCTAGATTCCAATTTGGAATCTTGACATTCATAAAGAATGCCCTCTAGTCTTTGTGAGTCCTCTTTTAGAGAAACTCAACATTCTTAATGAATGCCCTCTACCAAGGTTAACTTGGTCTCTATAATAAACACACGTCCCAAAATGGTAATATCTCTAAAATAATTACCACTATGCAATAATACTCATGAATGTTAATTTATAAGAATTTATGTAATTTCTTCTACATACCTGTTCTCCATGAATATCCTTTATATACAAAGCTCTTCTTCTCTTTTGGCAAAGTGTTATATATTTACAATCTTTATTACCTCTTATTATTTAATATTTATCCTCACTATTCTCTTAATTAATGACTATTGTTTTTTTTTTCATTATTTATATCTCTGATAGTCATTGTTTCCTTGCCTATTTTCCCCTTTTGTATTTTTCTTCAACTTAATGTTTATCACCCTAATTCTTATCTTTGTCTTCCTTTTTTTTCTTATTCAACGATGATTTATAAATCTTGTTTAATTTGTCATCTATGTCCTTCCAAAAAATTCACAATCCTTCATAATCACAATACTTTCGAAAAGTCACAACACTTCCTAATTACAACCTTTTCGAAGAGTCCATTCATAATTACAATCCTTTTGAAGAGTCATATCCTTTCATCATTACAACCTTTTGAAAAAATCCCTTCCTTATTTTATTCTCATTCCCTCCCTCTTCCCTTTTATCCCTCTTTAACTCCTCTCTCCTCCCCTATTTCAAATGAACTCTCCTCCCTTTTATATCTTATTTTGAAGGAGTCACATATCTTTATTACATATCTCTTGAATTTTCATTAGATTTAGTTAATTTATATTAATCTATATTATACTATTTATTTACTTATTTATTTATGTTTATTATCATTTATTATTAAATCCTATTTAGAAGACAACATATTTTCTACAATATTCTCCCTTCTAGTAAATTTTATTTATTTATTCATTCATTGTAATTTTATTATTATTTAATTATTTTAAATCTTATGTTTTTATAATAGATTATATATATGTTATTATTTATATTATAATAATAATATTTTATTATCTAATTATTATTAAAATTCTATCTTAAAAATGGGGACATGACAACCTCATAGGTTGAGTGATCGAAGAAGATACTAGATCTCCCATATATTTGAGGGAACAATAGGATATAAGAACTTCACATCAATAATAGGGCTAAGAGAACCATTATCTTGAGAATGCCGGTTATCTTGAGAGCCAACCTTCTAGGAGTTAGAGGCATGAATAGTCATTTAAACTTTATGAGAATTCTTCCATGACAACGTGACATTAATGCACACCTTTTAGATTTGAATGTGATGATTTGAAGTGTGTAATTTCCTTAACTTCCATGACAACGTGACATTAATGCACACCTTTTAGATTTGAATGTGATGATTTGAAGTGTGTAATTTCCTTAACTTCTACCCAACCCCCATTGCAAATTTTACAAGATTTAAAATATGAATGATAATATAGAAACCTAAAGCAACATATTTGTCCAAATAAATGATGTAATGCTAAATACTTTCAATTAAATTTCAATGATCTTCATATGATTTTATAGTAATAAAACTTTCTTTTGAATACACAAACCTAAATGCTAATTGAGCACAAGCTAACAATTAACTTCTAGAAATGTTAGCTTCAAAAAATTATAAGATTCGAATGTTGTAGACATACAATCACACTTACATTTGAATTTACAACAAAGAAAGTCTTAAAAGTAGGCTAATTCAATTCTATAAAATTAAGATAATAAAAAAATAATAATAAATTTAAAGAAAGGTTTACTTATAAAGCACAACAAATTAAATATAAAATTTAAAAAATATGTACAGTTTTCTCTTCTATAAACATAAAATAATCAATATTTCCTTTTCATTTATACCTAATATATCAACAATATATAAACTCAATTCAAATTAATCTCTCGGAATCAAGTGAAATTTTGTCCCTTTTTTTTGGGACCCTTCTTCTTAATAGATCCGTCTGTTTTTGTTTTCCTTCCTTACCTCGAAAGCACAACAATTTGGAAGTTGCAATTTGTTTTTGGGTCGGCCTATATCCGATTTCAAGCTTGTTGTTTTGCCCTTAAATTTTTAACACTATAAATTGAAATTCATTATAATATGAGTAACTGTTTTCTTTCTTCTTTGGTTAAACTTTGCTGGTCAGGAAGATTCATTTGCTTCAACAACTAAGTATCTGATTTGATAATATATGTGAGTAATTTTTTCCCCCTTTCTTCATTTGTTACATTGCGATGATTAGAAAAATTCATGTAAGAAGATTCACTCGCTTTAATATTTAAGAATCTGATTTTAGGTTTTCGAAGTTTAGAATATTATGTTTGTTTCAAAATTCCTATTTAATAGACGATGTGATTAATATTTTATTTTTGGTTTTTTCCTTTTGAAAGAACAAAACTTTCCCATAGCTTTCATTAAATTGATTTAAAAATTCTAACATAATTAAATAAAAAATAACAACCAACAGTATTATAGTTTGCCAAAAAGAAAATTGATATCATTAGAATCTATCAATTATTTTTTAAAAGTTACAATAATTTATGTGTGGGCCTATATCATCATTCAAGATTGACGTTGTGCCTTTGAAAGGTATAGTACTATAAATTGTAATTAATTTTTATGGATTGTGATGTTTAGTTGATTATATAATGATTGTTTTGTTTTTCTTTGGTTAAATGTGCTGATTAGGGAATTTCATTCTGACCAATATGAAAGAATCTGATTTGTTAATCTGGATTAGATGCTTTTAGGAATCTAAATCTTAATAAATGGTGTGATACAGTATCATATTTAACATCTGAATTGTATAAAAGACTTTAAGTTTTTATACTTCATATTGATGAATATTGAATGTTTCTAGATTCAATAAATGTATATTTTTGTCTCTTCTTCAGCTTACTATCTTAATAGAATGTGCTTAGAAACACTTTATTATTCTGATTATAGATCACAATCTATCTTAAAAAATTCAATGTTCAATTGAATTATAATACACCCTCAAATGTTTAAAGATCTAATTGAATATTTTCTCAAATATAAGAATATGATGTATATTTCAAAACCTCTCTAATCCCAAAAGGGATTTCACTAGAATATACACATTTTTTTTAAGCTCCTATGTGTTGGCCTATATCAGCTTTCAAGCTTCACCTTTTGCCTCCTAAAGATATAATGCTATAAATTGTAAATCATTTTTTTTATGAATTTTAGTGTTTAGTTGATTATAATGTGAGTGATTGTTATCTTTTTTCTTTGGTTAAACTGTGAGGATTAGAGAATTTTGTTCTGTCCAATATATAAGAATCTGATTTGATCTGTTCCATATAAATTTATAAAAGAATCTGATTTGATCCTCTGTATCAGATGTTTGAGAAATCTGTATCTCATAAATGGTGTGATACAGTATCATAATTAATACTTAAATTATATGAAAGACATTAAATTTCCACAGTCCATATTAATGAGTATTAATGCTTTTAGATTTAATTTTATATATAGTTTTGCACCTGTTTTTTAATCTTATCATTTTGATAATAGATATTTGAATATGATTTGAAACAAGCTACTATCTTAATAATAGATTATGAAATATGATCTGAAATATTAATATAAAAAGATACACACAATTTAAATCAGAAATTTTCAATACTCAATTGAATTGTACTACACCATTGAAGATCTAATTTGATCTTTTGTCAAAGTTAGGAATCTGCTGTTTATTTCAAAAACCTTTCATATTTCAAAAATTTCTATCTCAATAGAAAAATATCATGCTGAAAATTTGAATTGCAATACAGAATCATAATTTACAATTTAACTCCCAAAGCAAAGCAGATCAATGGAGTCATGCAGTAGCAACGACCCACCATTTCCTTCCGAATCGAAAAAGAGGAAAAGATCTCCAAAGTGGTCAGAGTTAGAGATAAAAGCTCTGGTTCAATGGAGAATACATTTCGAGCCCCAATTCAGGAAATACCAGACTGAAAAAACGGCGCTTTGGCAGAAAATTGCTCGCTGTTTGCAAAACGACGTGATTTGCATGTGTGAGAGGACGGCGCAGATGTGTGAAGTGAAATGGATAAATGTGACACAGAATTATCAGAAGATGAAGATTGAGGAGAAACACATTGAAGGCTACTACAAAGATCTGGACTTGTTCATGGTAAACAAAGAGAGATTGGCGGCTGCTGCCAAACAAAGATATGTTACAATAACGTATGGGAATGTGAGCAAGAGAATTCGCATTGAAGCGAGAGCAGAAAACATCATAGAATGCATAATGTGCATGTTTGGCTTGATTAGATTTCCTCAATTGCAGGGATTGCCCATCTGGGTGGTTGATGAATCTGGGCATTTCCATAGAATCGACTGCAATTTACCTCCATATAAAACATATGCTCTTCAGATCGGTCCTCTTCCTCCTGCTTCTTGGCTCTGATAGAGAAGGATTAGGGTTGAGTTGTTCTTGAATGAAGTCTGGTGTTCAGTCTGGGTTTTGGATATCCTTCTTTGAGACTTAAAATTCTTATTCCAGTAAGAATAACATTGTTTTTCCTATGTTCTCAAGCTGTTCCATTCTAATGGAACTCTTTCAATTCACTACAAAGCTATTTTATGGATAAAGATAAGTTATGATATTGTTATGCGATTTCAATTGTCTTATTTTTAGGCATTCATTTGCATCTTGCTAATATTGCTGTTACAATTAATTGTGTGATTTTTTAGTTAAATTCATTGGCATCTGTTTAATGAATAGTGGTTCAAAAAACTGTTTCTTATAAGAATGAATAGTACAGATAACACTGGTTTACATTTCTGATTGATACTCATATAAATGAAACTATTTCATGTAAATACATATTTTTTACTTATGTCTATTGAACCTTATACCCAATTTTAAATTGAAACGACTTTTGTTGCTCCATAATTATTTATTTGCGTAGAGAGAGGATCTGTTGATTTGAGTACTTTAAATTGGAGTCCCTCCATATCATTTCAAATAATTTTCAAAATTTTTACAATATATACAAAAGCTTTTTTACTCTTTAATCAAAAATATTAATTAATAATTTGGATTTATGTCAAGATTGTGTCAAATGTTGGATAAAATTAGAATGGATGTCTAAGTATCCTTACCATGATTTTATATATGTTGCTATTTTTCCTATTTTGGTGGGTGAATAAACTTTATGAGTGAATGAGTGGATAGTGTGAATTAGAATGTTTTAGCTATAAATTATATGAAAAGATTGTGTGTTGGATATTTATGTTTTAGCTACAAATTATATGATATGACTCTGTAGGATATTACAAGGACAACCAACAATATGTACACATGAGGATCGTTGAAAATTTGACATGAATAAACTTATATGTGTGAATGAGTGGATAATGTATATGTGTGTGTGTGTGTGTGTTTTAGCTATGAATTATATGATATGACTATGTGTAGGATATTACAAGGATGACTAAAAGGATGCACATGAGGATCATTGAGAATTCAAATAGGATCTCACTTTATATTATGGAATAGCAAGATTTTGACTATGTTTCCCTAGTGAACCTATTTTGGCTAAGTGTAACAAAGATATTTGTGAGATTTGCTCTCTAATGTTGGCACTTTATTTTAAGATATTATTTAGTTTCATTAATCTAGTGTAATTTTTTAAGATTTTAATTATCTTAAATGTTGAAACTCATATTTATACTTCGGGTCAATTTGGGTTGTATAAGTTGAATTTTAAGAATTCCATCTCTTTTATCCTTGTGTAATTTATACCTTGGGGTGGGGTATATCTAAGATTACATTTAAGTGATCATTTGAATCCTTGGAAATAATATGCTTTAATAAGTATGGTGAGCTTGAATGTGGGACGTACTCCAATCAACCCTTTTTCTTTTAAATAGATTGACAAGTTCACCATGGTGTCTTGATGTAGTGAACTTGTGCAAGTTCGCATGGAAAAGGATTTTGCATTTCTTTATTTTGTAAGTGTTTTTCTTAGTGATGTTGAATTACCACATGTCTCCATCTTATTGGATGAAGAGTATGATATGGAACTCCCTCATTTGGGAATAGGTTAATCATATTATTTTACTTTTCTATTTGATATAATTTGAGAGATCTTAGAAATTAAATATTTTTGATTAAAATTTACATAAAACTTAAATTGTGAAAAAAAATTGGGAAGAGGGGAAAAGGAGGATTCATCTTCGCATGTGAATATATGCACCCTTTTTTTCCTTTTAAGTTAAGACGATTTATGTACCTTGAAGAAATGAAATGAACATGTACCATTTGCTTAGCTACACTAATGATAAAGTAAGATTCAATAATTGTTCTAATGATTTGAGTTTTTTGCGACTCTTGAAGAATTTTATAATGGTAATTAATGTTAATGATTTTGAAATTGGCATATACTAATTCAGTTCACACATCTCAGTATATTTGTGTGCTTAACAATTAGAAGGTTGTCACTATTATGAAGTCGAAGGCCTCATAGGCCAAGTGATTGAAGAAGAGGCTAGATCTCCCATATATTTGAGAGAATAATATGATATAAGAACTTCACATCAATAATAGGGCTAAGAGAACCATAATCTTGAGAATGCGGTTTATCTTGAGAGCCAACCTTCTATGAGTTAGAGGCATGAATAGTCATGTAACCTTTATGAGAATTCTTCCATGACAACGTGACATTAATGCATACCTTTTAGATTTGAATGTGATGATATTGAAGTGTGTAATTTCCTTAACTCCTACCCAAACCCCTTTACAAATTTCACAAGATTTAAAATATGAATTATAATATAGAAACCTAAAGCAACATATTTGTCCAAACAAATGATGTAATGCTAAATACTTTCAATTAAATTTCAATGATCTTCATATGATTTTATTGTAATAAAACTTGCCTTTGAATACACAAATCTAAATGTTAATTGAACACAAGCTAATAATTAACTTTTAAAAATGTTGATTTCAAAAATTATAAGATTTGAATGTTGTAGACATACAATCACACTTACATTTGAATTTACAACAAAGAAAATCTTAAAAGTGAACCAATTAAATTCTAGAAATTAAAATAATAAAAGAAATAAATAATAAAGTTAAACACAACAAATTAAATATAAAATTAAAAAATATTTACAGTTTTCTCTTCTATAAACATAAAATAATCAATATTTCCTTTTCATCTATATCAACAATATATAAACTAAATTCAAATTCATCTCTCGGAATCAAGTGAAACTTTGTCCTTTTTCTTGGACCCTTCTTCTTAACAGATCTGTCTGTTTTTGCTTTTCTTCCTTAACTCGAAAGCACACAACAATTTGGAAGTTAGAATATTTTTTTTTTGGGTCGGCCTATATCCGCTTTCAAACTTGATGTTTTGCCCTTAAATTTTTAACACTATAAATTGAAATTCAATATTTAATGGAGTTTTGGTGATTAGTTGATTATAATATGAGTAACTGTTTTCTTTCTTCTTTGGTTAAATTGTGCTGGTCAGGGAGATTCATTTGCTTCAACAACTAAGAATCTGATTTGATAATATATGTGAATAAAATTTTCCACTTTCTTCATTTGTTATACTACGATGGTTAGAAAAATTTATGTAAGAAGATTCATTCGCTTTAATATTTAAGAATCTGATTTTAGTTTTTCTAAGTTTAGAATATTATGTTTGTTTCAAAATTTCTATTTAATAGACGATGTGATTAATATTTTGTTTTTTGTTTTTCCCCTTTTCAATGGACAAAACTTTCCCATAGCTTTCAATAAATTGATTTAAAAATTCTAATATAATTAAATAAAAAATAACAACCAACAGTATTACAGTTTGAAAAAATCAAAATTGATATCATTAGAATAATTTTTTTTGAAGTTACAATAATTTATGTGTCAGCATTCAAGCTTAGGTTTTGCATCCAAAAGGTATAGTACTATGAATTGTAATCAATTTTTATAGATTTTGGTGTTTAGTTGATTATAAAAATGATTGTTATTTGTTTTTCTTTGTTAAATGTGCTGATTAGAAAATTCATTCTGACCAATATGAAAAAATCTGATTTGTTCCTCTGTATTAGATGCTTTTAGAAATCTGTATCTTAATAAATGATGTGATATAATATCATGCTTAACAATTGAATTGTATTAAAGACTTTAAGTTTTCATAGTCCATATTGATGAGTATTGAATGTTTCTAGATTCAACAGTGTGTATATTTTTGTATCTCTTTTCTAGCTTACCTTTCTGATAATACATAATAGAATGTGCTCAAACATCTTATTATCCTAAAGATAGATCACGTGATCTATCTAAAAAATTTCAAAGCTCAATTGAATTAGAATACATCCTGGAATGTTTAAAGATCTAATTGAATCTTTTCTCAAATTTAGGAATATGTTGTTTATTTCAAAAACCTCTCTAATTTCAAAACGGATATCATTAGATGACCAATTTTTATTAAAAATTTCCAATAATCTCTGTGTTGGCCTATATCAGCTTTCAGGCTTCACCTTTTGCCTCCTAAAGATATAATGCTATAAATTGTAAATCATTTTTTATGAATTTTAGTGTTTAGTTGATTATAATTTGAGTGATTGTTATCTTTTTTCTTTGGTTAAACTGTGAGGATTAGAATTTCATTCTGTCCAATATATAAGAATCCGATTTGATCCTCTGTATCAGAAATCTGTATCTTAATAAATGGTGTGATACAGTATAATAATTAATACTTAAGTTGTATTAAAGACATTAAATTTCCATAGTTTCTAATAATGAATATTGAATGCTTTTAGATTCAATTTTGTATATAATTTTGCACCTTTTTTCTACCTTATCATTTTGATGATAGATACTTGAATATGATTTGAAACAAGTTACTATCTTAATCATAGATTATGAAATATGATCTTAAATATTAATATAAAAAGATATATACTCAATTGAATTGTAATACACCATTAAAAATCTAATTTGGTCATTAAAAATCTAATTTGGTCTTTTCTCAAATTTAGGAATATGCTGTTTATTTCATTTTTTCTCTCATATTTCCAAAATTTCTATCTCAATAGACAAAATATCATGCTGAAAATCTGAATTGCAATACAGGATCATAATTTACATTCTAACTTCTCAAAGTAAAGCAGATCAATGGAGTCATGCAGTAGCAGCGACCCACCATTTCCTTCCGAATCGAAAAAGAGGAAAAGATCTCCAAAGTGGTCAGAGTTAGAGATAAAAGCTCTGGTTCAATGGAGAATACATTTCGAACCCCAATTTAGGAAATGCCAGACTGAAAAAACGGCGCTTTGGCAGAAAATTGCTCGCTGTTTGCAAAACGACGTGATTTGCATGTGTGAGAGGACGGCGCAGATGTGTGAAGTGAAAAGGATAAATGTGACACAGAATTATCAGAAGATGAAGATTGAGGAGAAACCCATTGAAGGCTACTACAAAGATCTGGACTTGTTCATGGTAAACAAAGAGAGATTGGCGGCTGCTGCCAAACAAAGATATGTTACAATAACGTATGGCAATGTGAGCAAGAGAATTCGCATTGAAGCGAGAGCAGAAAACATCATAGAATGCATAATGTGCATGTTTGGCTTGATTAGATTTCCTCAATTGCAGGGATTGCCCATTTGGGTGGTTGATGAATCTGGGCATTTCCATAGAATCGACTGCAATTTACCTCCATATAAAATATATGCTCTTCAGATCGGTCCTCTTCCTTCTGGTTCTTGGCTCTGATGGAGAAGAATTAGGGTTGAGTTGTCCTTCAATGAAGTCTGGTTTTCAGTCTGGGTTTTGGGTATCCTTCTTTGAGACATAAAATTCTTATTCCAGTAATAATAACATTGCTTCTGCAGGGGCTTCGGCGAGTGTTGGGCCCTCCCCTGCTGCGTCTGATGTGGGTGCTGCTTCTGGGCGGTTTGAAGCTGCGGCTGGGGTTGCTGCTCACGGACTGTCTCAGACAGTACCAGGTTCTGTTGCTGGTGCCTCCTATGCTGATGTTGCCGCTTTTGAGGCTGGCCTCTATGGAACCATTTTTTCTCACTTTTCAGGGATTAAGAGGATCCGGGTGGCTTCCCCTGTAACTATGAGTAAGTCCATTTGGGTGCAGTTAGAGTCTGATGTAGTAGATAAAGTTTTTGATATGGGCGAGGATTTCTCTTCGCATGCTGCTATATTTAGATTTAGGAGCTTTTGGTCTTCTCTTTCTGCTTTTCAAGTCTGGATTTTCAACCATTGGGAGCCGATTTTTACCAAAGATATTCAGATTTACCCGGCTGCTAGGGGTTTTTTTATTGTAAAATTTGGTAATGCTGAAGATAGGGAGTCTATCTTGTGTGAGTATAGCTTCTCCTAGGATAACCGATTCCCCCCAATGGCCAAACCTTGGCATAAGGATTTCAACCCGCTTTCTGAATCTTTTAACAAGATTCCTATTTGGGTTAGGCTTTCGAATCTTCCCATGCATCTTTGGTTGGATTCTGTTTTGGAGACTGTGGGGAATGCTCTTGGGGATTTCCAGATTGTGGATTCGGCAACCTCTGATGTTCTTCATTCAGCTTTTGCTCACATCTTTGTTGAGATGGATGTCTCTAAGAGTCTCCCTGAGAAAATTTTCTTAGCCTCCCCTCGGGGTTCTTGGTTATGGACTCTGGATTATGAAGGTATTCCCTTCCACTGCAGGAAATGTCATTTGACTGGCCATGTGGCTGTTTGATGTGTTTCTGAGAAGGTAAAATTGAAACGACCGCCTTCTTGGTGGTCGGGTGTCTCTGTCGAACATTATACTGTGTTTAAATCTTCTACTGTGGTTAGTGAGCAGGTTGTGGATTCTTCTCAGGAGGTTCTTGCTTCTGAGAGAGGTGGTGCTATGACGGGTGATGTTTTGGCACCGCCAGTTCCGGTTGTCCCTACAGGTTTTGATGTGGCTTTGGCTGGTGTCCAGATTGACTGTGTTGTCCAGACTGCTACTGCTTTCCAGATTGATATTGCTATGGCTGTTGTTGTTGTCCAGACTGGTGACTTTGCTGTCCAGTCTGCTATAGCTGTGGGTTCTCCCAAACCGGTTTCTCCTAGGGAGAATTTGTTGTTTGGGGTTGATTCTTCTTTGGTCGGCCATTCTTTTGTTTCTTCAGGGGTTTGGTTGAATGATGCTGCCAAGTTGGAAGACGGTTGGACAACTGTGAAATGAAAGAAACCAAAGTCTTCTGTCCCTCCTGTGGATATGAATCTTCGGTCCTACAAGGGTGGCTCTAAATCTAAATCGTAAGGTCCCTTGTTGAGGACTGTTGTCTGCTGGTGGGGTTTTTCTGTTGGTTACTCCCTCTATTGTTTTGGTGGTCTCCACTGTTGTATCTGAGCCTTATATTGCTATATCTATTGAGTTATTGTACAAGGTTTCGGGTCTTTTCAAAACCTATTTTTACTTAATCAAAACATTGTTTTTCCTATGTTCTCAAGTTGTTCCATTCTAATGGAACTCTTTCAATTCACTACAAAGTTATTTTATGGATAAAGATAAGTTATGATATTGCTATGAGATTTCAATTGTCTAATTTTGAGCACGGAATCCTTGCAACTTAATTTTTTTAAGGAATGGTATATTTAGCATTCATTTGCATCTTGGTAATATTGATGTCACAATTCAATTGTGTGATTTTTGAGTCAAATTCATTGACATCTGTTTAATGAATAGTGGTTCAAAAAAAATGTTTCTTAGAAGAATGAATGGTACAGATAACACTAGTGTACATCTTTAATTGATACTCACATAAATGAAACTATTTCATGTAAATACATATTTTTTACTTATGTCTATTGAACCTTATACCCAATTTTAAATTGAAATGACTTTTGTTGCTCCATAATTCTTTATTTGCGTAGGGAGAGGATCTATTGATTTGAGCACTTTAAATTGGAGTCTTTCCATATCATTTCAAATAATTTTCAAATTTTTTACAATGTATACAAAATTTGTTTTACTCTTTAATCAAAAATATTAATTAATAATTTGGATTTATGTCAAGATTGTGTCAAATGATGGATAAAATTAGAATGGATGTCTAAGTATCCTTACGACTCTGTAGGATATTACAAGGACGACCAACAATATGTACACATGAGGATCATTGAGAATTTGGCATGAATAAACTTATGTGTGAATGAGTGGATAATGTATGTGTGTGTGTGTGTTTTAGCTATAAATATATATGATATGACTATGTGTAGGATATTACAAGGATGACTAAAAGGATGCACATGAGGATCATTGAGAATTCAAATAGGGTCTCACTTTATATTATGGAATAGCAAGATTTTGACTATGTTTCCCTAGTGAACCTATTTTGGCTAAGTGTAACAAAGATATTTGTGAGATTTGCTCTCTAATGTTGGCACTTTATTTTAAGCTATTATTTAGTTTCATTAATCTAGTGTAATTTTTTAAGATTTTAATTATCTTAAATAGTGAAACTCATATTTATACTTCGGGTCAATTTGGGTTGTATAAGGGTCTGTGCAAGATCATGAGGGGCCAAAAAGTGGCGATGTGAAAAATATTCACTTTTCACTCGTCCAAAAGCGCATGAAAGCACTTGTTGACTTTTTAGTAGGCCTGGGTGTCAGTACACCTAGGCAAAGCTGCCACCAAAGCACATACCTAATCGAGTACCTGAAAATATCGGGTACCCGATAACTGTGGCATATATCCGACACCTGCGAGCCCTATTCTTCATTTCCCAGCGCGATTTCTTCAAGTTTCTAACCGCATTTTTCTGATACCCGATATATTTTCGGATACCTGATATTGGAAACCCCAAATTCAACTTCGAACATATTCGGTAAGTAGTTAATTGAATATTTTTATTAATTTATTTCATTTTCATTATAAATGTAGCATTTTTTTTAAAAATAGGGTTTTGTATTTATATTTGTAATAATATTTGAAACTTAGATTTGTTTTTTATTTAATCAGGCATGGCTGACAATGATGAGGAAAATAACCCTCCAAATAACAATCCTGAAAATAATCCCCCATATCTAAACCCTAAATCTTTACAAGATTTGATAGAAGAAAATTTGAACACAATACAAGGTTTCCAAAACACGTATCAAAATATACCTACATTAGGTCCCATGCTTGCCACACTAAATATAATTGTTAAAAATATTGACACACTCACGCAACAACATAATGCTCCTCTTCATTGGCGTGATGATATGCACGCCCAATTTGATGATGGGCTTGACCATGATGGGATTGCGGCCCTTAATATAAGTAAGGAAGATATAGCTGCCTTTTTTATCGATCCTAAAACCGGAATACCAGTTGATCCCAAAAAGCCCAAATTATCAATAAAATGGTGCACAAATGAAGCAATGCACACAAACTTTTGGGATCGCTGGTGGATGGTTTTTGATAAACCACCACATAGCAATTTGGAGGTCCCATTTTATTTCCTTAAAAAATTGTATGCTGAGTTTGTGCTTGGTCACCATGTTGATTGTTGGAGTATGAGGCCCAACATGGGTATAGGCAGAGGAGCTCCTCAGACTAGGCCATCTTCCCAGCGTCGAAAGGCCACTACCTTTGTCCCCCCCACTGATGTCACACCCCCTCCTCCAGTGCAGCATCCCGATATCATTTATGAGGCTATTGAACTGACTATTAGGGCCATTCATTTACTGAGTGATCAGTTGATCACACAGACTAGGTCAGTGTTGCCTCCTGTGGATGCTATTGGCGCATCGACATCTCGTCGGAGTTCACATGTATACGAGCCCCATATGTGCATTATGTGCAGGCATATGTGCCTTGGACCGCTTACTGATTCTGATATATATCAGTTTCATGATATTGATGAGGGAGATACAGGAGAGGCTGCTGCAGAGGCTGCAACACCTCATGGAGCATCTACATCTCATGAGAGTGCTCAGGAGGTGCACGTAGAGCCATTGACTCCTGTTGATACGGTAAGAGTAAACATTATAAATAAATTTGTTACATGACTTATTTAATTTAAAAATAATTTATTTATTTAGATTAGTTTTAATGATTGCATGCACTTACGTATATATATTTTTTCCATTTATGTTCAGTCAATGACACAAGAGGAGGTGAGATAGGTGGATGAGTCCACACTTTCGGCCATTTCATTTGGCCTTGATGACTATACAGTATATTATAAATTATGTACCCATTAGTTTTTTTTTATATCATTTGGTGTACATGCTTAAATCTCTATCAATTAGAGCAATAAAATTCATACATTTACTAATATATATTGTCATCTTATTGTGTTCTTGCAGGCTACAGCCGACATCAGTGGGGGGCGTGAGGGGGTTCCTTCATCAGGTGTCGACAAAGGAAAGGTAGTTAATTGTTTAAGATTAATTATGCATGCATATGTATGCCACTTGTGTGTAGTAATAAATATTTTACTTGCACTTTATTGTATAGGGTGTGGCTATTGATGATGTCCCGACACCGGTTCGGCAGCGTAGGGTTACAGGCATCTTGATTCGGAGTGATAGCCCGATTGTACGTAGACTTTTACATATTGTTATTTGTATTGTGTAGCTAGGGTTGCTATGATGAAGTACATTGATATATAATTGACAATCTTTTTACTCTCATAGGTTACTCCGACTGTGAGGGAGGTCCCACGAGAATCTTTTGTTTCTTTGTTGACCTAGCCCACTATTCCAGAGGAGGGATCACCAGATGTAAGTTTTAATTTTAGTTCAATCAATTTGTAATTTTATTATGCTATCATCCTATTTTGTAGATTTATTACTCTATGTTGCACTAGTCTACTAATATCATTATTGCAAATATATATTTATAGGTCAGAGTTGGTATTTTTGGCATGGTCCCTTTGCTACCCAGGACTTATGCTAGGACACCTGATCGTGGTAGGCGATCGAGAGACCAGGTACAAATTTATTTGTATTCAGTTATAATTTTAATTAAATTAGTGTTTGAAAATTATGAATTTTATATATATATATATATATATATATATATATATATATATATATATATATATATATGTACAAATCATATAAAGTAAGCAATCTAACTTTGGTTTGAACTCATTTTTTATGCAGGATCAATCAGAGCCCAACACTCCTTCAAAGAGGCTACATTTTGATGATCCCCCTACAGCATAGGATGCAGTTTTAGTTTTGTGGTCATTTAGAGATGACACTTGGCACATTTTGAGATGGCATATATGCCACATTGTACACCTTAAAACATTAATTTTTTAGACATTTTGAAATGGCATGTGCCATATTTGTATATGGACATACTTTTGATACATTTGATACATATATAGAACATATTCATTTATATGTTATATTTGCGTCATCTTTTGTATATAAATATTTATTATTCATGTTTATGGAATTGAATGGTGAAGTTATATCTTGACTATGATTATCATTATGATTTAAATTATATCTTGTTGAAGTTACATTTGTTTTTCTTTACTCTGGAATACCCTGTTCATGGAGCTTATTATGTTTGAGGTTTAACTTCTTGTTGGTGAACAGATTTGTCTTCGAAAGAAATGCTTACAAAATGACCCTTAAAGCTCAAACAAAAAGACTCAACCAACACCAACAGTTGGGTCACTTCACTATTGAGAAGCGTAAGCGCCCTTTGAATTATCCAGGTACAGCTCCCCGTGCAGAATTTACAATGAATCAACTAAACTATAAATGATAATGCTTTTAACCTAAAAGAAATAAAGGCTTACAAACATCTATTCGTAAACACGAGATAGACGCAAAGGGACTAATTTACTGAAAAGAAAAGGATAGTAAACGCTACAAATTTCATTTGCCTAAACAATGCATTACAGAAAGAAACTAAGAGAGAAAGACGAATGGTTCTTTCCAAATACACGAAAAACTATAGCATAAAGTCCATAGATGATCGTGCTGATGATCAGATGTAATAGATATGCATTCAAAAGAAACCAATATCATTCAAAGATGAATATCAATCAGAAAGTGAGCATCTAAAATCAAAGTTTTAATATGCTGACATATCTTCTTTAAACACAGCAAAACAACAAAGATTCTGATGTTCCTATACATTAATCATTATCTGAAAATAAAATCCCTCTTTCCCTGCATTACAATAAAAATCCTAATCTATCCCTCCCTTGGCACAAAGTCTCTCGGGTCAGGCGGAATCCAGAACCCCCAAAATCTCCTCTACGAGCCTTACTTATTTTCCCCTTTCGGTTAGTTTCTTTCCTGTTATAATAACTAATTCTTGAGGACGTGTCTATCCACATCTTCTTTCTCGAATACATTAAAGTATCCCTTTGTGAGTGCCTTAGTAATATTTTGTTATGAAAGTCCATGTTACTTGGTGCTCTACATCTTTCAAAATGGATCTATTCCTATAGAACAGTGCCATCTGGATCTTATTGCAACACAAGTGTTAATGCCTCTATGTTTTGATTGGATGCTTGGTGCTATAACTAGAGCGTGTCATTTCTGGCTCTCCACAAACATATCGCTTCATGCAAGTGACACCAAGAAACATTTTGTCGAAGCCATCATACATATGTATTTTGGGATTTAATTGCGAGCACGTCCTCCTCAATTTTCCCACCCTATGAACCTGAAGCCAACATCTTTGAATCATGACTGATGTCAACACAAAGAACTACATTATCATGCGTCATGAAGGCATCATCAGCTTGGTATTGAAAATTGCTCTTAAGTTTCCCACTGATATAGTCCTAGACCTCTATGAATCCAACAACTGAGCATGAAACAAGGTTCTGTCCATCAAGGAAGATGTCGGGTCCTCCTTGACATTCAGTGTTGGGGCATTCTCAGGAAATGATAATGTCTTAATATTGAAATTGCGTTATAGATTATCATGTTCTTGAATGCCAATACTGTCGATGTGCAAAACCAATTCTCATTGTCATTGACCAGTCTAACCTGACAAAGCTTTGGAAACTTCATTTTTGGATACCTTTTACTAGTTCTACTACTACTATCTGCAATTCCATATGTCGTGCTCTACTTGCGGGCATTCTGTTGAATAGTTTACATATATTGTCTATGCTTCCAAGTCACAATTTTTATGGGACTCGATAGTTAAAATTATAACCGACCCCAAGGATGATGGCATGTCCTTGGATAGATAGTGGCATTGATAGCCTCTCCAATCATTTCAGTCTACCTTCATAACCATACCAAATAGGACAATGTCTGCTCAGAAAAATTTCTACTTGATCCACGAGCCCTGGAAGATCGCTGCCCAATCGTGCTTAGTGCACCTTGGGGTCACTTGGGTCGAGCATGGTCGCGAGCGTTTCGGTGATTGTGGGTAGAATGAGGTTGTCATTGGCATTTACCCAGCCAACCAGAGCTAATGGAGTAGACAGTTCGATGCTAGGTCAGACGGTTTGAAAGATATGCTACTAAGCCACTTTAACTAACCCTGACTGCAAGTTTTGGCATCGATTGAGATCACCTTGCCAAATGCAAACGAAGTCGAATCACCCAAAGCTGAGAGAGGTTATTGTAGACCTCAAAAACACAATCCTGTAGCACCTAACAGTTTGTTGATAGCTCTCACAAGGTCCGGATACGAGCCCTAGAAGATCGCGGCCCAATCGTGCTTAGTGCACCGTGGGGTCACTTGGGTCGAGCGTGGTTGCGAGCATTCTGGTGACTCTGTGGGTAGAATGGGGTTGTCATTGGTGTTTACCCAGCCAACCAGAGCCAATGGAGTAGATGATTTGATGCTAGCTCAGACGGTTTGAAAGATACACTGCTGAGCCACTTTCAACTGACCCTGACTGCAAGTTTTGGCATCGACTGAGATCGCCTTGCCAAATGCAAATGAATTCAAATCGCCCAAAACTGAGAGAGGTTATTGTAGACCTCAAAAACATGATCCTATAACACTTGACAGTTTGTCGATAGCTTTGACAAGGTCCAAGATATGAGCCCCAAAAGATCGTTGCCCAATCGTGCTTAGTGCACCTTGGGGTCACTTGGGTCGAGTGTGGTCGCGAGCGTTCCAGTGACTCTATGGGCAGAACAGGGTTGTCATTGGTGTTTACCTAGCCAACCGGAGCTGATGGAGTAGAAGATTCAATGCCAGGTTAGATGGTTTGAAAGATACGCTGCTGAGCCACTTTCAACTGACCCTCATTGCAAGTTTTGGCATCGATTGAGATCGCCTTGCCAAATGAAAATGAAGTCGAATCGCCCAAAACTGAGAGAGGTTATTGTAGACCTCAAAAACATGATCTTGTAGCACCTAATAGTTTGTCAATACCTCTCACGAGGTCCAAGATATGAGCCCCAGAAGATCGCTGCCCAATCATGCTTAGTGCACCTTGGGGTCACTTGGGTCGAGCGTGGTCGCGAGCGTTCCGGTGACTCTGTGGGTAGAACGGGGTTGTCACTGGCATTTACCAAGCCAACCAGAGCTGATGGAGTAGATGATTCGATGCCAGGTCAGACGGTTTGAAAGATACATTGCTGAGCCACTTTCAACTGACCCTGACTGCAAGTTTTGGCATCGACTAAGATTGCCTTGCCAAATGCAAAGGAAGTCAAATCACCCAAAATTGAGAGAGGTTATTGTAGACCTCAAAAATATGATCCTATAACACTTGACAGTTTGTCGATAGCTTTGATGAGGTCCAAGATATGAGCCCCAGAAGATTGTTGCCCAATCGTGCTTAGTGCACCTTGGGGTCACTTGGGTCGAGTGTGGTCGCGAGCGTTCCGATCACTCTATGGGCAAAACAGGGTTGTCATTGGTGTTTACCTGGCCAACCGGAGCTGATGGAGTAGACAGTTCAATGCTAGGTCAGACGGTTTGAAAGATACGCTACTGAGCCACTTTCAACTAACCCTCACTGCAAGTTTTGGCATCGACTGAGATCGCCTTGCCAAATGCAAACGAAGTCGAATGGCCCAAAACTGAGAGAGGTTATTGTAGACCTCAAAAACATGATCTTGTAACACCTGATAGTTTGTCGATACCTCTCATGAGGTCCAAGATACGAGCCCTAGAAGATCGCTGCCCAATCGTGCTTAGTGCACCTTGGGGTCACTTGGGTCGAGCGTGGTCGCGAGCATTCTGGTGACTCTGTGGGTAGAAAGAGGTTGTCACTGGTGTTTACCTGGCCAACCATAGCCAATGGAGAAGATGATTTGATGCCAAGTCAGATGGTTTGAAAGATACGCTGCTGAGCCACTTTCAATTGACCCTCACTGCAAGTTTTGGCATCGACTGAGATCGCCTTGCCAAATGCAAACGAAGTCGAATCGCCCAAAGCTGAGATAGGTTATTGTAGAGCTCAAAAACATGATCCTGTAACACCTAACATTTTGTCGATACCTCTCATGAGGTCCAAGATATGAGCCCCAGAAGATCGCGGCCCAATCGTGCTTAGTGCACCTTGGGGTCACTTGGGTCGAGTGTGGTCGCGAGCATTCCGGTGACTCTGTGGGCAGAATGGGGTTGTCATTGGCATTTACCTAGCCAACCGGAGCTGATGGAGCAGACGGTTCGATGCCAGGTTGGACGGTTTGAAAGATACGCTGCTGAGCCACTTTCAACTGACCCTCACTCCAAGTTTTGGCATCGACTAAGATCGCCTTGCCAAATGCAAATGAAGTCGAATCGCCCAAAACTGAGAGAGGTTATTGTAGACCTTGAAAACATGATCTTGTAGCACCTGAAAATTTGTCAATACCTCTCACAAGGTCTGAGATACAAGCCACTTTCAACTGATTGTTAGTGGTATGTTTGAAATTTGAACTGTGAAATTAATCATGATTAAGCTTGTTAAATTTGAACTGTGGAGCTTATTATGTTTGAGGTTTAACTTTTATAGATTTTTTGAAATGATAAAAAATAATATCCTTAAAGAATTACAAACAATAATCAAACATGTAAGAATTCAAACCATGCAAATGAGATAAGTATATGACATGTAATATCTCTTCTTGGTACTATTGGCCACCCATACATGATTTTGGTCATAAGTCCTTATGAAGAGTTTAAGGACATTTAACTTTTAAATCAAATTGATTGTTACAAATTGCCATTATAGGCTTCAAAAGATCTCAATTAACCATTAAGGATCCTTTTGTCCTTCTATCTCTGATTGGATCCATGGTGACCATAGGCGTCTTCATAGGTGCTCCTACACAAGTTACATTCCACATACAAAACCAAGTTTATTGACTCAAAATACAATCTAAGAAAGGTCAAATTAATGTATTGAAATTAAGTTTAACGAACTTAGAAAATAATGCACTAAGTTAACTTATTACCTAGTCAAGTGTTCCTGAAGGGTCATCTCTTTGCTTCAGGGTCTCCAATAGTGCTTCATGATCAGCAGTAGTAATAGTCCAAAGTTCTTTTGTCTTTGGTCTTCCATGATGCTTTGACAACTTGACATTTGTTGCTATAACAAGGTGTGAATACATCAGAATAGTTTTGTGCTTCTCATAGTCTTCAAATGCGGGAACTCCATTCTTTCTAATCATGTATGTTCACAACCATGTTCCTGCAACAACAACTGAACCAGTAGGATATGTGAACCCATCACCATCTGTCATCAGTTGTACAAGCTTTTGTTTACCTTGTACACAACGTGCTAACCAATAATTTGACCTCTCATCATTCCCCTGTGGTGCAACCAATGCAAAAACATCTCCTGGCTTCAAAAGATCTGAAAGATGGTCATAGTCAACTGAAGTGTCCATGTCATCATTTCTTATAGAGAGTTTCAAAGATAAAGGAGTCAGATACTGTGGAACCCATGTATCCACCCACTCACTTGACTTGCAATGATCCCAATCATACTGAAAACACATGGGGCAAAAACAAGCCAACTCTCATGTCCAAATGGTCCATGTACTACTATTGGAGCTTCAAAATGAATGCATTTTTGAAGAGTCTTTCATTGTTTGACAATCCAATCTATCTCCTATAGTTCCCTCCTCAACCAACCAAAAGAATCTACACACTGTAGAATCAAGAGTCCCCCCTGTGACAATGCTAAAGTACACCAATCAGCAATAGAATGAGCATCAAGAAGTACAACACCTGAAATCCTCAATTGCTCCTTAACTAGATCTCTCTTCACACACGCACCTGCTCCGTCATGCTCCCCTTTCCCATGCCCCGACTCAAAAAAACTCCAAATATGAGGTACACCTCTCTCCACATGCATACACAACCAATAAAACATTCTGGCATTCTTAAATTGACCAGTGCAATTATCCAACCAAATGAGATGCCTATCCATAGCAATACCATTTTCCTGCAAGAAGTCAAAATAGTTCTGGAAACAATGTTGAACAAACTCATGAGAGTGAGACCTTTCGTCGCTCATATACAAATGGTACTCTCTGATTATCTTTCACTCATCTTTTGTGCTATCAAGGGAATGTCTATATGTGATGTGTACAAAAATAGCAACCTGAATCAAATTGTAATATTGAGCTTGAGTCTCATTTTGGGGCTGCAATGTATAGTTCTCCGCAAAGTCTACAACAGATATAATAGTTCCAATGGGGAAAGTGTCCTTACATGTCCTGAATTATTGATCCAACCATTGAGACCTGTGACTATGCCTTGCATGCTTGTAAAAAAGATTTGTCTTGAAATCTGAGATAAAATCAGCAACATTGTTTTCATTTGCAACTAACTCACATCTAGAGCCTTCACCTCCACTCTTCAATGTATATTTCACTGTTTCATATACCTTTTTTTGGACGAGTGTCTTTCCAAAATTGTGTTCCAAACCCTCATGAAAACATGTTCTAAACTTGGACAAGCCACCACACTCTGAGCACTTGGCATTTAAGCAATCTTTTTTATAAAATAAACAACCATCATCTCTTTGACATAAAAATTGATCTAGCAAGTCTCTTGATGATTTGGGAAGACCACTTGCACCACAATCCTCTAGCATTTCATTAGTATGCAAAGTAGAATGAATGGACTGTAATAATTCATGATGCATTGAAAACTCAACATGATATTTGCAACAACATGTATTTCGAATCTTAAGGGGTACATAATAAAATGGCTTCACGGATTCAAAAGACCTTTGTGATATTTTCAATGTTGGAGGTGTCTCACAAAATTTTTTATACAACATTGTTGACTTACCTCCACATAATGTTTAGGATGTGGAGTGTGGTCTCGATTGCCAACTCTCAACTTCAAGACATCCTTCACATTTGGTGACACTCTTGAGTTAGCATCCCAAAATTGTTGAATTTCATCCTTGACAACATCTGTTAGCTTCTTATCGAAATGTGGAAATCTCCCACCATAATCCCATGTATCAATTTGAAGGGGATCATCAAGTCCTTCTCTTCTTGCAAGTGCTCTACCCAAAGTTTTATGGTCTATATTGAAGTCAACACAAGTTTGTCTCATCAAATAGCCTTTCTCAATTGATGACTTACTAAGGAGGTTGTAATAACCCTCTAAGCAACTCTCATCTTTTTCTCTACTAGTCTTCCCAATGCTATTGAGAGCATTGAAAAGATTCTTCACAACAATGGCATTTCTCTCCATTTTCTTGTTCACATGAATCTTCAATTTCACAAGCACAGGTCTCATCTTTTGCATCTTTAACAACTCCACAAAAATTTGACATTTCTCAACCAATGTCTTGTTTCGAAAAAATTGATCATAAAGTCTTGAAGCCCACAACCTAACGGTTCTATGTGACCTCTTTCCTTCCCAATTATTCATAATGTTCTCCTCAATTTCAATTAACCATTTAGGTGTTCTTGAAAGCCCCCAATTTGAAGATTGATTATCTTTATTGCAAGGGACTTCATTTCACATATAATTTGGAGATGTATAACATTCATGTGGTTCTTGTGCAACATTTTCGTTCCCAAAGTCTACATTTTCAATCTCCATCTGTGCATTTTCAAATTGAACATCCTCTTCACTTACAACTACATTTACGGGGTCACCTTGATTAATGTTTAACATACCTTCTCTCCTTCTTCGGTGATTTTCCTTATCTTTTTCCCTATATGCCTGAATTTTGTCATCTGTCAGCTTCCTCTTGCGTTTAGCCTTTCGATGACTGGTGCTTCCCATGGTGAGACCACAAGTCGACAAAAATCAAACAATGGGCCCCAAATCATGTTTTTTGTTTTGCAACGTGTGAAAAAAGTATAAAATCCCATGATTGTCTACTCTATGGGGATAGGGAATATTTTGGTCAAATATTTCCTAGGAAAAATCGGGTACCTGATATTCTCCTGCCAATGAAAAACCGGCGGGAGCAAATGAAAATAATTGAACTTTTACATATATTTATGTATATAATATATCTATAAAAAAGAGGCATATGATATATATAATGTATATTATATATGTACTAATGTATTATAATAGACTAATGTATTATATATATTAATGTATTAAATATACTAATATATATAATATATTATATATATACTAATGTATAATATATACTAACATGTATATAATATATAATGTATAATATATACTAACATGTATATAATATATATATATATATATATATATATATATATATATATATATATATAAAATACATATACTAATGTATACTAATATATTATATATAATATTACAAATTAAGGAGAAACTCTTGCAGAAATATGGAAATTATAATCTTCCTCCTAGAGCATACATTAATGAAGTTCTTCGTGCCTTAGCAGAGGAAGCCAGCTGGATTGTTCAAGCTTACGGTACTACATACAGAAATGCGGTATGTATTTTTGGCCTAAATTTTTTTCTTATTTCTTTTATGTCTTTAAAGGTCGTCGGCTAAATCTTTGTATTAAATGTGCCTTTTACAAGCGTCATAAACCCTAGCTACGCAGAAATGGAGGCTTTGAAGAACAGTTCACTGGAGGCAGAGAGAGACTCCCTAGGGGTCCATCGGAATGCTCAAGTGTGTCTTAAGTGGTCCTAGGATCCTAATACCACTTAAGACACACTTGAGCATTCTAATGTGTCAAAAGGGGTTCTAGGGACTCCCTAGGGATACTAGTACACCTTATCATGCATTAAGACACCTAGAGAGTCCCCATGAACCCTTAAGACACATTGGAATGCTCAAGTGTGTCTTAAGGGGTTGTAGGACCCCTTAGGACACACTTGAGCATTCTAATGCGTCAAAAGAGGTAATGGAGACTCCCTAGGGGTCATAGTATGCCCTATCATGCCTTAGGACCCCTAGAGAGTCCCCATGATCGCTTCAAACACATTGGAATGCTCAAGTGTGTCTTAAGGGGTCATAGGACCCCTTAAGACACACTTGAGTGTTCTAATGTGTCAAAAGGGGTCATGGGGACTCCCTAGGGGTCCTAGTACACCTTATCTGACACATTAAAATGCTCAAGTGTGTCTTAAGGGGTATTAGGACCTCTTAAGACACACTTGAGCATTTGAATGTGTCAAAAGGGGTCATGGGGACTCCCTAGGTGTCCTTGTATGCCTTATCACACTCTAGGATGGCTAGGGATTCCCCATGACCCCTTTTGATGCATTAGAATGCTCAAGTGTGTCTTATGGGGTCCTAATACCCCTTAAGACACACTTGAGCATTCCAATGTGTCAAAAAGGGTCATGGGGACTCCTTAGGGGTCCTAGTACTCCTTATCATGCATTAGGACACCTAGGGAGTTCCCATGACCCCTTTTGACACATTGGAAAGCTCAAGTGTGTCTTAAGGGGTCGTAGGACCTCTTAAGACACACTGGAGCATTTCAATGTGTCAAAAGGGGTCATCAGGACTCCCTAGGGTTCTTAGTATGCTTTATCATGCGGTAGGACCCCTAGGGAGTCCCGATGACCCCTTTTGATGCATTAGAATGCTCAAGTGTGTCTTAAGGGGTCCTAAGACCCCTTACGACATACTTGACCATTCCAATGCATCAAAAGGGGTCATGGGGACTCCCTAGGGGTCCTAGTACACCTTACCACATATTAGGACATGTAGGGAGTTTCCATCACCCCTTTTGACACATTAGAATGCTCAAGTGTGTCTTAAGGTGTCCTAGTACACCTTATCTGACGTCGATACTCTCTAGGGTAGGACCCCTTAAGACACACTGGAGCGTTCCAATGTGTCAAAAGGGGTCATCAAGACTCTCTAGGGGTCCTAACGTGTGATAAGGCATACTACGACCCCTAGGGAGTCTTGATGACCCCTCTTGACACATTGGAATGCTCAAGTGTGTCTTAAGGGGTCGTAGGACCCCTTAAGACACACTTGAGCATTTCAATGTGTCAAAAGGGGTCATGAGGACTCCCTAGGTGTCCTAATGCACATTAGGACACCTAGGGAGTCCCCATGACCCCTTTTGACACATTGAAATTTTCAAGTGTGTCTTAAGGGGTCATGGAGAATCTCTAGGGGTCCTAAGGGCTCCTAGTACACCTTATCATGTATTAGGACACGTAGGGAGTTCCCATGACCCCTTTTGACACATTAGAATGCTCAAATGTGTCTTAAGGGGTCATGGAGAATCTCTAGGGGTCCTAAGGTGTGATAAGGCGTACTAAGACCCCTAGGGAGTCCCCATGACCCCTTTTGACACATTGAAATTCTCAAGTGTGTCTTAAGGGGTCGTAGGACCCCTTAAGACACACTTGAGCATTCCAATGTGTCAAAAGGGGTCATGGGGACTCCCTAGGGGTCCTAAGGCGTGATAAGGCATACTAGGACCCCTAGGGAGTCCCCATGACCCCTTAAGAGACATTGGAACACTTTAGTATTCCAATGTGTCTTAAGGGGTCATGGGGACTCCCTAGGGGTCCTAACATGTGATAAGACATACTAGGACCCCTAGGGAGTCCCCATGACCTTTTTTGACACATTGGAACACTTAAGTGTGTCTTAAGGGGTCCTAATACCCCTTACAACACACTTGAGCATTCCAATGTGTCAAAAGGGGTCATGTGGACTCCCTAGGGGTCCTAAGACATACTAGGACCCCTAGAGAGTCCCCATGACCCCTTAAGACACATTGGAATGCTCAAGTGTGTCTTAAGGGGTCCTCTCACCTCTTAAGACACACTTGAGAATTCCAATGTGTCTTAAGTGGTCATGGGGACTCTATAGAGGTCCTAACGCATGATAAGGCTTACTAGGACCTCTAGGGAGTCCCCATGACCCCTTTTGACACATTGGAATGCTCAAGTGTGTCTTAAGGGGTCCTATGACCCCTTAAGACACACTTGAGCATTCCAATGTGTCTTAAGGGGTCATGGGGACTCTCTAGGTGTCCTAACATGTGATAAGGCGTACTAGGACCCCTAGGGAGTCCCCATGACCCCTTAAGACACATTGGAATGCTCAAGTGTGTCTTAAGGGGTCGTACGACCCTTTAAAACACACTTGAGCATTCCAATGTGTCTTAAGGGTTCATGGAGACTCTCTAGGGGTCCTAACATGTGATAAGGCGTATTAGGACCCCTTAAGACATACTTAAGCATTCCAATGTGTCAAAAGGGGTCCTGGGGACTCCTTAGGGGTCCTAAGGCATGATAAGGTGTATTAAGACCCTTAGGGAGTCCCCATAACCCCTTTTGACACATTGGAATGCTCAAGTGTGTCTTAAGGGGTCCTATGACCCCTTAAGACACACTTGAGCATTCCAATGTGTCTTAAGGGGTCATGGGGACTCTCTAGGGGTCCTAACACATGATAAGGCATACTAGGACCCCTAGGGAGTCCCCATGACCCCTTAAGACACATTGGAATCCTCAAGTGTGTCTTAAGGGGTCGTACGACCCCTTAAGACACACTTGAGCATTCCAATGTGTCTTAAGGGTTCATGGAGACTCTCTAGGGGTCCTAACATGTGATAAGGCGTATTAGGACCCCTTAAGACATACTTGAGCATTCCAATGTGTCAAAAGGGGTCTTGGGGACTCCTTAGGGGTCCTAAGGCATGATAAGGCATATTAAGACCCCTAGGGAGTCCCCATAACCCCTTTTAACACATTGGAATGCTCAAGTGTGTCTTAAGGGGTCGTAATACCCCTTAAGACACACTTGAGTATTCCAATGTGTCTTAAGGGGTCGTGGGGACGCTGTAGGTGTCCTAAGGTGTGATAATGCATACTAGGACCTCTAGGGAGTCCCCATGACACCTTTTGACACATTTGAATGCCCAAGTGTGTCTTAAGGGGTCCTACAACCCCTTAAGACACACTTGAGCATTCCAATGTGTCAAAAGGGGTCATGGGGACTCCCTAGGGGTCCTAGTATGCCTTATCACGTGTTAGGACCCCTAAAGAGTCCCCATGACCCCTTTTAACACATTGGAATGCTCAAGTGTGTCTTAAGGGGTATTAGGACCCCTTAAGACACACTTGAGTGTTCCAATGTGTCAAAAGGGGTCATGAGGACTCCCTAGGGGTCCTAGTATGCCTTATCATGCGTTAAGACCCCTAGGGATTCCCAATGACCCCATTTGACACATTGGAATGCTCAAGTGTGTCTTAAGGGGTCCTAGGGGTCAAAAGGGGTCATTGGGACTCCTTAAGGGTCCTAGTATGCCTTATCATGCCTTAAGACCCCTAGGGAGTCCCCATGATCCCTTTTGACAAATTGAAATGCTCAAGTGTGTCTTAAGAGGTCCTAAGACCCCTTAAGACACACTTGAACATTACAATGTATCGAAAGGGGTCATGGGGACTCCCTACGGGTCTTAGTAAGCCTTATCATGCGTTAGGACTCCTAGAGAGTTCCCATGACCCCTTTTCACACATTGGAACCCTCAAGTGTGTCCTAAGGGGTCATAGGATCCCTTAGGACACACTTGAGGGTTCCAATGTGTCAAAAGGGGTCATGGGGACTCTCTAGGGGTCCTAGTACACCTTATCACACGTTAAGACCCCTAGAGAGTCCCCATGACCACTTTTGATGCATTGAAATGTTCAAGTCTATCTTAAGGGGTTGTAGGACCCCTTAAGATAGACTTGAGCATTCCAATGCATCAAAAGGGGTCATGGGGACTCCCTAGGGGTCCTAGTACGCCTTATCATGCCTTAGGACTCCTAGGGGTCATGGGGACTCCCTAAGGGTCCTAATACGCCTTATCATGCTCAAGTGTGTCTTAAGGGGTCCTTTGACATGTCCTAATGCATTCTAAAGGGTCATCATTCTATCGAAGTTGCATTTGAAACCCTAATGACCTCTTAATGGGCCTGCCAACCCCAATTTGACATGTGGTGTCCCGAGACCACCCCATGGACCCCTTTCAAGTTCTACTAGGCAAAAGTCATCCAAATTTGGTATGTAGGTCCTCTGACATGTCCTAATGCATTGCAAAGGGTCCCCATTCCATCAAAGTTTCATTTGGAACCCTAATGACCCCTTAACAGGCCTACTGATCCTGATTCGACATGTGGTGTCCCGAGAGCACCCCATGGACCCCTTTTGAGTTCTACTAGGCAAAAGTCTTGCAAATTTGGTACATAGGTCCTTTGACATGTCTTAATGGGTTCCAAAGGGTCACTGTTCCATGAAAGTTGCATTTTGAACCCTAATGACTCCTTAATAGGCCTACCGACCCCGATTCGACATGTGGTGTCCTGAGAGCACCCCATGGACCCCTTTTGAGTTCTACTAGGCAAAAGTCATCCAAATTTGGTATGTAGGTCCTTTGATGTGTCCTAATGCATTGCAAAGGGTCCCCATTCCATCAAGGCTGCATTTGGAACCCTAATAACCCCTTAACAGGCCTACCGACCTCGATTTGACATGTGGTCTCCCAAGAGCACCCCATGGACCCCTTTCGAGTTCTACTAGGAAAAAGTCATCTGAATCATAGAATTAGGTCCTTTGACATTTCCTAATGTGTTCCAAAGGGTCACCATTCCATCAAAGTTGCATTTCAAACGCTATTGACCACTTAACAGGCCTACCCGCCCCGTTTCGACATGTAGTCTCCCGAGAGCACCCCATTAACCCCTTTTGAGTTCTACTAGGAAAAAGTCATCCAAATTTGGTAAATAGGTCCTATGACATGTTCTAATGTGTTACAATGGGTCACTATTCCATCGAAGTTTCATTTCAAACCCTATTGACCCCTTAATAGGCCTAATGACCCTGTTTCAACATGTGGTCTCCCGAGAGCACCCCATGGACCCCTTACGAGATCTAGTAGGAAAAAGTCATCCAAATTTGGTATATAGGTCCTATGACATATCCTAATGTGTTCCAAAGGGTCACTATTCCATCAAAGTTTCATTTGGATAACACCTTAACAGGCCTACCGACCCCGATTCGACATGTGGTCTCCCGAGAGCACCCCATGGACCCCTTTCAAGTTCTACTAGGGAAACGTCATCTAAATTTGGTACGTAGGTCCTTTGACATGTCCTAATGCATTCCAAAGGGTCATTTTTCCATCAAAGTTTCATTTGGAACCCTAATGACCCCTTAACAGGCCTACCGACCTCGATTCGACATGAGGTCTCCCGAGAGCACCCCATGGACCCCTTTCGAGTTATACAAGGAAAGATTAGTCCAAATTTGGTACATAGATCCTATGACATGTCATAATGCATTCAAAATGGTCACCATTCCATAAAAGTTGTATTTGGAACCCTAATGACCCTTTAATAGGCCTATTACCCCGTTTCGACATGTGGTCTCCCGAGAGTACCCCATAGACCACTTTCGAGTTATACTTGGAAAAAGTCATCCAAATTTGGTACATAGGTCCTCTAACATGTCCTAATGCATTCCAAAGGGTGACCATTCTATCAAAGTTGCATTTCAAACCCTAATGACCCCGTAATAGGCCTACCAACCCTGATTCGACATGAGGTCTTCCGAGAGCACCCCATGGACCCCTTTCAAGTTCTACTAGGGAAGAGTCATCCAAATTTTGTACATAGGTCGTATGATATGTCCTAATGTGTTCCAAAGGCTCACCATTCTATCAAAGTTGCATTTGGAACCCTAATGACCCCATAACAGGCCTACCGACCTTGATTCGACATGAGGTCTCTCAAGAGCACCCCGTGGACCCCTTTCGAGTTCTACTAGGAAAAAGTCATCCAAATTTGGTATGTAGGTCCTATGACATGTCCTAATACATTCCAAAGGGTCACTATTCCATCAAAGTTGCATTTCAAACCCTAATGACCCCTTAACAGGCCAATCCACCCCGATTCGACATGTGGTCTCCCGAGAGCACCCCATGGACCCCTTTTGAGTTCTATTAGGCAAAAGTCATCCAAATTTGGTACGTAGTTCCTATGACATGTTCTAATGCATTCCAAAGGGTTACTATTCCATCGAAGTTGCATTTGTAACCCCAATGACCCCTTAATAGGCCTACCGACCCCAATTCGACATGAGGTCTCTCGAGAGCAACCCATGGACCCCTTTCGAGTTATTTTGGGAAAAATTCATATGAATCATGGAATTAGGTCCTCTTACATGTCCTAATGCATTCTAAAGGGTCACCGTTCCATCGAAGTTTCATTTCAAACCCTAATGCCCCCTTAACAGGACTACCAACCCCGATTCGACATGAGGTCTCCCGAGAGCACCCCATGGACCCCTTTCGAGTTCTAATAGGAAAAAGTCATCTAAATTTGGTACGTAGGTCCTATGACATCTCCTAATGCATTCCAAAGGGTCACCATTCCATCAAAGTTTTATTTGGAACCTTAATGACCCCTTAATAGGCCTACTGACCCCATTTCGACTTGTGGTCTCCTGAGAGCACACCCTGGACCCCTTTTGAGTTTTACTAGGCAAAAGTCATCCAAATTTGGTACATAGGTCCTATGACATATCCTAATGTGTTCCAAAGGGTGACTGTTCCATTGAAGTTTCATTTGGAACCCTAATGACCTCTTAACAGGCAGGTACTGACCCCGATTCGACATGTGGTCTCCCGAGAGCACCCCATGGACCCCTTTCAAGTTCTACTAGGAAAAAGTTATCCAAATTTGGTACGTAGGTCATTTGATATGTCCTAATGCGTTCCAAAGGATCATCATTCATCGAAAGTTTCATTTGGAACCCTGATGACCCCTTAAGTCACCTATCGACCCCGAATCGCACAATGGTCTCCCAAGAGCACCCCATGGACCCTTTTCGAGTTTGACTAATCAAAATTCATCTAAATTGTGTAGTTAGGTCCTCTGACATTTCCTAATGCATTCCAAATGGTCACCGTGCATCAAAGGTTGTCTCACAAGCCCTAATGACCCCTTAAGACGCCTAGCGACACTGATTGGACATGTGGTCTCCTGAGAGCACCCCATGGACCCTTTTCGAGTTGGACTAGGAAAAAGTCATTAAAATTTGGTACATTGTTACTCAGACATGCCCTATTGCCTTCCAAATGGTCACTGTACATCTGAAGTTGCCTCACAAACCCTAATTACCCCTTAAGATGTCTAGCGACCCCGATTCGACCGGTTGTCTCATGAGAGGATCTGTTATAACTTAAATTAAATATTAAAATAATATATAAAATATTTGAAAAAATTACAATATTTAATAGACTAAATATATAATATATATATATTATAAGATATATTAGATATTACATTTAATATATATTATCAAATATACAATATATTAATGTCCTATTCATTTTATATATTATATATATTAGACATTATATCATATTTTATTATATTATATACACAACAATATTTAATATATAATTTATAATATATACATATATATATTATGTAACATTTATATTATAATATAAAAATATTGCATTTAATATAAATCTGAACAGACTATATACTTAGGCCGTTTAAATTGATATTATCGAATATATAATATAAATAAATAATATATAATATATATACTATATAATATAAAATATAAAACATAAAATATAAAACCTAAATATAAAATATATAAATTATTCATTGTCAGGGTGAAAGAAAAAAACATGAAAATTAAAGGGAAATAAAAAAAGAGTGGGAGGGGGAAACTTTTCAAATTTGAAATTAAAGCAAAATCGGGTAATAGCTTTGGAAACCAAAGCTCCATGGTCAACGCTGAAGGTGTGCAAAAAATGTGTTTTTTCTCTGTTTTTCTTATGTCAACACTTCGACCATTAGGTTGACGACATTTTTTCCACCCGATTTCGATAAAATGAAAAGGGTTTCTTCAGATGATTGTCAGCTTTCCATCGATATAAGTGCTGTCAGATTTTGAATTTGTTAAGTATTTATTAGTTATTTTCTAGTTCACTTACGTCTAAAGTCCTGATTGATATATTGATGGAAAAATAGCTATAACTTTCAAACCGTATAACATTTTTGAAATCCGAAAGATGTGTCACATTCTATGCTTCATCTAGTATAAGAAAAAATTAAAAAAAATTGAATTATGATAATTTTTCAATGAGTTAAGGTGGTCAGACACGAGAGTTTTTAAATTCTGAAAGTGTTGTAGCAAAAAAATCATAATTAATTATCTGTTTGGAATAAAAATACCAAAAAATATGCATCAAATCTGGGCATGAGTTAACTACTTATATATAGAATATTATAAAAAAATATTATCATTTGCTTTTGATTAGGGTGGTCAGACATACACGTACTTCTTATTTTTTTGCTGAAATGTTTGTAGTGCTGCATTGCAATCTATACTTTTTACCAATCATATTAATTTTTTTTCAAAAAAGGCTTAGTATTTTAGAAACTACATTCAATTTCCTACAAATTATATTCTTACAACTTTTTGATATTAGGTTGATAACTAGTTCATTTTTTCACTCCAAGTTGACTAATCTTGATTGTCTGATTTTTCATTGCCACTTAAGGGCATAGTTTGGCCCCTCATGATCCTGCACATACCCGGGGACTCTCTAGGTGCCCTAATGCGTGATAAGGTGTACTAGTACCCCTAGGGAGTCCCCAAAACCCCTTTTGACATATTAGAATGCTCAAGTGTGTCTTAAGTGGTATTAGGATCCCTTAAGACACACTTGAGCATTCTAATGTGTCAAAGGGGTCATGGGGACTCCCTAGGGGTCCTAGTATGCCTTATCACATGTTAGGACCCCTGGAGAGTCTCCATGACCCCTTTTGACACATTGGTATGTTCAAGTGTGTCTTAAGGGGTATTAGGACCCCTTAAGACACACTTGAGCATTCTAATGCGTCAAAAGGGGTCATGGGGACTCCCTGGATGTCCTAATGCATGATAAGGCGCATTAGGAGACCTAGGGAGTCCCCATGATGCCTTTTGATGCATTAGAATGCTCAATTGTGTCTTAAGGGGTCCTAATACCCCTTAAGACACACTTGAACATTCTAATGTGTCAAAAGGGGTCATGGGGACTGCTTAGGGGTCCTAGTATGCCTTATCATGCATTAGAACACCTAGGGTGTTCCCATGATCCCTTTTGACACATTGGAATGCTCAATTGTGTCTTAAGGGGTCCTAAGACCCCTTAAGACACACTACATCATTGCAATGTGTCAAAAGGGTTCATGAAGACTCTCTATGGATTTTAACGTGTGATAAGGCGTACCAGAACCCCTAGGGAGTCCCAATGACCCCTTTTGACACATTGAAATGCTCAAGTGTGTCTTAAGGGGTCGTAGGACCCTTTAAGACACACTTGAGCATTCCAATGTGTCAAAAGGGATCATGAGGACTCTCTAGGGGTCCTAACCCATGATAAGGCATACTAGGACCCCTAGGGAGTCCCAATGACCCCTTTTGACACATTGGAACACTCAAGTGTGTCTTAAGGGGTCGTAGGACCCTTTAAGACACACTAGAGCATTCCAATGTGTCAAAAGGGGTCATGAGGACTCTCTAGGGGTTCTAATGCGTGATAAGGCATACTAGGACCCCTAGGGAGTCCCAATGACCCCTTTTGACACATTGGAACACTCAAGTGTGTCTTAAGGGGTCGTAGGACCCCTTAAGACACACTTGAGTGTTCCAATGTGTCATAAGGGATCATGGGGACTCCCTATGGATCTTAACGCGTGATAAGGCATACTAGGATAGCTAGGGAGTCCCCATGACCCCTTTTGACACATTGGAATGCTCAAGTGTGTCTTAAGGGGTCGTAGGACCCCTTAAGACACACTTGAGCATTCCAATGTGTCAAAAGTGGTCATGGGGACTCCCTAGGGGTCCTAACGTGTGATAAGACATAATAGAACCCCTAGGGAGTCCCAATGACCCCTTTTGACATATTGGAATGTTCAAGTGTGTTTGAAGGGGTCCTAAGACCTCTTAAGACACAATTGAGCGTTCTAATGTGTCATAAGGGGTCATGGGGACTCCCTAGGGGTCCTAACGTGTGATATCTCAATCCCAATCCCTAGGGGTAATAATGTGCCCGCAATCCCTGCCATATTTCAGAGTACTGATGAGAAGCAATGGCGAAAGTATGAGACAGAGGTGGTGCCGGCATTGAAGTGGTAAGACATTCTTCATAATATCGCAGGGGGGGGGCACCATCGAAACGACAAGGCTTTCCTCATAATGTCGTGTCGCCACTGATCTCTTCTTTAAATTTATTAATGCGGTTAGTTCTACGGCACGTGCATCATTTCTAGTACAACTGCTCATTTTACCAAACCCTTCCCCGCTCTCCATAATCTTCAACCGGTTCAAAGATCCATCCGGTTGTTCTTGTTTAACCTCCCAATGACTTTGTTCAGCTTCCGGATTATCAATAGGCGTGGTATAATTGTTTTGCACGACTAGAATCTATTTTGAGAACCTTTACAATTTAGCATTTCGGTTGAAAAAGCAAGGAAAGATACCATTTCATAGCCACAAGTGGTGGAAACAGAGTGATTCTCTTGCCCTCTACTTCTATAATCCGCCTCCAGTGAACTATTCTTTAAAGCTTCCATTTTTGCGTAGCTAGGGTTTTTGGCACCTATAAAAGGCTCTACTATGCCACTGTAGGGACTCATGCTCGTGCTCTGAATCATATTAAATAATATTTAAAATGTAAAATGTATATTATATAATATTTAATATATAATAAATAATATTATATATAGTTTTTAATATTAATATATATTAAATAATATTAAATATAACATTTAATATATAATTCATATTATATAATATTTAATATATAACTAATATATAACAGTTAATATATAATTGATATTATATAATATTTAATATATAACTAATAACTATCAAATATATATCAAATATATAACTATCAATTATATAACTATAATTTATAAAGTGGAACCAAATTTCGAAATTATAAATTAGAGAAAGTGGAGGCAAAGCAAAAATTTGAAATTCTGCCGCCAGATCCGGGTACCCGAAAATATCGGGTACCCGATTAGGCTCGGTATTGGTCTGTGCACCAAACCTACTTGGTCAACTCTTCAAGTGTCACAAAAATGTGTTTTTCTTCTGTTTCTCTCAGTTCCAGACTTTGACCATGTAGCTGACGACTTTTTTTTCACCCGAATTTGATAAAATGAAAAGGGTATCTTAAGGAGATTATCAGCTTTCTATCGATATAATTGCTGTCAAATTTTGAATTCGTTAAGTAATTATTAGTTATTTTCTAATCGAGCTACCTCTAAAGTGTTGATTTAGATACTGATTGAAAAATGACTATATCTTTCAAACGGTATAACATTTTTGAAATTTGAAAGATGCGTCACATTCTATGCTTCATCTAGTATAAGAAAAAATTAAAAAAAATTGAATTATGATAAGTTTTCAATGAGTTAAGGTGGTCATACACAAGAGTTTTTAAATTCTGAAAGCGATGCAGCAAAAAAAAATCATAATTAATTATTTGTTTGGAATAAAAATACCAAAAAATATGCGTCACATCCGGGCATGAGTCAGCTACTTATATATAGAATATTATAAAAAAATATTATCATTTGCTTTTGATTAGGGTGGTCAGACATACACGTACTTCTTATTTTTTTGCTGAAATGTTTGTAGTGTGGCATTGCAATCTATACTTTTTACCAATCATATTAATTTTTTTTTAGAAAAGGCTTAGTAGTTTAGAAACTACATTCAATTTCCTACAAATTATATTCTTACAACTTTTTGATATTAGGTTGATAACTAGTTCATTTTTTCACGCCAAGTTGACTAATCCTGATTGTTTGATTTTTCATTGCCACTTAAGGGAATAGTTTGGCCCCTCATGATCCTGCACATATCCATAAGTTGAATTTTAAGGATTCCATCTTTTTTATCCTCATGTATTTGTACCTTGGGGTGGGGTATATCTAAGATTACATTTAAGTGATCATTTGAACCCTTGGAAATAATATGCTTTAATAGGCATGGTGAGCTTGCACGCGGGTACTCCAATCAACCCTTTTTCTTTTAAATGGATTGACAAGTTCACCATGGTGTCTTGATGTAGTGAACTTGTGCAAGTTCGCATGGAAAAGGATGTTGCATTTCTTTATTTTGTAAGTGTTTTTCTTAGTGATGTTGAATTACCACGCATCTCCATCCTATTGGACAAAGAGCATGATATGGAACTCCCTCATTTGGGAATAGGTTAATCACATCATTTTACTTTTCTATTTGATATAATTTGAGAGATTTTAGAAATTAAATATTTTTTATTAAAATTTACATAAAATTTAAATTGTGAAAAAAATGGGAAGAGAGGAAAAGGAGGATTCATCTTCGCATGTGAATATATGCACCCTTTTTTTCCCTTTTAAGTTAAGATGATTTATGTACCTTGAACAAATGAAATGAACATGTACTTTTATTACTTTGTGTTGGAATAGAGTGTAATTATGTTTTCAAGTTTTGGGAATGATTATGATTTGTAAAATAAATTTCACAAGTATATGTATATGTTTATGTTTATGCTTATGCTTATGCTTATGCTTATGCTTATGCTTATGTTTATGTTTATGTTTATGTTTAGTTTATGTTTATGTTTATGTGGAGGTCTGCTTGTCTTTTTGTTTTGTATTTCTTTTGGTGTATGATTTCTTTAGTCTTCCAAGTTATGGCTCTCCATTTGGGTCAGAAAGATACATTAGTGAGATAGAGGTTGAGAGGAGATGAAGATACGATGAAGAGAATAAAGAAAGTTTTATGGATGAATTCTATTCCATTTCTTTCTTATTATTTGTATCATCATTTATATATAATTGTTTATTTAATAAAATGTGTTATGATTGCTAATTTAATAAAATTATAATTCTAGGCGAGTGTTGGAAGAAGTTGGGTCCACTTTTTAGCTTAAAAAAGTTTAGCTATATGAAATACATGATTTTGAGTCTAGTTTTCAAATATGTGATTTATCTAATATCACTTTGTTAAAGCCATTTTTTAGGGCCATAATATGCATATGTGGTACGAATAATTTGACATAAATAATATATATATATATATATATATATATATATATATATATATATATATATATATATATATATATATATATATATATATATATATATATATATATATATATATATATATATATATATATATATATATATATATATATATATATATATATATATATATATATATATATATATATATATATATATATAAGAATTAGATGTACATAAGAGGATAAAAAACTAGGCTCTAGCTTAGCTCAATATAATCATGTTTATTTTCGATTATCACCATGATGGCTCTAACTATAGCCTTGATTTTCTGTACAAGCTCTACACCAACATCCAACAAATGCGTTTGCAATGCCAACTCATAACACTTCACCTGATGATGAAAACGAACATCACTAGTGTACTTAAAAACTAGCATTCATAGAAAAACTTGTCTGCACCACTTCGCAGCTCCATCACTCACACTACCAACAAGGACCTTTCACACGTGCAAGCCTGCTTTGAAAATAAGGAAGGAGAATATATGGAAGATTTGGAAGTGCAAAGGATGAGCGTAATTTAATTAAAACTTTAGTAGTATCTATCCCCAAATCAAATTCCCCTAAACTACCATGTCAATTTGAATCAGAATAAATCTCCCTTCACATGAGCCAAAGGTAATCTGTATGAAATGAAAAATGCATCTTATTGGACACAGCTAAGATCCCTACAAAATGCACCGTTGACCAAATCTCAAAAAATGGAAAACACAATAGATTTTTGCGAGAATTTCACCACTTGTTCTTTATGATCTATGTATTTTGTGGTTGAAAACCATGAAAAATTTGCAAAAAAATCATTGTGTTTTCGCAAATTTGGAAAAAAAAAGTTTAACTTTTTTTTTTTTTTTTTTTTTTTGTCTTTGGTGCGTTTTGTAGGGAGCTTAGTCATTGCCCATCTTATCATGAGGGCATAAGCATACATTATATGAAAGTATATGGTAACAAAATGGGAATTGCAACATATGTTATAAATTAATCATAACACATTGGAGTTTGTTATGTGTGAATCAAACTATTAACTATTGTCATTGTTATTTAGACACATGTCCTTCATTAGCAATATGGAGTAAATTAGGAAACCTTAAGATATTGAAAGTGTCCTTTGAAGAGTCTATTTCCATCTTATCATAACCCATGTTAGCTACCCAGTCCTCCAATCTATTACCTTCCTGATGTGTGTGGGACAATTTGAAATTAGAGAAAGAGTCTAGGATCTTCCATGTCTACTGTAGAATGTATCCAATGGACAAACTGTAACATTTTTTTATTTTTGCATGAATTGGTCTCGACAATATTGCCCTAGTTTCAATTTTTTTATATTTATGCCACATTGTTGATGCTCCAGATAAGTTAATGATGTTTTCATATCATTTGATGTTAGTCAAAATTGCTTGGTTGATGTTGTATTGATGTCAATCTGATATGATAGGTAGGTTGATGGATTGATTTTCCTTCCTCAAGATCTAGAGTTAGGAAATCTGATGTACTCAAGATGAGAAAATAGATGTTAGGATGAATTGATTGACATTTGATGATCAATTGGATGATTTGACTAATTTATATTTGATTTGATATGCTTAGTTAGATGTTTCAATGATACGGGGTTAATTTGGTGTTCTCATGATACAAAATTAGGGACTGGTAGAAGAACATGATCATCTAATGGTGGAGGTGCAGACATCATATGCATATTGATGATATCATTGGTTGTTTGATGGATCGGACATTTGATGACATTGATTAGGACTTTGATGATATAACTATGATTAACTTTACTCCCTAATTAAGGAAATCCTTTAACTTTTAGCATGCAAGATTAATCTATATGAAATGCAAAATGCAAGTATTTGTCACTTTTGAAAGGAATGCATTTTTTTTCATCATTGAGCTTTTGGAACATGAAATTGGTACAACCTTCACTGGTTAGATTTTCAACCATGATGATATGAATACTATTTTCCTCATATTTTAATGTTGCAAGTAAATAGATAAAGAATTGATCCCTTTCATATGCAAATGTCCTCGATGATTCTTTGATGATCATGTCATTAGATGAACTTGCATATTGCTATGAATCAACTTGACAAGCACTCAAGCAAAAATCAAGAAAATATCATGCCTTCATCATTTCTCGTCTAGTAAAAAACATCATTGATTTGCTAAAAGACATGATTCCAAAAAAATTGTAACACTTTGAACATTTTTCTTTTTGTTTGTAAATCCATATTTCAGAAACTTCATCCATTTTTTATCCTTAGTTATGTTTAAGCTTTTTACATTTTGATCTGATTTTCCATTTAAAGATTTGATGTGTCAAATGTTGGTGTTTTGATCAAGTGTTTGAATGTTTGAAATGTAATATTGATCAATAAGTTAAAGTGTAACAATTTTTCAATTTTGATTCCATGATTTTGAGTCAACTTGTGTTTATTTTGCTAAGCTCATTGAGTTTGGATTAGTACCCCCCATTTTGATTTGGCAAAGATTTTGCAAAGGACCATGTAGCTTTTCAGAGTTTATTTAAGATTTTTGGATTTTTTGGATTTTTTGGATTTTTTTTAAATGATTTTTTTTGGATTTTTAAAAGATTTTAGATGTTTTTGGATTTTTAAATTTTTTTTAAAATTTTAAAATTTTGTTTTAATTTTTGAATTTTTAACATTTTTAATTTTTTTTTAGTTTTAAATTTTTTCTTTTTTTTAAAAGAACATTTTTCACTTTTTAGATTTTAGAGATTACCAGCTCTCAAACAAGATCACATTGGTTTTCCCCTAATGTCTAGCGAGGTGTAGGACATGACAGATGGATTTCCAATCTAATGGATCATAAATGAATAGGCCATGATGGATGAAGCGAGTGAATGTGACTCATAGGACCATGTCCTCAAGATTACCCAAGCTAGGAAAAAAATAATATTGCAATGAAGGCCAATGATGTGGTGCTAGATAGCATATGGGATAATGATCTGGTGTCATGCAAGCATGTGGTCCAAAAGACTGGACATGTAAAGAGATTTCTGAGAACCAGTTTCACATTTTATGTTCTTTTTTTATCAAGATCAAGGGATCAATTTGGATAGGAGATGAATAGGATAACATAATTAGGATAAATGGCTGATGGAGGCTATAAGTGGATAGTTTGAGATTATGGCAAGGCTTCTTAGGAATAATGAAGGTGGATTTGGGATAAGCATGATCATGATAGGGTAGCATGGATGCAACAAGTGAATAGGCTAATAGAAAGGATAACAGATGTCAAGATACCTGATGCTCATGAATATGTTCAACCTTGTCAAGATAAAGGATGAAAGAAGGAAATATGATAGGATAAATGATAGATAATGGATGGAACTTGTCCCAAGTATTGTAGAGTGCAAGAGGGAGGAATTACACATGATGCCTATTTGTCAAGTTTTAATCATGGTACATATCCAAGGTGCTACAAGAAATAGTTTTCACCATAGGACATATTTAATTCTCTTTATTTTTCTTTTCTTTTCATTTTGATTTTTTTCTTAGAATTTTTTCTTTTTTCTTTTTGGAGGAGTTCAAGCCTCTAGATATTTGGATACTACTCCTTTGGAAGGATGTGGCATGATGGGCCAAGTCTTTTGAAGGGTATTCTCAAATATGTTGATAGGGTGATGGTAAGGGAAAGATATGAAGGGTAAGGTTGATGGAGGATAAGGATTTATGTGTAGGATTGGATAAGGTAAATGGATGGATAATGAATAGGAGGATAAGGATTCTTAAGGAATATGTATAAGTGTGGATTGGTTAGAGGATATGAATGGATGACAGATAGGTGTTGGATAATGGAGAGGATATTGAAAGGTTTGTGTAGGGGTAGGTTGTAGTATAGATCAAATTCCACATACACCTTGAAGGGAGGTGGAATAATAGAGGAACAATGGGTAAAACAGCTAAAGCCTTTGATGTAGGAGAGGATATGGAGCTTGGGACACAAGAACCCAAATATATGGATAAGATGGAATATGTTTGGGAGAACGTGGAGTGGAAGCCTTTGGAAGCTTGAATGTCAACTTTGATTTTTCTTTTATATTCAAGTCCTTTAAGAGAGATTTGGGAATCCACATTTTCTTTGATTTTTCTTTGTTTTTGGATGCTTTAGAATGCATTTCTTCGATTAGAGATTTAGGAATCCACATTTTCTTGATTTTTTTATTTTCTTGTTGGACCTTTGCGGTCTTTTGGATATCTTCTTTTTCTTTGTATTCACAAGTCGATTAGATTGGACATACTAATATTCATATATAAGTGGATTCTTTAATTTTTATTTTTATGTTGTACATCCAAATTGCTTCCAAAAGACTTGTGAATTATGGATGAATAAGGTTGATATGGCTGGTTCCTATAGATGGGTGTGTGAAATGTTTTCAAGGATGCATGTCTTTGTTTATCTTGATACATGGTAGGGTAAGTGGATGGTGAGCTAGGGATGGTAGGTAAGGTTGATGGAGGGATATAGGGACCCAATATGGATGGAAGGGATGAAGGATTTGGCTTTGGGGTATATGAACCAAATATGGATGGAAGGGATGAATAACTTAGTGTTAGGATATATATACCGAGAATGGATTTGGAGGATGGTGAAGGTAGATTCTTATATGAAAATGGAGGGAGACGAGATGTGGGAGGGATATCAACATCTTTAGAGTAAGTTGTATGGCCAAGGCTCTCATCTTTAGGATTTATCTTTATACCAATGGGCTCATGAATATCTTGGATAGGAGTAACTTTGATAGGTGTAACAAAAGCTTGGGGTGATTTATTATCATGCAAGGGATTTAGAGGAATGATAGGATCTTGACGTAGACATGAAGGAGTATGACAAGGTGATGATGGGATACTCTGATCTTGACAAGGATCTTTAGTTGGTGCAAGTAAGGCACTTTACTTTGGATTTTCAATAGACTCATTAGAGATGGTGGAAGGAATATCTTGATCTTTCTTATGAGGTGGATAAGATATATGAGGTGAAGGAATATGTTTCTCTTGAGGTGGAGGAATACGTTTCTCTTGAGGTGGAGGTATATCTTCTTGGAAGAAATGAAAGCACATGAATATGGGATCATGTGTGGATTCAGTGGATATGGGTTCTAGCTCAAATGTTTGATAGGAAGGGGTAAAATCTTGATCTTGATCTTTATTGGTACTTGTTTCTTCACACTTTGGATTATCCTCTTGACATGGAGCCACTTCTAAGGATGAGGTAGTATTTTTGATCTTCATGAGGGATTCTTGAAGGGATAATGAAGGATCAGTTGGAGAATTTATGATAGGTGTTGAAGCACATGAAGGTTTTGGGTCTATGAACCTTTGAGGCACAAAAAATATTTGCAGAAAGATGTAAGTTAGCTTGCATTTCTTTTAGAGGTAGCCCTTGAGGGTAGACATAGTTAGCATGAAAAGCATTAGGTCCTTTGTTTGTTGGAGGTGTTTTGGCTAGCTTTTCTATTTTAGGAGGTGAATGATTGGAAGAAGAAGTAGAGGCTATATGGGAACCATTACTAGAAATAGGTTCATGATTTATATCTTGCTTGAGAGTAGTATCTTGTTCTTCATTAGGATTTTCAATTTTGATTATATCATCATCTATGAGGTCTTGGATTTTATGCTTCAACTCCATGCAATCTGAAGTTTCATGAACATTATGCCTATGATATGCACAATAGTTTATTAAGAATACAAAACCACATGAAGTGATTTGTGGCCATGTGATGAGATCATTTTCAAGAATTTATTTCAAAGTTGATTTGTAAGATTGTCCCAAAGGAGTAAATGATCTATCCAATGGACGTTGAGATGTGCTTGCGTTGACCAAACAGATTTGAGTTTCAAGATCATGATGATTTGATTTTCCACTATCATGTAATGAGGATTATTGAGATAGGACTAATTCCTCTTGATTTTCTTGATCAAAGATTGGATATTCTTGAGATTGTGAAATAAATTATTAGTCAAAGATTGGATTTTCATTAAGATGTTCTTGAGACTGGTCATGAAGTTGATCCTAATCAACGATGAGATTGGTGTGAGATTATGAATAGACTTTTTCTTTGAAGAAGATGAAGATATATCTGTCTTATGATCATAGAGAAAAGGAAAGATTAATCTTAATGAAGACTTGTTGGAAGATGTATCCTTTTCTTCTTCCATGTCTTGGATTTTTTTATTGTATTTAGATTTAATTTTCTTTGTGAGGGCTTCCATGAGAATCTCTTCTTTTTTGTCATGATTGTGATATATAAACCAATTATTTTCAGTCATTATGTGATTTTCTTGATTTTCTTGTTTAGGTGATTGAGAAGGTGTGATCTCTTGAAGATAAGGTACTTCCCTATGTAAGCAATCTTTGTCAAATTTGACTGTCCAAGCAATGAGAAATTTTAGAGATCTTGATATTTGATGTAATAAAATTGAATTGATTAAAGGATAAAAGATCTAATAAGGTGAGATGAGTCCTTATGATGAAGACCTTGTTGATTGATTTTGCTTTAACATTAGTTTCAAGAAAGGATTTGCTATCCTTTGATGACAAACCTCAGAAAAACAAGACCAATGATGTTTAACCAATTCAACCTTGATGTGATGATTTTGAAACCTATTTGATGTGAACAATGTTGCTTGACAATTTGAGATTTGATGAATTTGAACTTTGTCTTGATTAGAACAGGTAGATTTTGGAATTTAAGGGTATTCAAAAATACCTTTAGTTTGATTTGACAAGTTTGAGAAATCCTCTTTGTTTTGATTTCTCAGTCTTTAGATGCTTTATAAATAGGTATAGGTGTTATAGAAATGTTTACAAGCGTTATAACAGAACTTACAAGCACTAAAAGACTACTCACAGGCATTACAGTATCTACTATAGGCATTAGAAAACTATTTGCAAGCATCATAAAACTATTTGGAGGCACTACATGAAGTTGTACTGGCATTATAGAATGTGTTAGGAACTGTTGCTTTATTGTTTTGGTCACAAATTTGATGATTTTTAAAAGTTTTAAGTTAATTATTAGATCTAAATGCATGTATTATTTTTGTAAGCATGGATCTTCAATAACAAAAACCACAAAACACTTGCTTTTACCCTTAATGCATAAACATAGAGTGTATGAATCATAAAAGGAACATGCAATCATGCACGTGTGATTGAGGCTTGTAGCCCTACGATTCCAGGCATTTGATATTTTTCCCTCTTATTTTTTCAACTTAAACGAGGTCTTTATTTAGAGTGGGTGGAATAGGTTGGCTTCACCTTGTTCCCACTTTGGGTCATCCCTCTCACCGGCCTCGCTAAGGCATGTTCTCAGGATGCAAACCCACTAAAGTTCTAGCATGTGTATATGAAAGAAAGAAATTGAAATAAAAATAATTCTAGGAGTTTGATTCACCAAAAGGTGAAGAACATATCCCTATTTTTTCACCTCACAAACATGTTTAACATTGTTCTTTACCAAGCCTAAATTAATCTAGGGGGACTAGAGTACGTTTGTCTTTTTTATTCACCAAAAAGGTCAGGAGCATATACCTAGTACTTTCATCCACAAACAAGAGGGCTTTGTTTAAGTGTTTGGTAAATTTCTTAGCTTATCTTCCTCTCAAATTTGGCACATCTAGGAGTTTGATTCACCAAAAGGTGAAGAGAATATCCATAATGCCTTACTTAAAATTCCAATTTGTTTGTCTAATTAGGCTAGATTTTGAATTTGAATGCCACAATTTAAGAAAATGCATAAGGTTTTAGGATTGCCTCATTCATAGCTAGAAAAGGCTGGGTGCATTTTTGAGGTTTTTCATTTTCTTGCATTTTTACTCACCTAATAAATCACTCCAGCTCCATAGTCTCTTCCTTCCACACACATTAGTCCAACACATACCAATGCAAAGTGAGGAAAAATCAACAATTTCAAGTAGCTCTGCAAATTCCTTTTCAAAAATTGATTAAATTGTCAATCAAGGAGTAAAGATCCAATTTAAGGAAACAAGTTTAGACTTATAAGCATTAATGATTTTAATGGATCTATCATATGCTTTTAATTCCTCATTCATAGCATCAAGAAAATCAATGAAATGGGTTTTCTTTTGAATTCTAACTAATTTCCTTTCCTCCTTGTTTTTGAAGTAATCCATTGATCTACAAACAGGTTTGTACACCCTCCTATGATCTGTCATCTACAAAATAGAGATTTATTATCATTAGAGTTGCAAAATTTAAAATTTGAAAACTGCCAGTGCTACGCACCATAGAAAATTGCATATGCATTACAGTTTTTCCTGTGAAGCATCACATAAACCTTTAAATGTGCTATTTATCTACTAGTATGCTCTATTTAATTGATCAAACTTTAACACGTACTAAAAAATAACACTAAATGCGACATAAAGATATCATGTACACTTTGAAAGAATGAGAGACAAAAGATAGATGAAATGTATCACACATTAAAACTTTGTGTAAAGGCACTGAACTTTATCGTATAGACATTTAATCTTGCAAATGCGTCAAAATACTCTTTGTACATATTATTTCTTTTGTTAAAGGCACTCTTGTACCTTTAATTGTCAAATATGAAAAACAAAATACCTCAATTTAATCAAATGTCAGTCAAATCCATTAGTGTGAGGCCTCTAGCCCACGGTGGGTGTCATTTTGTGTATGTAAAATATCTTCATAGGATTAGTTCATCAAAGAAATCAACTCAATTATGAAATAATAACAATTTAAGCTATTGAATTGAAAACAAGATAGGAAACATCCTATGGTTCTCTATCTAGCAAAAGCTAGTTAAATGCTCTCATATTAGCATCCATTAGTGATAGTCCTAGAATTAGAAAATTCAGATTTTGTATGATGCAATTCTACCCTATTCTAGATCTCACTTATGCTAAATTCTTCCATTATGGTAAATACAATGTAAATTCTCAATTGAAATGATATTCTTTTAAAGAATGAATTGGCTATAGTAATAATGCTCTAGATAATGGATCTTATTTTCTCTCTTAATGCCTTCTATTTAAAGGATTCCTAAAATTAGGAAGGTGAGTTAGATGTGAGTTAGATTGACTCATGACCTTAGAGATGAGTTGAGTTGGTGGTTTCAAATGTTGGGACAAAGAGACAAGAATGGATGGTCAAGATAGAAAATACAATTTGGATAGTAGAGATGAGATATCAAATCCTCTTGAGTAATCCATGTGATCAAAATTCTCTCACCTCATTGGTTGATTTTGTTTTGTATTCATTTGGTTGGTGAGAATAATTGGATTTATTAATTGATTTGATTGATTTAATTTATCCATGTCTCCCCTTTGAATGGGTTGGATTAAATTTAGATTTAAACTATACAATTAATTGATTAAAATTAATTGCACAATTATTTGATCTTTTTGATTCAATTGTTCCACTTGGCTTTGATTTTCAATTAATTCCTACTCTGATTTTTGCCTGACCAATTTTAGGTGTATATAGTAAGTTTAGGTGAATTATCAAGGGATCCAGTCCTCTCTAGAGGTCCACTTCTTTTTCAGATAACCCATAATATAGAAGTGTTCATGTGTGTCAATAGGTTTCTGATTTTCAATCTCAACAAGGGTGCAAACCTTATTCATAAAAATTTCTAAATGTTGTCTAGTGAATATCCTTGTCTCCAAGTCTCAACTGGTGGTATGTTGGCCCTAGATCTATTTTGGAAAACATTGAAATCCATTGCATTTGATCAAACAAATCATCAATGTGTGGCAAAGGATACTTGTTTCTTATTATTATTGTATTCAACATTCTTTAATTGATACACAAGTGAAGGGTACCATCCTTATTTTTTGAAAAATTTACTAGTGTCCCCCATGATAACACATTTGGTCATATCAGCCCTGTGTTCAACAACTCCTGCAATTGTGTCTTTAATTCTATGAGTTTCATAGTTGTCATTCGATAAGGATCTTTTAATTGTCTCAACTCCTAGTACTAATTATATGGAAAATTTAAAAATCCATTTGAGAGGTAGTCATGGCAACTCTTCATGAAACACGACTCAATAATCATAGAGATAGGGATATTTATCCCCAAAGGACCCTTCTTGTTTAACTCTTCTCTTTGGTTCTATTTCACTTTGGTACCTTGTCTCATATATAAATATGTCATCATGGTAGTTGATTTCCTCAAACTCATTCAAATCCTCCATTTTAATAGAAAGAAATTGATAATATTTCTTCTCACTCCACCTTAATTGTATACAAGATATTTGTCTCATCTTGAACTCATGTTGAATGTCTTGTAAGTACACCTTATTTCCTAGGTTGTTTAAGAACTCTATTATTTTGGTAAAACAATCAACCCTAGCTCTGTGGTTTCATAACCAGTGCATTCCTAATATTATATTGTATAATACTAAGGGTGCTACATAAAGGTTTACTTCTATTGTGAATCCCAGAAGTTCAACCTTGGCCTCAAAAAAATGCTACTCTACCCAAGCTCTTGGCTAGTTCACATATTCTATTGACCATGAATTGGCCATAAAACTAGCTCTTTTGAGAAAGCTCTTAACATTGTAGGTGAAATAAAGTTTTATGATGCTTAGTATCAATTAATACTGACATGAGATTCTCATATAGCATACTTGTGGTATCGATTGATGTGATTTGGTACTCTACTTGTCTATTATCCACTATAGCATGGATCCTTCACTAGAATGTTGGTTGTTGATCTTAGAGTAATAAGTTGTTTTCTTATTAATTAAATCATATTGATTTAATTATTAAGTCACTTATTATCTCTTTCTACTTAAGCTAAACTTTAGGAATATAATAAAATAATTAATTATTATATGCCTAAAGTTTAGCTTAAGTAGAAAGAGATAATAAGTGACTTAATAATTAAATCAATATGATTTAATTAATAAGAAAATAACTTATTACTCTAACACCCTCCCTTAAGATAAACTTTGGGAGAAGCTAAAAACCTAGAAAAAACTATTGAAAGCAAATGGGTCCTGAGAACATAGGCTTGATCAGGTACCCAAGTACAAAAGAGAGTCTCTATAAAGCAGATAAATAGAGAAAACCACATGGGAAAAATTCTACTCCAAAAAGAGACAAAGACTAGTCTGAAGGACTGAAGTTGCCTCCAAATCTAGGGAATGCTCTAGAAAATAGGAACAAGGATGAACATGTAGACCATCACTGAAGCAAGAATATGCAAAATCTATCAAGAAGTAACTATTGATCTAAATATCCTTTGTTGAAATATGACCAGGTAGAGAAGACTGTAATCTGCATGAGTGCCATCACAAGACACTACTCAAATTAGGTGGCAAACAAAGGCAAACAACTAAACTCAAAGATACAAATGGCATAAAAACACTAAAGTTTGAAGAGTCGATCAATCAAAGATGGAAGAGTGCCTCAAAAAATAGGAAAGTAAGAGTGTCCATATGGTAAATGATCCATCTCATTGGAATGCATAGGTACCCAACCACTGCATCCACCTAGTACATAGGAACAAATACTGAATACATAGCTCACACTATTGAACCAAGGAAGTAGAAGAACCAACAATAGAAACCCCCTCATTATGTTGACAAGGGAGAGGTGATAGTTACACTGAAAGGGATGTCCAATATGAACTGCATGATGAAGAACTAGGAACATCGAAGGAGTAGAGAGAATACAAACACAAATAAAGATACCTAAGACTAATGTCATCGGAGGAACACTCACTTGAAAAAGGTAGATGGAAAACAAAGGAAAACATCAAACCCCACCATGACACTTTATAATGGAGTGTGAGTACAATTAGCACAAACATGTGCAAGATCCCAAGCATGTAATAGAATGACACTTATCTCAGTGTGTGTGCATAAAAGAATGCATACAAAATGATGTATGCACTACTCAAAGAAGAGCAAAAGGCTGTTGAAACAAAAGAATGGCCAAAGAAGAGTCATTCCACAAAAGGAAGAGATCCCAATACCTAAAACATCCAAGATATTCACCAGAGTGCAAAAATGCCAAAAACTAAATAAAATATACTTGGATATGAATCTGGGAAAATGACTCATAGTACTGGAAAGATTGCGAAACAAGTTTTCCAACAATATCTCGTTTGCAAAAAATGGAGTCTGGATGCGCAAGTTACACCCCCGAGAAGGAAAAAAGAAGCTCTTCCTTTGAACTCCTGGTATGAAAAGTGGAAGAAAAAAATATAAAATCCAAAATGCCAAAAAGATTCATCTCAAAACAAGCTTTCCAACAGTATCTTGTTTTCCTAATTTTGACACCGTATGCTAAAGTTATGAGAAAAAAACCAACAACTATGATGGAGGGCCAAAAAAAGTGTCTGAAGGATGTTGATGTGTGATGATGTCAAAACTTGACAAACCTAAATTTGATAGCCATCTACCCATCACCGAAAAAATCCAATAGACCCCTATGGCCAAAAAATTTGGGCCCCTACTCACACAGGTGACCATGGGTGAAACTCCTTGCGACTAGGGGTTGTTCATATGACCACCAGCTAGAAAAATTAGGGGCTGCACCCTGGCTAACCATCGGTTAACCCAAGATGGTTAGTTGTAACCACCTACAATTAATCCAGCGGTAATCACACCGTGACAATTGGCAAAGACTGCACGGCTAACCGCGACAAAAACCACAGTGGTAACCATGGCAGATCCGTTGGTGGAAGGCCTTGGCGGTCCTGCTGATAAATTTTTTTTGCCTCAAATTGCATGCCCAATTCGTACAACCTGGCATGCAAAATGTTTTTCCTTAGAGGTCAATTTGTCCAAATTTGACAAATTTTATATGAAAATAGGGGTTCTTGGGTGCTTTGAACGCAATAGTGAGGTTCGTTTGAGCCCAAAGTGACCAGAAAAAGAGGTCCCCCCAAATCCAACAAAAAATCCTCTAAAAATTATAGATTTGATGAACAAGGCCGAATCTCTCAAGAAAAGAACAGTGGCATGAAGATCTGAAGCTCTCATACCATGTTGGAGTTGATGAGAAAACAACCATTGATTTCAAAGTGGAATTATCTATGGTTGTCCACCTTGAGTCCATTTTAGGTGGTTTGCACAATGGTCAGCTCCACAAGTGTAACACCCACCTGGAGGACCTTTCTTCTATGTTCCCTTATTAATTGTTTCATTATCCTTCTTCTCATTATTGAGCCCCCTTTTATCTCCTTTTGAATCTTGTTGATTCCCATTGATCCCTTTATGTTATTACTACTTGAGTCATATCCATATCCTTTCTTATTAAAGGTTTGGGAGGGTTGTGACCACTTCACCCTTTTTTAGCTTTTTCCTCTAATGGTGTCATTCTTTTTGAGCTTATGCTCCTATCTAATGGTCTTTTAATAGGATTTGTTCATAGTGGACAAGGTATGGACATCCATAGGACCACTGATATTGTTTTTGAGACTCATGATAAACTTTTTCAAATAATATTTATCATATGCCTAGAACTTAGGTACATATTTAAGCAATTGGGTGAATCTCTCCCAACACTCATTTACAAAGAGTTCTCCTTGTCTGAGGTCTTGAAAGTATATAAATTTTTTTCTCAAATAAGAGACAAGGAAACCATCTTTGCATAAAACTTCCAAAAAATTGGTCCTAGGTTACAATATCTAACTTTAGCCCTAGCTCATCCCTCTTATTTTCACACCAACTAACAACTTCTCCCATCAGTTAGTAATCTACCCACACTACATTCATGTTCTTAGCCTAATTGTGTATCTCAAAATACTTCTTAATTCTAGTAAACCATGCTTCTATATCATCCCCTGAGACTAAAATATCATATTGGGGTGGTTTGACCTTTTCATATCCTTTGCAATAATTTTCCTTTTACTAGTTTGAGTTTGGGTCTAATATTGTTCTCCCCTATAATCACTTGGGCTAGTGTGTTCTTGTCTGTCATATTTGTCCCTAGAGTGAGACTCGGGCTCCCTGTCTCTTTATTCATCAGGTTTCCCTACATGTTTCTCTAGATATCCGAGCTTGACTTGGGTCTCTTGCATCATCTAGATGAGTTGATCAAGTTTTCTTGATGGAGTATCAAAGATCCAGACCCACCAACTGTGTCTTGTATATTTTCCATGCCAAGGTTTTCTTAATTTTTTTGAAATTAGAAGATTTAATTAATTTTACTAACTCTAGATAATTTATTTTTAACTTAAATTTAAGCTCATAGTACAACACAAAAAATGGATATATTTTATTAATTTCTTTCAAAATAGTATTGTGTCTACATTATTATTTACAATTAGAAGCTCTATCTAGAACTAATATAACTACTAGTGATGGGCTCTTCTTTCACTTCTAGGTCAGAGTGTGGTACAAGTTTATAATCTGGAGAAGGTGTTCAATGTTTTATTACATTCTATGGCTCAACATGTTCTACAATTTTGATTTCAGTAGTGGGTTTAGTTTTAGGTTTTAGTTGAGGAGTATGGATGCCTTAACCACTTCTTTTCCTAAAGTTGTCCATTTTCACCTGTGTCTCGAGTCATTTAATTGCTTCTATAAAGGTTTCCATGTCGAAAAGTAAAGAGCAGCAAAAATAATCATACTTTCAATTTGTTACTGTCTCAAGTTGGACATAGGTTGGGTTTCAAGCTCTTTTCTATTTAGTTGTGTGTATCTGCATCGTGACAATACCAAAATGTTTTATTTTGGTTTATTAACTAAATTTTCTTGGTGGTGAGCCCTAGGTTCAATGTAGAATGAAGTGTTGACTGAGCAGAATAATATCCTATTAACTCAAGGATTGGATATCCTTTAACAGTGATTCATTGCTTAAAATCATCACGTATCTACTTAGAACATCATGCTAGACTTCATTAAATGTATCAATCTGGGAATGTGAACTTGAGATGATGATTGCAAAGTTTATGCTTTAGTTCTCCTCAAGAGTCATCACTACTAAAGTAAAAGCTATTGCTACAGGAGATTTATACAAGAAACTGAAACTACAGATTAACTCTCATCTTGAATGAAAAACTTAACAGTAAATAGATAATGCTTCAGAAGTAAACCTATGCTGCTGGAAATAGTTAATGGTTCTGCTACCAGTGGCTGCAGGAGCAATAGTGCTTAACAACTTCAAAGAAACTTAACTGAATCCTACTTAAACATCAATAGGGGATTCACCTCCCATGTGGGCCCCCATAAAAGTATGAATGAATTATAACTCAGAGATTGAAATTTGGAACTGTCATATATTCATTTAACAAAACGTAGATACAATATAGGATATCAAAGTATTTCACTTTGTTGCTAGATTACATTATGAATTCCTCAAAAAACATCTAACTAGCCTAGAATCATAAGTTCCATCTTATTTAAAAGCAACTAAGAAAAATATAACACCTACAAACTAGGTCCTTCATTACATATCATAACAACTTCAGTTACAGGAATGAAAACATCATTTATGCAAGAAGATAAGCCATATTTAGTGCTTCGAGAATATAGGAACACTTGGTAACTAGATTGACTTGGCCTAAATCAGCAACCGCAAAGTTATGGAAGGAGTGGAGCTATGGTGAAATCTGAAACAGTTATTCACCTTAAAAGACCCACTCATCCTTGAGTCTGCGCTCCTTGTTGACTTGTTCTTCTCCTGCAAAAGGTTAACATAACAGAATCCACAACACGAATCCAAGGCAGAGATCATAATAAGTTTTCCTATTTTAATGTAGCCTTGTCACATGGCTGCAAGAGGTCTACCCATTAAAGCTAGAGAAGAAAAATACTAGATTTTATCATAACATTCATTAATCTATATATATATTCAGTATTGTCCTTTAGTTTCAAAAGTTTCAAATATACATATGGCTAAAGTTTAGAAACATAAAAGGTTGTATAATGTTTATGAAAAACCATAAGATATTTAAGTCTGAACTTAGAAAATCATAAACAAAACATCTCATAAACTTGACTCATCATTCCCCCCAGCTTAGCTATTTGTTGGTCCCACAACAAATAAATTCTTCAACTTGGCTGTCAATCTATAATCAACAGCTGTTCTCTTTCCAGTACCTCCCTCTGCAAGACTCCAATAGAATCCCTTTGTTTCCCTTTGTTTCTTCCATCTGTCCTTTTCCCTTTGCATATCAAAACTGTCCAGATTTTCTGAGTTTTCAAGTAAAGGAGACATCAGTAATGGAGGCTAAAAGGTTAGTGGAATCCATAAAATTTCTCTCTCTCCTCCCAAGGAAATATACCAAGGTGTGCGCTGGGTTGCCATAGCAAAATTGAGAGGTGCAAGTGGTTCTCTATTTCTCATCTCCCTAGATAAACTGTTCCAGTGCCACTAAATGGAATTTATAGCCTCAGGTAGTTCAAAATCTATCATCTATTCATATGCATTAAATGTTTCATTTCTCATTGGATAGATGATCTTGCTACCTGATTCAAAGGGGGCAATTCTTAACCAATTATAATAGTAAGTTCAAGGATCTTTGGCTTCAGGCCTTAGAAATAGGGGAATTTCTGACTCCAAATCCCTATACATTTTGGCTTGAGTGTCCCAACTAATTTCATTCTGTACCCAAGACATGAGGGCTCTGAGTTGAATATCCCCAACATAAAGCAAGGGATTACAAACTCGATCATTAGGGACTACTAGGTTGTGGAGATAGAATTCACATAATAGATTTTGAATGGCTGCAAGAGAGTTATGGAAGGCTTGAGAAAATTAAGTAGGCTCTTGTAATGAGGAAGATTTGTCCTACATAATACAAGTCATCTGATAGTTCAACAACTGTTCTTTAAGAAACAAGGCATAGATAGGTGATGGGGATCTACAACCCATTAGGTCAGGAATTAGAGATGTAATTTTGTCAAGTTTCACACTTAGCTATTCTATCCTTTCCTCCTAAACAAGTGTTTCCTGATAATGATAGTCTACTACCCTATTTAGTTCTTTCCATTGTTGTTTCCACTACTCTCTCTTAGAATTTAATTTCTTAGACAATTGGAAGATAACAGATAACAAAGATGTTGAACTAGATTGATCTGTTATTGAACTAAGGCAAGAATTGTCTACTGCTTGAGGAACAATTGACTTACCATTGTTAGCACTTTCCCTCTTCAAAGGATATGTCCAGATGATCATAGCCCTCTCGGTGTTAGAGAATTGTTGAGGCACTAAAGCTAATGTATCTAATCCTTCATTCAAAATTTTCTCTACTACCTTATTTACAAGGTCTACATCAATATCTAGATTTTCTTCATAGGGATCCCTTTCTACTATAGGAGATCCTACTGTAGGAGAGAACATTTTGTCATCTTCTTCCTTGATGTAACTATCAGAGTCATCACTTTCTGAATCATCTTCCTGAGGATTCCTAGAGGTTGATCCTCTCCTTCGAAACACATAAGCTTGCTCTTCTGGTCTGGAGTCCTCTCTGAATATAATGACTTCTGCATTTACTGGCTTACCAGGAACCTGCTCTACTTTAACATCAGGAAATCCCTCAAATGTTTCCTACTCCATAATCACAGTCCATTTTTCTTCCTACTGAGAAGTTTCAGGCTGTGATTCAGCCTCTTGCTGAATGTTTTCATCCTCTTCTTCCTTCTACCTAGAATCTTGTTCTACATTTGGCTCATCAACTAGAATCTCTGTAGTTGTTTTTGACCTCCTCCTAGCACTTCTCCTTAACAGAGTTTCCTCCTTCTTTTCTGGAGATTTCCTTTTTCTGGAAGTGCCCGTTGCTATAGGAGATGCCTTAGCCTGCTGACTAGTACCAAGGTTAATTTTCTTTTTCTTTTCCTTTGGGGAAACCGTTTCCACTGCAGGAGCAACTTCAGCCTTTTCTGTAGGAGTCTCTGATTCCTCTTCATGAGTTGATCTTGAAGTAGAGGAATTAGGGGTCCTAACCCTAGATTTCTTTTTGGACGAAGAACATTGTCCAATTTCAATAAAAATTTTCCTAACCCCTTTAGCAGTTTTAATCCTCTATCCCACTCTATGCCCAATTGGTTTCGGGGTTGGCTCCTTAAACCCTTGAAGCAGAAATTCCTCCCAAAAAATTTCTGACTGCTCCCTTAAGGATTTTTCCACTATTAATTTGATTAAATAGTGGTGAGAGATAGAATTTCATTTACCCTCTTGAACTAGAATGGCCTGCTTTGACAAGATGCCAAACACAAAACTAGGGACATTGATAGGCCTATTGTCATGTCTTAAATAGCTCAAGAATGTAAAGTGAACAACATGCAGGAATGAGTGCCACCCTTCGCAGGCATAATATCTAATGATATGAACCGCACATTGCCTAAATGGCTCTGGAAGGGATAGTCTAAATGTACCTTGTTTCCGGTCAACTTCAAGTGGTGGGTCTGCATGTAGAGTGAACTGAGCTTTGGAAGTAGTTGGGTCAAGATTCTCTGCAAATTCCTCACCTTCCTACGGTAAGCCCATAAACTCTACCAAAATTGACTGAGAAAATGACACCTTTGGTCCTTTAACTATAGCCACTCCATCTTTTAAGGATTTAAGAAACTGAAGTGCAACTTTGTCATCCCATCTAGTTAGCTTCTGGATATAATCCATCCAACCCCTTGCCTGAAAATACGGCCTACAATTCTGGTCTTCTAGAAAAACATTATGCACAATGGGCTCCCTTCGAATGAGGTCTCCTCCCATTGTCTAGTTTCTAAGATACCCAAAATGGAGTTGCAGGAGATAAAAATAGACAACCAAAATTTTGAACAAGAAAGCTTGAAAAGGCAGGTTGCAGGATGATTTCAAAATTTGAAATTTCTAGCAATGTAGCTCGAGAAATGAGCTTATGAGTGACATAAATGCAAATTATCGTATTAACATTTCATAATTACTCATAAGTACTCTTCGCAAAACTCGTACTCAACATAACTTGCCACCTTACTTTATACGTGCGAAAAATAATAACGCATCATAATGATTTTCAAAAGTGTTTAATCATGGTAGAAAAATATAAGTACAACAGGAGAAAGGAATAAATATAAAGATTGCATAAACATAATGACAAAAAAAGTTGATATAACCTCCCCCCCAGCTAAAATATTGCAAGTGGTCCCTCACTTGTAGTGGTGCCAAGGCATACGATAAAAATAGGGGGAAAACAAATTAAAATTGCATACCTTGAGATGTGTGCTAACCTAAAGTGTTGCTGAGGTGGCAGGTGTTGCTATCCACAAATGAAAGAAAATATGAGGTGGATGGGTGATAGACAAGAAATGAAGTGGAATTTTATTATGGAGAAGTGACTTTCATTAAGAAAGTGTTTATTATGAAAGTGACAAGATCTTTTTAGAGTGAGGAAGGAAAATGAGCAAAAATCTCATTACAAGTTGTTGCAGGAAGTGTGTCACCAATGATAGAAGAGAATTGCTCTAGGAACTCATCCTTACTCTAGGGTTTGTGATATAACTTCAATATGTGACCATTGACTAGCAGTTTGAAATGCATTGGATCAACTGTGGAGAGCTAAACCATGCCATTTAGAAAGACTGCAATTATCTCATATGGTCCAAGCCATCTGGTTTGGAATTTCCCTAGGTTATGCTAATACTGAGAGTCATAGAGGAGGGCCCAGTCTCCAACTGAAAACACTTTGTCCTTGACAAAATTTTCATGCCATTGCTTGCACTGATGTTGGATCAATTATGTGTTATGCAGGGTAGATTTTTGCCACTCATCAAGGCCATTCAAACTCAAAATCCTGTCTTGTTGTGCTGCAGTGAGATCCATCCCAAGATCAATAGCTGTCTGAAGTGTCTTATATTCAAATTCAATAAGCATGACTATAGAGCAACCATAGACAAGCTCAAATGGTGTGAAACTAGTTGTAGACTTCCATGTAGTTTGGTATGCCCAAAGTGCTTCAGGAAGTCAGATATCCCAATCTTTCTTATGGATGGCTACTATTTTAGTGAGAATAGATTCCAACTCCTGATTGGTAACTTCCACCTACCCATTAGCATGGGGGTGATAAGGTTTACCATGCCTAATGTTATATTCCTCCATCAGAGCAGCAATCAAATTGGAAGTAAACTGAAGACCTTGATTAGATTAAATCTCCCTTAGTACTCCAAATCTAGTGAAGATGAATTCATAAAGGAACTTTGCAACATTTTTATCCCTAGGGTGCTTCATAGGTTTAGCCTCAGCCTATTTTGTAACATTGTCAGTGCAAACAAGGATATAGGATTTGCCTTGGGAAGAGGGCTCAATAGGACCAACAAAGTCAATCCCCCATTTGTCAAAGGGTGTGACAATGACCTATGGCTGCAGGGGCATTTCATCTACTTTGTAGGCTATCCCATGCATTGGCATTTGTCACACTTTTTGGTGTACTGAGTAGCATCTTTGTGTAGACCGGGCCAATAGTAACCTATAGTCAAAATTTTCAATGTTGTTCTTTTGGCAGCAAAATGTCCACCACAAGGTTCATCATGACATGCCTTGAGGATATCATAGGTTTCATCCTCTCTTATGCATCTTCTAGTTACTTGATCAGGACCAGTATAAAACATGAATCCAGAAATCCATGAATAATTAAAGCTCTTTTTAGTTAACATCCTTCTTTCTTTAGCAAAGAAATGAGCTGGTGTCTTACCAGTCGTGAGATAATTAGCAATATCGACATACCAAGGATTGTGTGTAGTCAGTAAGAAAAGATGTTCATCAGGAAAACTATCATCAATGGCTGCAAGATCATCAGGTACATGTAACCTAGAAAGAAAATTAGCTACCACATTGGTTTTACCAGGTTTATCTATTATGGTAATGTTAAACTCCTACATAAGCAACAACCAGTGAGCCAATCTTCCAGAGATTACAGGCTTGTTCATGAGATACTTAATAGCAGAATGGGGTGTGCACATAGATCTCATATCCAGTGATGTAGTGTCTGAATTTATTCAGGGCATAAATGACTGCAAGAAGTTCTTTTTCAGTGATAGTGTAGTTAAACTCAACGCCCTGTAAATTTTTACTGATAAAGTAAATTGCATGCTCAACTGAGTCCACCTTCTGACCAAGCACAACTCCAATAGCATAGTCTGAGGCATCATTATGAATGTGAAAAGGCAAGCCCCAATTAGGTCCTCTCAAAACCAGTGCTGTAGTGAGAACTTCTTTAAGTTGCAGGAAAGACTTTGCACACTCAGAATCCCAAGAAAATTCAACATCCTTCTTGAGAAAGTTATACAGTGGTGCTGCAAGCTAACTAAAATCCTTTATAAACCTTCTATAATACCTGGCATGTCCAAGAAAACTTCGCACATCTTTTTGTTTTGCTGGAGTAGGTAATGTGCTAATCACTTCAATCTTGGCAGGGTCCACTTGAATACCTTTTGAAGATATGAAATGTCCTAAGACAACCCCTTCTTCCATCATCATGAAGCACTTTTCACTATTGAGAGAGAGGTTAAAATCATGACATCTCTAAATAAATTTCTCCAAATTTTCCTTGGCCTCATCAAAAGTATGCCCATAGGTGGTAAAGTCATCCATGTAAATCTCCATGCAATCAATAGAGATATCTAAGAATATACTAATCACAGCTCACTGGAAAGTAGCAGGGGCATTACACAACCCAAAAGGTATCACTGAATAGGAAAATGTGCCACATGGGTAGGTGAATGTTGTCTTCTATTGGTCTTCACGAGCTATTTGTATATGATTATAACCACTGAATCCATCCAGAAAAGAGAAGTATTTCTTTCCAGCTAGGTTATCAAGGACTTGATCTATGAACGGTAATGAAAAGTGGTCCTTCTTAGTGGTTGTGTTAAGCTCCCTATAGTCGATACAAAATCTCCACTTTCCTCCTTTCTTAGGTACTATAACAAGAGGGGATACCCACTGACTATCAGAAATGGGATATATGAAGCCAACATTTAACAACTTCTGTAGCTCATTCTTAACTATATCCCTTAGAGCTGGGTTAACCCTTCGCTGAGGTTGGAAAACAGGTCTGAATTTAGGACTGATATAAATTTTGTGAGTGCAAAGCTTAAGGTCTAGGCCTTTCATGTCAGTATAATCCCAAGCAAAGGCTGATTGATGTTCTGTTAGAAGCTGCAGGACATTTGTCTGCTGAGAGAGAGTCAAAGTGTTGTTTACATTTAACTCCCATCCTGAGCTGACCTCTAGCTTAGTGACCTTTTCTATCATGGACAACTGAGCAATTGGGGAAGACTCCATTTGATGAGGCAATAATGTATGAATAAATTTGGAAGTTTCTAAATACTGTAGAGCATCGAAAGGTGGTAACAAAGTTTCAAGAACACAGTCCTCTTGGGAACACACTTGGGATTGCACTCCATACTCATTCATAATAATGGAGGAAATGATTTCATCTTCTCCCCTAGAAGCTACAAAAGGTTCCCTAGATATCATCATTAACTGGTGAATGAAATTGACCTTAGGTTTAGTATCATCCAAGTCTAGCTAGATTATCTAGTCATCTTGCAACAAAGGTTGAGCTGGGGAATATAAAGTCAGATATTTAGTGTTGACTCCATTGGATATAGTCATTTTTCCTGACCGACAAGCTATATAGGCATTTGTAGTAGCTAGCCAAGGCCTGCCTAGAATTATAGGATATCCTCCCATGTTAGCCTTTGGAGAAAGGACAACAAAGTCAACCGAATATTCCAAAGAATTCAAGGTGACTATTACATCATCTACCATCGCATAAGGTGTAATGGGGGAACTATCAACAAGCTGAAGGATGGTTGGGGTTTTCCTAAGACTGATGATATGCAACTGAGACATTACTTCCTTGGTCATGACATTTATAGATACACCTAAGTCAACTAGAGCATTTTGGACTTGCATTCTTTGAATAGTGACTGTAACCACAGGGTTACCAGGATCAGAATACTTTGGAACTGCCAATTTCTCCAACATTAGATTAGATAATTGGCCTAGGACATGTATGTTTTTAGGATCCTTTTTCTTCCTCCCAGGTTGCTTGATACAAGCTTCCTTGATGGCTTTAGTATATGTAGGTACTTCCTTTATTGCATCTAACTAGGGAATTTTTACTGTCATTTTCTTTAGTTGGGCAAGAAAATCCAACATTGCTTGATTTTCCACTAGCTTAACTTGTTCCTCCAACCTATGAGGAAATGAGGGTTCTTGTGCTGCAGGAGCTGCAAGAGCAGTAGGTTTGACTGGTACCTCAGTTGGTTCTATTAAGGCATCCTCAACTTCGGTAATGATAGGCTGTTGTGGAGGAGGAAGAGTTGTGTCAGATCTTAGATGGATATTATTTAGGGAAATTGCATAGCTCTGCTATTGTGTTGTTGGTTTAGCATTGTTGGGATTAGGAGTAGGCTGAGTAGGAAATTGAGTCTATTTAGGGAAAGTAGTGTTGGTTGTAGGAGGAGGCATCAAATCTTTCTGTTGAGGTGGTGGCATCAAAGCTTGGTGGTTTGATTGGTTCATCAAATTGTGTGGTTGTTGTCACCCATGCTGGGGCTGTTGCCAGGGTTGCTGAGGTTGTGACCAATCCTATTGAGATTGTTGCCATCTTGGCTGATGCTACTGCTAGCCTTGCTAAGGTTGTTGCCAACCTTGCTGAGGCTACTACCAACTTGGTTGATGCTACTGCCAGCCTTGCTGAGGTTGTTGCCAACCTTGCTGAGGCTGCTACCAACTATTATACCCACTAAATCCACTATGCTATTGATTTTGTCATGCATTATTATTATTAAAATTTTGAAGAGGATCTTGGGGAATACCTAGTCTCTAAGCCCATGGCCTTCACTGGGCAATGTAGAGCACATCTCCATTCTCATCAATGGCTTTGAACTCGGTAGGCATAGGTTGGGACTCCAAGCTTGCAACAAAATTACACTGACAATTCCTTTTCTTCTCCCTACAGTGTGGACAATACTCTGCTAAAATTGCATCAGCTTCATCTTTCTTTCTCCTTGTCTACATTGTGTCCAACTGAGTAGCGACATCATTAATGATGTCTTGCTTGAAATCTGACAATAGATTGGATAACTCTATTTTGGATACCCCTGCATCATTGGACTTGTGAGGCAAGGCTCTCAAGCCTCTTTCTTTCTTGATAGTAGCTCTAGAATAGTTCAAACATATGCTCTTTATGTCATCCCATGTCTTCTGAGTAATGTCCCCCCCTGCCATAAGGTCAAGGGCCTCTATGTTCCCATCATTCACACCTCTAAAAAACAAATGCTTTTGAGATTCTTCATTCAGCTCATGTTGTGTGTTATGCTGCAGGTTGAACATGAACCTGGAGACATAGTCTTCCAAGGTTTCATCTTCCTTCTGTGACATTTTAAATATGTCATCTCCTTTTAAGTCCCCTCCTCTGCAATAATCTTTATACTTATCAAGAAACATGGTGCACATTGCATTCCAATCTGCTACAACATCAACACCCAAACTCATAAACTACCATAGAGCAACCTATTTTAAAGTGGAAGGAAATAGTTTGAGCTTATGGCCATCAGTGGTGTAATCATAGCTTTGGCAGAGGACATCAAACTCAAAGAGGAAAGTCTTTGGATCTTCTCTGATGAGTCCATAGAATTCAGGAGGTGCGACTGCAGGAATGTTCTTCAGATTTTGGTTACCTTGCTGAGTAGGAATAAGAAAAGGGAAGGTAGGATGAGCCATTACGTTATCTAGATATTCTGGGTAAGCAAAGAGGGCATTTAAATGGTAAGACTCTTCAGATGATGGTGGCGAAGGCAATTGATCATAGGCATCAGCAAACACGTTCTCAAATGGTTCTTCTACTTGTGGGTTCTCTAATTGGGGTTCTTCAAATGTTAGATTGAAAACCTCAAATGGTTCTCCCTAATTAAGGTTAGGTAGGAATCACCTAAGATGATCCCTACATCTATGCATGCAAAATTATGCAGAATGAAAACTAACTTAATGACTTCTGGGTCAAACTAAATTGACACCATCCCCAACAACGACACCAAAAATGACTGGTTGGAATAATATCCCAGTAACTCAAGGATTGGACATCCTTTAATAGTGATTCATTGCTTAAAATCATCATATATCTACTTAGAACATCATGTTAGACTTCATTAAATGTATCAATCTGAGAACGTGAACTTGAGATGATGACTGCAAAGTTTATGCTTTAGTTCTCCTCAAGAGTCATCACTACTAAAGTAAAAGCTATTGCTACAAGAGATTTATACTAGAAACTGAAACTACAGATTAACTCTCATCTTGAATGAAAAAATTAACAGTAAATAGATAATGCTTCAGAAGTAAACCTATGCTATTGGAAATAGTCAATGGTTCTGCTACCAGTGGCTGCAGGAGCAACATTTCTTAACAACTTCAGAGAAACTTAACTGAATCCTACTTAAACATGAACAGGGGATTCACCTCCCATGTGGGCCCCCGCAGAAGTATGAATGAGTTATAACTCAGAGATTGAAATCTGGAACTATCATATATTCATTTAACAAAACATAGATACAGTATAGGATATCAAAGTATTTCACTTTGTTGCTAGATTACAGTATGAATTCCTCAAAAAACATCTAACTAGTCTGGAATCATAAGTTCTAGCTTATTTAAAAGCAACTAAGAAAAACATAAAACCTACAAACTAGGTCCTTCATTACATAGCATAACAACTTCAGTTACAGGAATGACAACATCATTTATGCAAGAAGATAAGCCATATTTAGTGCTTCGAGAATATAGGAACACTTGGTAACTAGATTGACTTGGCCTGAATCAACAACTGCAAAGTTATGGAAGGAGTGGAGCTATGATGAAATCTGAAACAATTATTCACCTTAAAAGACCCACTCATCCTTGAGTTCGCGCTCCTTGCTAACTTGTTCTTCTCCTACAAAAGGTTAACATAATAGAATCCACAACACAAATCCAAGGCAGAGATTATAATAAGTTTTCCTATTTTAACGTAGCCTTGTCACACGGCTGCAGGAGGTCTACCCATTAAAGCTAGAGAAGGAAAATACCAGATTTTATCATAACATTCATTAATCTATATATATATTCAGTCTTGTCCTTTAGTTTCAAAAGTATCAAATATACATATGGCTAAAGCTTAGAAACATAAAAGGATGTATAATGTTTATGAAAAACCATAAGATATTTAAGTCTTAACTTAGAAAATCATAAATAAAACATCCCATAAACTTGACTCATCAAGTGCCTTGATACAATATGTAACATGACTTATGTACTAAACTAGAAGAATGCATTACTAAAATAAAAACTTTATGAAGGAAATCATCAAAACATTCCATTCTATTTTTTTACTTGAAATAATACGTATATCAACTAATTTGCATCTTTTAAACAAATAAGAAGCTTCTATAAAAGAAAGATATTGTTCCATTTATAATTTCAATGTAAATAAATTCATCAATAAAGTACAAGTGGATTTTAGAGAATATAGTGAATGCTTTCATATTTCAAAAATCCATTCTAGTTTCTTTGTGTTTCCAAATGTAACAATGAGGGAACATATCATCAAGGCATTTTGACCACCCAACCACAAATCTACCAATCCCCTGCACAAATTCCTACTCAAAGTGACTTGACCCTTCGCAAGGGTGTAATATAATGATAGGTTAAGTCATCTCAGCTTGGTGTTTTGTTCCTACAAAATTATAGTCGTCCATACATTGTAACTACTCCTAACTAATATGACCTTTGACTAGTTAATGTATCTGGATCAAATCACTACAACATTTGGGGTCGAATTTCAATGCCAATTTGCAATGCCACTACAATTTGTGTATATATATTTTTTTGCAAGTGCCCCCAATGATGTCATATTAGCGACGCTATTGTTGTAATTGTGACACCCATTTGGTTATAAAAAAAAAAAAAGGAAAAAGGAAGTGTCATTTGTAATTTGTGAATTCAAAGAGCTACCACGAAGACGACACTGCATTTTTGCATGGCATGAAGAGGGCATCTGAGTTTGGCGTGCATGAGCGAAGAGGCTGGCACCATTTGGGAAGAGAGAATTGGCACTTGAGGTAGGCATTCGAGCTTTGTCTTCTCATTAACTCAATTTTAGTGGCATTGTTTATTTGATAGCATTGTTAATAGTGGCATTGTTTACATCTTAATTAGCATTTGGAATGCTCGATGACCTGTGAGCTTTGAGAGCTAGGGCATCGTTGCTATTACCTTCAAGGCATTGTGTGAAGTGTTTGATCTTTCTTTATTTGTTTTTCTATTGATATTCACTATGTGGTACTCCCTGTTTGTGATCATTTCATGAGAAAATGTCTTGATGGCTCGCGGGCTGCAAGCTAGGGCATCATACATTGTTTATGAGCTCACTATTTAATACTTGCATTGTTTACATCTTATCATTTGGAATGCCTAATTATCCATGAGCTTTGAGAGCTAGGGCATCTCTTCTATTACCTTTAAGGGATTGTGTGAAGTGTTTGATCTCTCTTTATTTGTTTTGCTATTAATATTCACTATGTGGTACTCCCCGCTTATGATCATTTCATGAGGAAATGCCTTGATAGCTCATAGGCTGAAAGCTAGGGCATCATACATTGTTCATGAGCTCACTATTTAATACTGGCATTGTTTACATCTTTTCATTTGGAATGCTTGATGACCTACGAGCTTTGAGAGCTAGGGCATCGGTTATATTACCTTCAAGGCATTGTGTGAAGTGTTTGATCTCTCTTTATTTGTTTTTCTATTGATAGTCACTATGCGGTACTCCCTATTTATGATCATTTCATGAGGAAATGTCTTGATGGCTCGCGGGCTGCAAGCTAGGGCATCATACATTATTCATGAGCTCACTGTTTAATACTGGCATTGTTCATGAGCTCACTGTTTAATACTAGCATTGTTCATGAGCTCACTGTTTAATATCTGGCATCATGCAAACATACATTAATAGACTTACTATTTTGAATTTGAACTCGGGCATCATGCAATGTTATTGCTGTCATTGCATGCTTTCTGCTGTTATGCACCATATATTTTTTTATACCCTGTTTATTTCATTGAGACCGTGAGCTTGGCATTTGTAATGTATTTTCTATTATTGGATCAATGCTACCATGTTGTTGAGTCTGTCTATGGCTTGACTATGCACATGCATAATTGTAGATGAGGATCAGTAATATGGTGCCAGACATTGCTTAGATCCTTTGGATCTAACCCCATATTTTCCTTACTTGCAGGTTTTGGATCATATAAGAGCATACTGGATTGAACCTCAGGTCAACACTTCATTACTTCAGGCAATGTCTGGTACCTTCATTATTTATGTTCATCCACTTACGTATGTTTGCATTCATTCATATTCTTCTAAAAGTTGGCTATTAGTGACCATATAGGACCATTCTTGATGTTTTTGGGTCGTTTGATGAAAAGATGTAAATAGGGACATCAATAATAAAATAGGGATATATTAAGATTAATATCGTAAGTAAAAACATTACACAGTGGTATTCAGATTAAGTACAGTTGCATTTTCTTTTGAAAGTTATTTTTTATATATATACATGTAATCTTTAGATGCAAAAATTTCTTTTTTTTTACATGTATCTTTGCATGAAATGAACACAAATTAAACAAGATCATCTAATAATGCAAACTAGGGTACTATAGTGACTCATCTAGTAATTAGTTCCCCAAACCATTACTAAGGATTGAACATAAGTCTAAGTCCCTGAATCTATTGTTCTATGTGTATAAAACAATATATGGTGCACAACAACAGCAAGCATGCAATGGTAGCAATAACATTTTATGATGTCTGAGCTCAAATTCAAAGAACTAAGTGTATTAATGTATGATCTAATAGCAACAACCTCATTGATCATTACCTTTCACTCCTCCATCATTATAGAAGAGATAACTACCTACAACTAGGGCATCATGCATTGTTTATGAGCTCATTGTTTGAGCACCTCATGTCTCAAATTCAAAGAAGTAAGTGTATTAATGTATGATCTAATAGCAGCAACCTCATTGATCATTACCTTTCACTCCTCCATCATTATAGAAGAGATAACTACCTACAACTAGGGCATCATGCATTGTTCATGAGCTCACTGTTTGAGCACCTCATGTCCCTATTTGATTGGCCAGTGCTCAAACAATGAACTCATAAATTGAGACACCCATTTGGTTATTAAAAAAAAAAAAGTGTCATTTTTAATTTGTGAATTCGAAGAGCTACCGCGAAGACGGCACTGCACTTTTGCGTGGCACAAAGAGGGCATTCGAGTCTAGCATGCCCGAAGAGGCCGACACTGTGTGGGAAGAGGGCACTGGCACTTGAGGTAGGTATTCGAGCTTTGTCTATTTGATCATAAACAGGGAGTACCACATAGTGAATATCAACAAGAAAACAAATAAATAGAGAGATCAAACATTTCACACAATATATGTTGCTTATAGCTCACAGTCAACTACAATAGCTCACAGTCTCAATGAAATAAACACTGTATAAAATAATATATGGTGCACAACAATAGCAAGCATACAATAACAACAATAACATTGCATGATGCTCGAGCTCAAATTCAAAACAGTAAGTGTATTAATGTATGATCTAATAGAAGCAACCTCATTGATCATTACCTTTCACTCCTCCATCATTATAGAAGAGATAACTACCTACAACTAGGGCATCATGCATTATTTATGAGCTCACTGTTTGAGCACCTCATGTCCCTATTTGATTGGCCAGTGCTCAAATAGTGAGCTCATAAATAATGCATGATGCCCTAGCTTGCAGCCCACAAGCCATCCACTTATGTATGTTTGCATTCATTCATATTCTTCTGAAAGCTAGCTATTAGTGACCATATATGACGATTCTTGATGTTTTTGGGTCATTTGATGAAAAGATGTAAAAATTTATTAAAGGTAGGCATTTGAGCTTTGTCTTCTCATTAACTCAATTTTATTTTGATGGCAGTTGTTGATTTAATGGAAAAATATGAATGTTAATACTAGCATTGTTTACATCTTTGCATTTGGAATGCTTGATGACCCGTGAGCTTTGAGAGCTAGGCCATCATTGCTATTACCTTCAAGGTATTGTGTGAAGTGTTTGATCTCTCTTTATTTATTTTTTTGTTGATATTCACTATGTGGTACTCCATGTTTATGATCATTTCATGAGGAAATATCTTGATGGCTCGTAGGCTGCAAGCTAGGGCATCATACATTGTTCATGAGCTCAGTGTTTAATACTGGCATTGTTTACATCTTTTCATTTGGAATGCTCGATGACCCGCGAGCTTTGAGAGCTAGGGCATCATTTCTATTACCTTCAAAGCATTGTGTGAAGTGTTTGATCTCTCTTTATTTATTTTTTTGTTGATATTCGCTAGGTGGTACTCCCTGTTTATGATCATTTCATGAGGAAATGTCTTGATGGCTCGCGGGCTGCAAGCTAGGGCATCATACCTTGTTTATGAGCTCACTGTTTAATACTGGCATTGTTTACATCTTTTCATTTGGAATGCTCAATGACCCATGAGCTTTGAGAGCTAGGGCATCGTTGCTATTACCTTCAAGGCATTGTGTGAAGTGTTTGATCTCTCTTTATTTGTTTTGTCATTGATATTCACTAGGTGGTACTCCCTGTTTATGATCATTTCATGAGGAAATGTCTTGATGGCTCGCGGGCTACAAGCTAGGGCATCATACATTGTTCATGAGCTCACTGTTTAATACTGACATTATTTACATCTTTTCATTTGGAATGCTAGATGACCCGCGAGCTTTGAGAGATAGGGAATCATTGCTATTACTTTCAAAAGATTGTGTGAAGTGTTTGATCTCTCTCTATTTGTTTTGCTATTGATATTCACTATGTGGTTCTCCCTGTTTATGATTATTTCATGAGAAAATGTCTTGATGGCTTGCGGGCTGCAAGCTAGGGCATCATACATTGTTTATGAGCTCACTATTTAATACTGACATTATTTACATCTTTTCATTTGAAATGATTGATGACCCACGAGCTTTGAGAGCTAGGCCATCATTTCTATTACCTTCAAGGCATTGTGTGAAGTGTTTGATCTCTCTCTATTTGTTTTTTTGTTGATATTCACTATGTGGTACTCCCTGTTTATGGTCATTTCATGAGAAAATATCTTGGTGGCTCGTGGGCTGCAAGCTAGGGCATCATACATTGTTCATGAGCTCACTATTTAATATTGACATTGTTTACATCTTTTCATTTGGAATGCTCAATGACCTACGAGCTTTGAGAGCTAGGGCATCATTTCTATTACCTTCAAGGCATTATGTCAAGTGTTTGATCTCTCTTTATTTACTTTGTTGTTGATATTCACTATGTGGTACTCCCTGTTTATGATCATTTCATGAAGAAATGTCTTAATGGCTTGCGGGCTGCAAGCTAGGGCATCATACATTGTTCATGAGCTCAGTGTTTAATACTGACATTATTTACATCTTTTCATTTGGAATGCTCGATGACCCGCGAGATTTGAGAGCTAGGGCATCATTTCTATTACCTTCAAGGCATTGTGTGAAGTGTTTGATCTCTCTTTATTTGTTTTGCTATTGATATTCACTATGTGGTACTCCTTGTTTATGATCATTTCATGAGAAAATATCTTGATGGCTCATGGGCTGCAAGCTAGGGCATCATACATTGTTTATGAGCTCACTGTTTAATACTAGCATTATTTACATCTTTTCATTTGGAATGCTTGATGACCCACGAGCTTTGAGAGCTAGGGCATCATTTCTATTACCTTTAAGGCATTGTGTGAAGTGTTTGATCTCTCTTTATTTGTTTTGCTATTGATATTCACTATGTGGTACTCCCTGTTTATGATCATTTCATGAGAAAATGTCTTGATGGCTCGCGGGCTGCAAGCTAGGGCATCATACATTGTTCATGAGCTCACTGTTTAATATTGGCATTGTTTACATCTTTTCATTTGGAAGGTAGGCATTTGAGCTTTGCCTTCTCATTAAATCAATTTTAGTGGCATTGTTTACATCTTACCATTGTTAATAGTGGCATTGTTTACATCTTAGCATTTGGAATGCTTGATGACCTGTGACCTTTGAGAGCTAGGGCATCATTTCTATTACCTTCAAGGCATTGTGTGAAGTGTTTGATCTCTCTTTATTTGTTTTTCTGTTGATATTCACTATGTGGTACTCCCCATTTATGATCATTTCATAAGAAAATGTCTTGATGGATCACGGGTTGTAAGTTAGGGCATCATACATTGTTCATGAGCTCACTATTTAATACTGGCATTATTCATGAGCTCACTGTTTAATATATAGCCAGGCCATGTAAATGGTACCAGGCCAACCCAATCAGCCCAACAAAATGTGTCATGTTTATCTTTGTCAAATACACTTGTTCACCATTTTGTTCTTGTTCTTCACACAAATATTGCATCAAAAGTAATTTTAAACAATTATTCAAAGAAAAAAGAAACAACTACAATAGATCAGACCCAAAAAGAATATAGTCAAATACAATAGCTCACAGTCTCAATGAAATAAACAGTGTATAAAACAATATATGGTGCACAACAACAACAAGCATGCAATGACAACAATAACATTGCATGATGCTCGAGCTCAAATTCAAAATAGTAAGTGTATTAATGTATGATCTAATAGCAGCAACCTCATTGATCATTACCTTTCACTCCATCATTATAGAAGAGATAACTACCTACAACTAGGGCATCATGCATTTTTTATGAGCTCACTATTTGAGCACCTCATGTCCCTATTTGATTGGCTGGTGCTCAAACAGTGAGCTCATAAATAATGCATGATGCCCTAGCTTGCAGCCTGTAAGCCATCAAGACATTTCCTCATGAAATGATCATAAACGGGGAGTACCACATAGTGAATATCAACAAAAAAATAAATAAAGAGAGATCAAACACTTCACACAATATATGTTGCTTTATAATATTTTATTAAGACTAAATATATTGTTTTATGAGCTCACTATTTGAGCACCTCATATCCCTATTTGATTGGTCGGTGCTCTGTTTGTTATATTGATGCTATTAGATCAAATAGGGACATCAATAATAAAATAATACACTATGTGGTACTCCCTGTTTATGATCATTTTATGAGGAAATGTCTTGGTGGCTCATGGGCTTCTGCAAGCTAGGGCATGATACATTGTTCATGAGCTCACTGTTTAATACTAGCATTGTTTACATCTTTTCATTTGGAATGCTTGATGACCCGCGAGCTTTGAGAGCTAGGGCATCATTTATATTACCTTCAAGGCATTGTGTGAAGTGTTTGATCTCTCTTTATTTGTTTAATGGCATCTAATGTTGTCCTATGCATCTAATGCTGCTAATGCTATTGTTTAATGACTTCTAATGCTGCTGTTTAATGGCATCTAATGAATTGACTATCGTATAATGGCTTGATCCTCTAATTTATAACTTCCTCTAAGTCTGTTCAACCAACTTTGGTGGTTGGAAAATTATATTGAGACTAATTAAACATAAAAACCCCTTTTCCCTCCTTTTACAAGTGACCGTTGCTATTCAAAAATTTGAATTAACAACATTGCAAATGAAGCTTTTCTTAATATTTTTGAATCCTAAGACCTTGGGATATGATCTAAATAAACTTATTAAACCTTATTAAAACCAAATCTAAACTATTATAAGCTTGCAACTCAAAAACTCATCCTAGACTCCTAAATTGGTCCTAAGGCTTATTAGGCCTTTAAGGGCTTATTGCCAATTTATTACAGGTATTAACCTTATAGGTCATTATAGGCTCCAAAATGCTCCAATTGATGTCATTGGATATCTTCATGTTCACTGATGTCTTTTTTATTTCCATAGGTTTTGTGAACTCCTTATGTGCTCTAGGTGCCCCTACACCACTATGTGCTTTGAGCCAATAAAATTTTTATCATCATGATGAAGTAATAATGCATTAAATGTCTTACTTATCTCCCTATTCAGTTTTAATTTTATAGTGAATTCATGATTTATAATTCAGTTGTAGCAGCTCAATGTGTTTGAACTCAAGAATACCCCTTACTTGGTTTCCTACAAAGCTTTTGGCGAAATATGTCAGAAAATGAGAAGCTATGAGAAGGTGACATGAAGCTAATGAAAGGAGGCATCTCCAATTTATTTTGTAAATATACACATTAAGGATCATGTCAGATAACACAAGGGAATTCAATCAAAATAGGGAGACAATCACTAGATTGTTGTCTAACTTTCAAAGAGAAACTGATGACAAATGTTATTGTCCATGCAAGAGTTGTAACGGCTTAAAGATAAGAAGAATCAAAATCAAAATAGCAAAGAGACATTTTAGGGAGAATGGTCACATGGAAGGGGGGTTTGATTATAATCTAGTGGTAAGTTGTTTGTTATATTGTTTTCACAATTAATATACATATGAACCATGGAAGGAGGTTTGATTATCATCATTTTTATATAGGTCAATCTCCCCAGTGTGAATATAGAGGAACGTGGAGGTGTGAGTATTGAAGTTGAAGATCATGATCCCATAGAAGATGATGATCATGCGCTAGAAAACACATTTGAAGATGATGGTATGAATGCATTGATCGTTGACACATTTGGTACTGGTGCTGATGATGAGGATGACATTGACAACATCCATGATATACATCTACTTGAGAAGGTGGACACGGCCCTTTACAAAGGCTCCCAATCTACTCTTCTCTTTGTTGTATTGTTGTTGGTGAATTTGAAGGTTATGAATGGTTTATCCAACATAGCAATGTCACATATGCTAAGGTTTGTCATATATGTCATTATAGTCTATAAAAGGAGAAACATGTACCATTAAGATTGTTTATAGTAATGACTTATATTATTTGTTGCAGATTGATAGGTGAATTTTTGTTACCACCATCAAATGTTCTCCCTCGCTCGTACCAAGAATTATTTGCCACTATGAAGCATATTGGAATGGAGTATCAAACAATAGATGCTTGTCCTAAAGATCATATTATTTATTATAAAAAATATGAAAATGAAACAGAATGCCTTGAATGCCATACGAGCAGATATCAAGATGATCAAGTACAAAAAAGGTGTCTCGCAAGGTTCTTTGTCACATCCCCATTATTCCACGTCTGAAATGATTATTCAGGTGCAATAGCTTGGCACAATTTATGGATTACCATGCACGCGGCAGGAGTCAAGATGACATTATTTGAATGTCTGCAGACGGTTCATCATTTATGGACATAGAGGAAAAGTGGCCACACTTTAAAGAGGAACCTCAAAATCTCAGGCTTTCTCTAGCAGTAGATGGTGTCAATCTGCATGGAGAGATGAGATCTATTTTCTTGGTGTGGCCTATTTTTGTTATAAACAATAACCTTCCTCCATGGATGTAAATAAAGAGGGAGCACATTATGTTGGAAATGATTGTTCCAGGTATCTTATTATTTTATAATTATCTCCATGTAATTATAAGTCTTGGAGTGAAATGGCCACAATAATTATATGATTTTGTTGTTAATTCAGCTAGGTAAGTACCAAGTGAAAGATATGAATGTATATATTGTGCCTCTTATCGATGAGTTGTTGGTGTTATGGAATGGTTTCACTATGTGTGACATCTCCCAACCAATTGGACAAAGAGAATTTCAATTCCATGCAATGCTTGTGTGGACAATTCATGATGCTCCAGGGTTGACACATTTCTATGGTATGTTATGGTGAATTCTAGTTGTATGAGATAATTCAAATTTTAAAAATATACATATTTAATCCAATTTTATCGTTATCTTGTAAGTCTTCAAACAAAGGGAAAATTTTCATGTCCAATGTGTGGTCCAAAGATGAAATCCCATCATTCCAAAAGTTTAAAAAAACAAGTGTTTGATGAGTATAGGCAGTTCCTCCCCAGAAATCATAAGTATCGAAGTGTAGAAAGTTATCTTTTCAATGGGAAAGAAGAGACTACATCAAAGCCCTGAAGAATGACACCTCACCTATGGTAGTTGGAATATAATAGAATTCAAGGTAATATCATTCCATGTAATGGTTGATGTTTGAAAATTATATGTTTTGATTGTGTTTTGTTGGCTAATTATGTAGTTGATGATCTTGAAAGTCATGAAGGCATCATTGACCAGCTTCCAAAGGGACTAAAATGTTATCCCAGAGAATTTAGTAGGCTGCCCTACTATGAGCATCTACAAATTGTGTATTTGTTTGATACTATGCATATTGTAAAGAATGTAATAGAGACGTTGTGGAAAATATTGGATGGAAGGCATGACAAAGAAAAACTTGACAAAATTTGTAGTGACATTCATGATTCCAATCATGCAATGAAAAATATCATTGAATCAAATAGCAATGGAGACCGGATTAATGCAAGTGCTCTTCCTTGGTTATTAACAGAGCAACAAAGTAATGCCATAAAAGAAGTGATCCGAAAAATTTGATTTCCTATAAGATTTGTTGCGGATATAAGCAATCTCATATCAAAGAAAAATAATTTTGGGTCAGGGATGAAAACACATGATTGGCATACCTTCATCAAGGTAAGTCATGGTCTTTTGTATTTAAAATATATTTGTGTAATTGCATTCAATTTTCATTGTATGAAATGATTAGTTGACAATTGTTGCAATATTTGCTACCCCTATCTCTCCCAGAGAACTTCAAAAATAATATCAAACAAGTGATATATGATCTTGGAAAATACATGAGGTAAGCAGTGATATTTGTTCAATATATCAAACAATAATATCAAACAAGTAATATATTGTAAAGTCTCGTATTTATATATTTATGTCTTGAATCCCTTTTAGGTGGTTGTCATATAAAGAAATCCATAAACAAGATATAAAATATTGGAAGAAAAGAATTTGTCGATTAATGTGTGAAATGCAAAAGTGTTTATCTCTGGCTTTTTTCAATGCACAAGAACACTACCTCATACACCAAGTTGAGGAGATTGAATTGTGTGGACCTGTACATGCTAGGTCAATGTGGATGGTTGAGAGACACTTGAAATTTTTTAAGGGTTTGGTATGAAAAAGAGAACGTCCTGAGGGTTCTATGGTTGAGGGATATATGGTATACCAGATAATGGTGTACGTTACTCAATATCTTCCTAATCTTGCAGCAAAGACCCATATAGATTGCATTTGGGATCTCGACTCAATTAAAAAATTTGAAGGGGAGTACTTGGTGGTAAACGATAGATTTAGGAAACTGAAAGGTAATAAATTATGAGATGTTATTGTAGTAAATTAATTCTTAATCTTCAAAATAAATCTGTTGTAAGTCATCTATTTACTTTTGTACAGTTGCTAAAGAGTGGGATGCAATACATTTGTTTATTGCAAACAATCAAGATTGGATGACGGCATGGATTGAACGATGTCAACATGATGGTCATAGATTAACATGGGAATCCATGTCTTCATTGGTTATACAAGCTCATCGCAATGGAGATCCCTATGTTACACAAAAGGAAATAGATTTAGCATATGGTTTAAGAGATCACTAGGTACTTATAAATTTGTTAATTAATCAATCGTATGTTTTTTAACTCATGAGCAATAATTTATACATGTTTGACATTATTGCAGGTGAAACACCACAAGATTATGTTTTGCAATGGTTATAAATTTCACATCAAAAAGTTGGATGACACGAAGAGAACTTGTGATTCTGGGATAAGTGCAGTGTTCCAGGTGACTAATATTTCATCTAGAAATGACTTACATCCTTGAGAGTCACAAAATCAATACTATGGTATTTTGGTTGATATACTTGACTGTGACTTCAATTCCTTCAAATTAGTTCTCTTCATTGTGAAATGGTACAGACTACGATTCAATAAAAATGATCCTGATGGAATTGTTATTGAACATGACAATGGATTTCCAATGATTAATACAAGGTTGTTTGAGCCAGTTGGAGAAGAGCCCTATGTTCTTCCAAGCCAATGTGAGTAGGTATTTTACTCAGAGGTTCCACATAAACCAGGTTGGTCATTTGTTGTTAGACATGATCCAAGAGGAAGACCAATAAAGTATAATGCAATGCAAGAAGATACCGAGGAAGATGAAGAAGTGGAAGATGATGTAGAACCAGATCATGATCGAGAGCTAGTCAAAGAAGAATATGACGAAGAAGATGACGATGATGCTGCTACTAATGACAATGATGCTGCTACTAATGAGGATGATGCTGCTATTGATGATGATGATGATGATGATGATGATGATGAAGATGACAATGATGATGATGCTGATGGTGATAATGATGATGATGACAATAGTGGTGGTGATGATGTTGTCGATGACGATGATCTTGATGATGAGATGGATGAAGAAGAATATCAATGACATGAATGAAATGTATAATTATGCCAAATGTTTGGCATGTTCTAATGATTGTTTTATATGTACTACTCTTATTCACCTTGTTTTATATGTCCTACTTATATATCTTTGATATTTAGTTAAGAGAAATTTCATTCTAAAAGAATGTATTTAATCTCTATATGCTTAAACAACCTCACTAGTTAAGACTGTTCTCATTTGTAGTGGGCATGACAAGAATCAAATCACTTGAAAGACACCAGTATTTAGACATGCAAGAATTAGTGACATGATTAAGAAAATTACCTTTCTTTACAATTGCATGGTTGTCTTTGGTTTGTCATTTTGTTTTGAATGTCTAGTGATTTAAACCAAAGACTTCGACTTAGCCAAAAAATGTGCAAGTCTACATTAGTATGTTTCTTTTAATTGTAATTATAATTAGTATGAATGAACAAAATAATGACAATGCAATATTTGTCGAAATAGTGTCGATGACTTTGGTCAATGTGCCTATGTGTCAATGTGGTGTTGGCCCATGCATGTTGAAGACGTCATGCACAACAAGTAATCCTGGGCATCGATTTTGGGTTTTCCCAAATAGGAAAAAGGTCTGGATACATAATTATATTTTATGTTTTAAAATAATGTAACGACTAATCATTTTATGAAGAACTGATGTACATTTGGTATTGTCAAGGAAATACTAGATGTCAATACTTTCAATGGGTCGATCAAACCACATTTACATCTACCCCATCTACATCTATACCTGATGTAGGAAATGAGTGCAACTCATGCAAGGCTCGAGAGGCAACTAGTGCCGCCAAGATTGCTTCAATGGAAAAAGTAGAAATCATATTTCTACAATGCCTTCTTTGTGTAGTTTGTGCACTACTTTGTTGGGACCATATGCGTAAATGTGGTTAACAGAGGGCTATTGTAGATACTGAATTTGTTTTCAGAATTTCTAGTAGATACACATAATAAACATGCACATAAAAATGACAAATGAGAAACATAAATGTAGATATCACAACAACTGAAAAACATAAATGTAGGCATCATAGTCACAATTTTTTGGAGACACAACATAATTGAATGGTATACCCAGATGATGCAACACAACTATATATCACTCCTCTGGTTCCAAGTTTACACTGCGGTAAACAAAATTCATAGATAAAAAAATAAATTTAGAGAGCAAAGGAGAGCGAGAATGACCAAAGTAATATAGGTCCCTATATTATTTTTGTCGTTATCACTCTCCTCCTACTCTCTCTAAATTTATTTTTCATCTTTGGGTTTTATTTACGCAGTGTAGACATGGAACTGGAGGAGTAGTTGCATTGCATCATCTAGGTATACCACTCAATTATGTTGGGTTTCCAAAAAATTATGACCATGATGCCTACATTTATGTTTCGCAACTGTTGTGTCCCAAGACCCCTTATGACCCTTTACGACTGTTTATGATCCCTAAGAATACATCTTAGAGATCTAAAATGTCGTAAAGGGTCACAAGAGGCTCCTAGGAGGGGTCAGATGAGGGGGTAAGATGAGCTTCCACCTTCATGTGGTTGGCCCTATTAAGTAGAGAATGTTAAACTATTCTCGAAACAAAGAGAAGCTCAATAATTTAAGATCTCAATCCACGTACGACAAATATATATCGACTACACTGCGAACCCACACATCAAATTCAGACCAAAGAAGTCAAGAAGTCACTCAAATCAGATCTGAATGCAATCAGGTCTGTATATATCCCATGAACACATCAGGAAGAATGCATCTCTGATCGCCACACTAGCTTCTTGTGCTGGAGCAGTCATTGTCACAAGTCTTGATTCGGTAGGATCCATTCCAAATCCAAGTCTCTAGACTCGACTCAATAATCCACAAGCCACTACCGAATCTACTAAAAAGTTATCTCTGAATTATGCTGGAGTAGTTGCTATCACAAGTCTTGATTCAGTAAGATCCATTCCAAATCCAAGTCTCTAGACTTGACACAATAATCCACGAGCCGCTACCGAATCTACTGCAAAGTTGTCTCTAAATGATCCATAACCAAATCACGAGCAAGAACTAGATCTGCAAGAACACTGTTCTAAATCGATACCAACTCGATTGACAAATTTTTTTTTTTAAAAAAAAAACCTCATTGTCGTCGTAACTAGGACGACTTTAAAACAATGATGGTTTCCTATCATAAACATCTGACATCCATTTGTCGCATTAAACGCATCATTGTCAGAAAACAACCATAAACAACATATAACCATCGTAACTATTCGACGCATGTCCATCGCACGTACAACATAGTCATCATTACAAACCACAAATGATGAATATGCATTTTAAACTTCCAATAGATATCCACCGCATTAAAAGCATTTCCGTCGATGAACATGTTATGAACGATGGCTACCCATCAAAATCTTCTGACGGGTTGCCGTCATTTGTTATTTGTTACAACGGGTAGGCATCCCAATTGCGACGGCCACAAATATGTCTGACGACATTCTTATTGTGTTGGCACCCTCTTTTAGCGATGGCCAAGGTTGTCGTAATTATGACGCCTGAGAGAACCGTCAGTTTTTTTGACTACAAAACTGTGACATCGGGTGGTGTCTCTTAATCGACAGTTTCCTGTCTAAATTCATACACTCGGCCATCGGAAAAAGGTCTCAAATGTACTAGTGAATGAACTGACTAACACTACCATAATATAGTATCACCTTGTCTAAGGTTTCTAGTTACAAACACGATTTAGATATGCAAACAATTTCATCAACATGATTGACTTGGGTTACACAACACATGTAGGTCTCATTTGACTCCTTTAGTTATAAGTAACAATGGTTAAGAACATGCATTCTTTTCTTTTGTCCTTGTCAATTGATAGAATGTTGGCATTGTTCTAATTAAGAAGTTCATAATCAACTAAGATTCATGACACAATTAGTCCTAATATTCTCATCACTTGATGTACGCAATAGATATTAAGTTCATATTTATTTTTACACTTATGTTTAGATATGCTCATCTTTCACATTCATTAATATTGACCTATCCTTATTGGTTGTTTAATGTAAAAAGTTGTAGATTACAGTTTTTACAATAAGGTATCTTATGGTTTAGGCTTGCTATCCATAAATCATTTCCTTGGATGATAATAATCCTGATATGAATGAAGTTAAATCAACCTTTATTTCTCTTTATGCTCTCATGATTGCATTGTCTCTACACTTCTTCATGCATGCATTGTTATAAACATAATACTTCTTATTCCTAGCCACATAACCCACTACATACCTATATTACTTCTTTATTTTATGATTCTAACTTCCTTGACATTGCCAAATGTTTTCCAGAATAGAGGTATGTAAATGTTTATGATATAAGTCTAAACAAGTTCTTTCCAATGTTAAAAATGGTCAACTACAGCTGCACAAGTAATTTACCCATCTTTGGATCTTTCACCAACTCAAAAATTGAGTTTTGGTAGTAATTAAATATAAAGATAATGCAGAAATCAGATTGTCTATATGATTCATCAATAATGGAGGTTTTATCAGATTATATTTCAGAATTGAAGATAATTCTATTATTTATGAATCTAAAGTGGTCATGTATTTTTCTGTCAGCTATGTTATGGCTCTAAACTCTTATGCAATAAACGGTGAGAGAAACATCTCACTTATATGATACATCACAAGGAACTATACTTAATCATTCTCAGGTCAAATAAACACAAGAATTATTCTCTCTAAACCTAGAACTTTGAGAAACATTTCCTTATAGCTTGCTACTGTTTATGGAATAGTTGATAATATGAATATAAGAAGAAGAATTTCAAGGATGAGAAGAAACAAATCACATGCTTGTACATATACGATTGTACAACAATTTTTTTCTAGCTTCCAAACCATTATCAAAGCTCAAGCATTGTATGTTTGGTGTTTAACCAGTAACCCAAAAAGAAACGACACCTGATTACTTTAAATGATTTTCACTCTTCGTAAACTAAAGATAAGTAGAAACGTATATGAAGGCTGTAAAAATTTCCAAATTAGAATAATGTTGAGCCACGTGTTTGATTTCAAATTTTATCCAAATCCATTTATTTTGCAACAGTTGTGCCATTCCCCCTTTTATCTCATGGAATTTGAACTCTTAAAGGAATTTTGTTGGTAATCATACATAGGATGTGTATTCCACATCGTGGGTTAAAATATCTACACCCCCCACATCATGAGATATAAATTATCAAAATAAACAAGTGTGCATCATTTTACTTCTGAAATGTAGCCAATAACATGAATGATGACTTATGTGTTTGAACTATGGCCTTTGGCCACTTTATAAAATATCAATCCAAAATAAGGAATGATACAAGTCAAATTTTAGTATTACTTTGAAATATTATATGTTTATGTATGCTTAATATTGCATAATATTCTTAGTTAGTATATATATGCATGTATATTTGTATACATGTTCTTCACCCTATTAGGAGTGGCTTGGTTATAGGGCTTCAAACACTCTTTAGAATGTTACCTTTTTCAAGGATTTTACAATAAGACTATTAAATCCACTTTGTTAAGAGATTTCTCTATTACAAATGCTAGTAAGAAATAGTAAATAAATTGACCTGTAGATTTGCACCTATATTTGCTTAATCATATTTTTTGTGTGCTCTTCAATCTTCACTTCAATTCTTCATTATCCATTGGCTTCAACACTTCATCAAATCTTGTTTTCTCACTCAGAATCTCTTTGTTCCTTCTATACTACACCAGTCAATGACCCTTCAACTCTTGAATTTGCCAACATTTGTTCATACAAATCCATCCTTTATATATATAATTTTTGCCTCTTAATCTCCTTTATTACATTTTTCTTTGATCAATCTTAACTGTCCAATTCATTATACCTTGAATCTGGATCTCGGTAACATGTTTTCTTTTCACTTAGGAACTTGAACTTTCTTGAAACTCATTCCTTCATCTTTAACCATTTAGATCTAAGTCATAGATCTTCACCTTGAAACTTGTTCCTTTAGCTTTAACCATTTAGATCTAGTTGTAGCTTTTCCTTGTCATCATTATCATCAAGCTCATCATAGCTAATCATTAAATGTCGATTCAATCCTTATTTAATATTTGTTCCTTGCTTGGTGTCCTCCATTTTTATTTTAGTAAAGTTCGCTCGGTGCCTAAACCTTTCTTTTTTGTTCAATGCCTTCGGTTCCTTTTCCTTTACTGAATTAATTTATTTTTACCTTTTACCTTTATCGAGTGACATTTCCTACTTGGTAGCCAAAACTCTTTTGCTTACCGACTTGACAAATCTTCATCATTGTGCTTTACTGAATTAACATAATCATATGTTAGGTAGAAAACAATTGTATCAACATAATCCAATCATATTCCAATCTGTATCAGTTTCCCATTTAAGTTCTTTGCCTTCACAACATCTCATTTATTTATCTTCTTAACTCATTCAACTTATATCATTAGTGAATGATATGACAACATAATATAAACCATAAAGTAATTGTTTGACATCAATGACAAGACAATAACTAATCTATGTTGGAAATTTTTTTGAGTTGATTACATAGATGTTGTCATTATGGCAACATATGATCCACATGAAGATCGTACAGGTCAGAGAGCAAGTATGACAGAGCGCATTGCAAATTTGTCTAAGTGTGAGACAGTGTTTTACCAGTGAACCTGGATACAATTTTTGTTTACAACATTGACTGAAGTAAGTTCAGTGCTTGTGCAATTTAACGTAGACTCTATGATGTCTATTGATCACCCATCTCAGAGTGCAAGTCAGTACGGCATGTACGAAAGAAGTTATGATAGTTTTACCGAAGATAGTGTAAAGCCGACAGGATAGAATATGAAGACTGAACTAGTAAAGAGTTAAGGGATTATTTTGTTTATCAAAATAATGACTTAAAAATATAAAGGGATGACATCCTAGATGTTAACTCTTGGATAAAGCTATTGGTATAAATGTAAATGTAATTGTAATTGTAATTGCAAGTAGCAAGTAATTGTAGTAGTATTGAGAAAGAGAACAAGTGATATGATGCGAATTATATGAAGCACATGTAATAGTGACAGTGAAAGAGCAGCAAAGTGATATTGATGCAAGAAGTATAAGGTTATGTACCTTAACCTATTTTGTAATCAGTATATATTGTACATTACTTGTTTGGGCAGTGGGCTCATCTGGTAATCACATTTTGTACTACAACTCCTAACAGGGTTGAGGCTTCTAACAAGGCCTATAGTCCCTTAATTAGGACTGATACACTATATGGCTGTAATAGACTCCTAACATGGTCAACATCCTTAACAATATACTTTTGATTAGTGGATCTTTGTGGGTACCATCCCCACCGGGGTTTTCCCTTGGCCAGGGTTTCCTTGAGAACAAATAATGTGTTATGAGTTATTTATTGTTATGCATGGTGTTTAGCTTCTTATGTTATGCATGTATAAAGATAATCTGTTATATCCATAATTGGGCAAAAGATAAAGTTTGTAGAATACTGATTTACCCCCCCTCTTAGTATTCCCTATTTCAAACAATTGGTATCAGAGCTTAGTTACTCAAAAAAGAATCATTCAAGGAAAGCCTAGCAACTTGAGTAAGATCTCTATGGATATGGATCAACTACAAAAGAATCTTGAAGAAGCTCTTGAACAGATTGACTTGCTTACTATTGAAAAAGATACTTTGAAAAGAAAGTATGATGATGCGAAGAACCTCATTGAGAAATTGAAGATCTGAGATCTGAAAAGGAATCTGAAGTTTTTATTGAAGATTGTGATGACAATGTGGAAAAAGGAAATGAGATCCTTAAGCATGAATTGAAGATAGAAAATTTGAAGCTTAGTTTGAAAGATGGAAATGGCAAGAATGAAGCAAATTTGAAATCTGAGAATGAAAGTCTAAAGATTAAAAATGAAGGACTAAAATTTAAACTTTCTAAAGTAACATCTAAACTTGAGAAAGTCAATTTGCAGTATGATGAACTTGAGAAATACAATAAGATTGTGAAAGGTGAACTGACTCAATCCAAACAACAACTTGAAAGGCTATATTCAACTAGTGAGAAGATTGATGAACAAATATCTTATCAGAAACCATTCTATGATAAAAATGGTCTTGGATTCAATACTTTCAAAGAAAATGATGAAGGCAAGGAACCAGATCTGAAGATATCTGAAAGTATGGATGAGAAGAAGCCTGATGAGATCAATAAATCTATAGATACACCTAAAGAAGAAGAATCACCGAAGCAAGAGGAATTACCCAAAGGTATGCAAATAGAATTCAAAGGTAGATGTTTTGCTTGTAATACTATTGGTCATATGAAGAGAGATTGCAAAGGTAAACAATTTAAACCTCTTAATGGTTATTGTTACAATTGTCATGGTTTTGGACATAGAGCTATTGATTGTAGGAAACCTAAATTTATTGAGAATAATGATGGTAGTAGAATGTTTAGGAATACTAATAATGCAGATAAGAAACCTATTGAAGATATGAACAGAAGAAGCGGAGTAGTATGTTAGATATGCAACAAGATTGGACATATAGCAAGGTTTTGCAGAATGAACAATAGAGTTTTTCATCCTAATCCTAACCCCAGGAATCATGCAAGAAGAAATGAAGATGCTAGTAATAGTCAGAAAGGATGCTGTAGTAATTCAGATGAAGTGAAGTTTATCAAAAGCATAGATCAAGGAGACATATTCAACATTGAAGGTAATCAGGAAGGTGAAGTATTGAAAGGTAAGAATGAATCTTTACTTGACCTATCTCAAAGTACTTAATTCATGTAAATTACAGTAGAATAGGAACTTAGATTTAGTATACAAGTAGATATATGATGAACTGAGTCTTGTGCAGTTAATGCAAGGTATTTTATGATGTTCTAATACTATGGTTAAGAGCACAAAGAAAAATATTATGTTTTGCGAGATCGCAAGAAGTTTTAAGTTTTGCAGGTTAGCAGAGACAACATTTTGGAAAGAAGCGGCAAAAGAATCGAATGCGATGTCAGATCTAAGTGAGATTGAATTAATAAAAGGTTATGAATGGTATTATTTGATCATCAAAGTGAATTCAAGTGTCAAGGAGATCAAAGAGCAGTGATAGAAAGCATTTTGCAAGGATTTGGAGAAGAATTTTTGTGTTGAATCTACGCAAGCCCTAAAATCATGAAAATTGAGGTATTTTACTTGACAAATCTTTGAATCAGTAAAGGAATTTGAAGAAATCATGGATGCTTCCTTGATACACAATGCCAGAGATAAGAATAGACCTAAATTGAAAAGGGAACCAGTAGAACCCTTGGAAGAAGACCCTAGGTTTGCATTATCATCCGTACCAAATGATGTTTTACATTTAGAAAATGTCAGAAGTTATCTTGGATGCAAATTAGAGACAGTGAATGATAGTGATTTCACAGATGAATATCAAAAGATGTACAATCAGGATATGACACTGAAACAAGGTTTTGAATACTTGGAACATAATGAAATTGTCAAATATGGATTACAGTATGAATTTGATAATGAAGAATGCACTAAGATCATTTTGAGCAAAATTCATAATGGAAAGTTTTGGTTAGAGGATAGAGTGATAGATATTACAGCTGATTTGATTCATCAAGTCACTGGATTATCTAAGACTGGAGCTATTCCTTTTAATGAGAAAAATAGTCATTGACAACACAAATTCATCCTATAATGGTAGAGGAATTGTGATTAGTAAGATTAAACAAGATGATGTGAGATACATATGCAAGATCCTAACTACTAAGTTTTGTGCAAATTCAAGAGAAGATGACATGGCAGCTAGAATGGTACATGCAGCTTATCTTATGTGTGTTGACAGGGTACCAGTTGATATGTGTGAAATTCTTAGAATTCAATTGTTTGAGAACTTGGAGAAGATCAAGAAAACTAAGTATACATAGTTTAGGTTCTCATCCCTAATCACATACATGTTCTTTCATCTTTTGAGGAGATTTCCTTACACCATAGGAAATGATTGGAATGATGGACAAACTACAATGGAAAGGATTAATGTAGTATACAGAAAGCATGTTATTGACAATGTTAATGAGAGTGTAGTACTTGTTATTAAGACATTTTAGAATATTGTGTCAAGCAGATCAAGGATCCCTAAGTCTCTTGTTGAGAAATATAAAGATGATATATGTTTTATGGTGGATACTAACCTTACCTATATTGAAGCAGTAGAGCCTAGAACAGAGTTCATAGACCCTCTTGGCTATGAAATATCTGAGGTAGAGACTGAAGAGTATGTTAGCAGACTACTGAAGTGTAAGTTGGACACTCAGTGTAACAGGTTTGGAACCTTTGAGGAGAACTTAAACTCCGCAAAGATTCTAATTGAAGAAAAACAATCTAAGAAGAGAGTTGAGAGCACCATTAAGAAAATCTTAAAAGATACAAGAATGACAGAGAGAGATTTTTTGGTAGCAAAGAAGACAGCAGCAGCAATCAGAGAGAGTGGACAAAAGGAAGTTTTGTCTATCCCTCCTTTATCATCAATTGCAGTGCCACAAGAAGAACCACAAGTAAAGGTGAAAGTGGAAGTACCTGAGAAGGACATAGAAACAAAGATGTCTACTAGATCCACTTCCTCCACACCTAGCAAAAGAGTTAAGGAGAGTGCTACTGGACTAGGAAAGAGGCATAAAAATCTAGTGCAACCGATTCCAAGAAAGATTACAGAAGTTAAAGATGATGTCCCTACTAAGAAGAAAGCTTGGAAACCAAAAGTTGAAAAGCTTAATGAGAAGATTATTGAGAATGGTGACTTTGCAAGAATGAACAAATATTATGATCTTTATGATTATACTGATAGACTTAATCTAGAGAATGCAGTTGTGAAGCATATGAACTTGACAGGCAAGAAGTTTGATACTATTCAAGGATAGATACCTAATGATCTTTACAACAAACTTCTGAATAGAAAGAAGAGAGCATCAAAGGAAGAGACAACTATCAGAGAAAAGCTTGTGAGGAATCTTTGTGAAATTAGAGATGAAGCTCATTTCAATCAAATCATGAAAGCCCTAAGCACCCATCTAAGAATGAAAAGGAGAAAAATTCATATTATGGGAGGCAGGTATGAAGAAGTAAATTCTGAGACTGAAGAGGCAGTTATCAAGGTTATGGTAGAATATGTTGGAGAATCATCAGTTGCAGCAGAGCAAGCAGGTGAGAAAGTACAAGAGGACATTCCCTCTTCTCTAGCTATTAATATTGAAGATGAAACAATGAATGTAGAAGGTACACAAATCACCTTGGATACTGATGAAAATGTATTCAAGAATTTGGAGAACATTGTTGACAATTTGGCCTTTGAGGAATAGGAAGCTACAAAAGAAGAAGAGATGATAGAGACCACTATTGTGGAACCACCAGTTGCAGAAGAAAAAGTTCCCACTCCCACCAAAGAAGATATCAGTCTTACTCCTGAGACTAGAAAGAAGACTCAAATTGGATCTATGATTGAGCATTTGGGAAAAGAAGTAGATGATTATGATCAGTTGGAACTGATTACATCCTTAAACAAAATAATTGGTAAGAATAAGAAGGTGAAGAGTCTTGAAGGGTGTCTGAAGGAACTAACTGAGAAGTTACAAAGAACTGTAACTACACAAATTTTAGAAGTAGACCCTATGGAGAAGGCAAAGAAGGTAATGAGCACCTTTGATGATGAATTCATAAACCTGGCTGATATTGCAAAAGTGAAAGCACAAGCAGACTATGAAGCTAGAATGCTTTTGAACATCAGTCAGTATATCAGCAATGATATCAATACTCTTGATATCTGTATCAAGGATTTGAGGAAGCATTTGGAAATAGGTAAATCTTTGTACATACAATGTACAAAATTAGAGACTTTGATAGCTAAGGAAGATCAGAAGATAAAGTTGAAGGAAGAAGAGATTCTAAATGAAACAAACCTTCTGTCTAACCCTAATGTGAAGGTCTGTGATGTTGAGAAGAAAGTTAGAAAACTTTATGATGAAATCAGAGTTGTGCAAGATGAGAAAGATAGGAAATTGAGAAGATACACTCTTTTGAGAGAGCATGCTTCTATGAAGTTGAGCATAATTGAAGAACAGTTGGAAGAATGTCTTTCAGCAAAGACATCTTTTCATAAATTTAACTTTGAAAACCTCCAAGCATGTGAAATTGCTTCTAATGGACTGAGTGCACTACTTAATGTGGTAGATTCCATTAAGAAATCATGGGAGAAGGAGATAGAAGCCATGAAGATAGATTTTGTAGATTTTTTTGCAACCCTACCAGCTTTGCAATAAATAAATTGAGGTGTAACTTTTTGTGATACAATTTTGTGACCCTCCCTACCTTATTTTGTCATTGTTGTCAAAGGGGGAGAGATATATAGAAGAAAATTAATAGTATATGATAAGGGTTGTTACTATTAGGGGGAGTACTATATTAGAGGCTATAGTTTTTGAGGATTTATAAGGATAGTATGTATTTTATACTATGGCCACAGTTTTGAACAATTTTGAGATTTTGAGTTGTACACTGAGCCAATTTTCTCATATGTTGCCACCAATGACAAAGGGGGAGATTGTTGACAATTTGGCTGAGTTGATTACATAGATGTTTTCATTATGGCAACATATGATCCACATGAAGATCGCACAGGTCAGAGAGCAAGTATGATAGAGCGCATTGCAAATTTGTCTAAGTGTGAGACAGTGTTTTACCAGTGAACCTAGATACAGTTTTTATTTGCGACATTGACTGGAGTAAGTTCAGTGCTTGTACACTTGAACATAGAATCTATGGTGTCTATTGATCACCCATCTAAGAGTGCAAGTCAGTATGGTATGTACGGAAGAATTTATGACAGTTTTCCGAAGACAGTGTAAAGTCGACGGGACAGAATATGAAGACAGAACTAGTAAAGAGTTAAGGGATTATTTTGTTTATCAAAATAATGACTTAACAATATAAAGGGATGAAATCCTAGATGTTAACTCTTGGATAAAGTTATTGGTATAAATGTAAATGTAATTGTAATTGTAATTTCATAGCAAGTAATTGTAGTAGTATTGAGAAAGAGAACAAGTGATATGATGTGAAGTATATGAAGCATATGTAATAGCGATAGTGAAAGAGCAGCGAAGTGATATTGATGCAAGCAATATAAGGTTATATACCTTAACCTATTTTGTAATCAGTATATATTGTACATTACTTGTTTGGGCAGTGGGCTCATCTAGTAATCACATTTTGTACTACAACTCCTAATAGGGTTGAGGCTTCTAACAAGGCCTATAGTCCCTTAATCAGGACTGATACACTATATGGTTGTAATAGACTCCTAATAGGGTCAACATCCTTAACAGGATACTTTTGATTAGTGGATCTTTGTGGGTACCATCCCCACCGGGGTTTTCCCTTGGCCAGGGTTTCCTCGAGAACAAATAATGTGTTATGAGTTCTTTATTTTTATGCATGTTGTTTAGCTTCTTATGTTATGCATGTATAAAGATAATCTGTTATATCCATAATTGGGCAAAAGATAAAGTTTGTAGAATACTGATTCACCCCCCCCCTCTCAGTATTCCCTATTTCTAACAATCTAACCTTTCTACTATCATGTATGCTTCTAATATTGGTTGGTCTGCATCATCATCACCATCAAATAATCAATCTTCAACATTACTATCACTTATGGTAACAGGAATAATGAAGGTGGATTTTGGATAAGCATGATCATGATAGGGTAGCATGGATGCAACAAGTGAATAGGCTAATGGATATGTCAAGATACTGGATGCTCATGGATATGTTCAACCTTTTCAAGATTGAAGATGAAAAAAGGAAATATGATAGGATAAATGGTAGATAATAGATGGAAGTTTCCTCCAAGTGTAGAGTGAAAAAGGGAGAAATTACGCATTATGTCTATTTTCTAGGTTTTCATCATGGTACTTATCCAAGGTGCCAGAAGAAGTGGTTTTCACCGTAGGAAAAATTTATTTCATTATTTTTCTTTTCTTTTCATTATGATTTTTTTTTTAAATTTTCTGAATTTCTTTTTTCTTTTTGGAGGAGCTTAAGCCTCTAGATCTTTGGATACTGCTTCTTTGGAAGGATGTGCCATGATGGTCCAAGGCTTATGAATGGTATTCTCAAAGATGTTGATAGGGTGATAGTAAGGGAAAGATATGAAGGATAAGGTTGATGGAGGATAAGGATTTATGCATAGGATCGGATAAGGTAAATGGATGGATAATGAATAGCAGGATAAGAATTCTTAAGGAATATGTATACGTGTGGATTGGTTAGAGGATATGAATGGATGACATATAGGTGTTGGATAATGGAGAGGATATTGAAATGTTTGTGCAAGGGTAGGTGGTAGTGTAGATCAACTTCCACATACACCTTGAAGGGTGGTAGAATAATAGAGGAACAATGGGTGAAACAACTAAAGCTTTTAATGTGGGAGAGGATATGGAGCTTTGGACACAAGGACCAAAATGGATGGATAAGATGGAATATATTTGGGAGAACATGGAGTGGAAGCCTTTGGAAGCTTGAATGTCAACTTTGGTTTTTCTTTTATATTCAATTCCTTTAAGAGAGACTTGAAAATCAACATTTTATTTGATTTTGCTTTGTTTTTGGATGCTTTAGAATTTATTTATTCTATTAGAGATTTAGGAATCCACATTTTCTTGATTTTTTTCTTTTCTTGATGGACCTTTGTGATCTTTTGGATATCTCTTATTTATTCTGATTCACATGTCGATTAGATTGGACATAATGATCTTCATATATAAGTAGATTCTTGAATTTCTGATTTTATGTTGTGCATCCAAATTGTTTCCAAAAGACTTGGGAATTGTGGATGAATAAGGTTGATATGGATGTTGTAATACCCTAAAATTGGCACCTATTAATTTCAACTAATTTTGGTGCATTTTTGTCAATTTTACATCTCCAAAGTCCTAGTTCCCTAGGCAATTTTCTCTCTCCTACTTCACTTAATTTGACTTGATGTCAATTGAAAAGACCATAAATTGCATTAATCAAATATTAAAATTAATTCCTAAAGTCTTTGACTTTTATTAGCTAAATGACCCCTATGATAAATTAATTTAATCCTAAAGTCCTAAGTGCTTAGAATTAAATTAACTCCACCCCATTTGGCTAATTACCCATAAAAGGGAATTAATAATTGCTTGATATTCCAATGGACACACCTTTTTGAATTAATAATTCAAGATATTCGAAAGGCCACTTGTGTGGCATTTTCGATTCTTTTTATTAAGAAATTCTTGCATTTTTGTCTCAAATGGAAATGAAGGGTCAGGAGTTTCAAATCAAGAACCCCTTCATTCTCTTCCCGGGCTTGCTTATTTAATGGACCTATTTTCTTCATTCAAAGGAGGAATTTTTGGAGAGCATCTATACTATAGTCAATTTAGTTTCCATTATTACATTGTTTTCAAAGCTTTATTGCATTAATTAGCTTAATATCTCATCTTAGTTTAATATTGCATCTCATATTAGATTAGAATTTGCTTAATTGTTCTTAGATTAATATCATATTTATTTCAGTGTCCTTAGATTAAAATTGCACTTCATCTTTATTTCAAGCTTTTAGTATAATTGCATTTCTACATTTCTAGATTAATTGCACTCATTTCTAGATTAATTTCATTGATTTTTCATCTTAGCTTTTGAAAATCCTCCATTGTAGAACTGGTCTTATGGTTGTTGGCTCTCCAATCTGAGAGTAATTAAACACCCTGTCTACATAGGAGGCAATAGGTTGATTCAATCGATGTTGTGAGATGGACAATTCATGTTCATACTCGCCATCTCATGATTGAGCAATGACTATGTTGCGTTTGTGCCTGATTTAGAGGTCCACATTTAGACACACATTTTGGCACCCACCATGGGGCAGAAAATTTGATTTTTGGCCTCATTCTCATTTCTTTCTAACAGGAATTTAAGCTTTGTCGTGTGTCTGTACTATCTATGTATGGATCTTCGTGCGAGAATCCAAAGCGTCCCGCATGAGATTTCACTCCCTGTAGCACTTTCTCATGCAAGCTTCTGCACCTTAATGTGACATCCTACACTTTCTCACATGCTATGGAGTACTTCCTCGTGCGAGATTTTAACACAGTGCTTCAGATTTTCTCAGTTTCTGTCTTTCCAGTTTCAGGTTTCTGACAGTTTCTTGTTTGTTGTTGTTTATCATTTCTCTGTTATTTTCAAGGCATAACAGTTTTCTGCAGGACATTTTTCGAAGAACATAAACATGCTAATTTTTTGATTGTAGGATGATAGTCAAAGAATTGCTAAAATGTTGTTTTTGTTTCTTGCTTTTATTCACATAGTCTAAATAGGGCTCCGTTAAAATTTCTTGAGGATTTTAATTGTGAGTAGGGAATTTGGCTCTTCATTACATGGAGGTGATGACCATGAATGAACCCGAAATCCTAATGATCTTACTAATATGACAAATTCTTGGGGAAGTAGAGAAAGGTAGTGAATCTTTATGCTTCTATTAGCCAAGGGATTATGCTCTTCTCTCTTTGAGAGAAACAAAAACCCAAAAGCTTGTAGTTGCGGTGGAGTGAAGCTAACTCAGTGATGAATCTTCTTGATGTGTTTGGGTAAGGAAAAAAGATAGAGAAGTATGCTCTTCTCCCTTTGGGAGAACCAAAAAATCTGACCCCCAAATCTAAACCAAGTCCAGTGTCACCTTTAGAGGGCTTGCCGGAAGTTGAACCTCCGGGAATGACCCAAGTGAGTACGTACCTATCGCCGGTGATTCCACCTCACTCTAATAAAGAATGTTTTGTTGAGTCTAAAGACTCCAAAACCATGCTAACTCCCTTCTCAAGATTTTTACTATCATCTTGAGAAGGTTCCGTCTGTTATGCTGCGCGGTGCCACTCCTAGCCCTGCTTGCAGGGGTGTATGACTTTTGGGTGTTGGTGTGGTTGCGAGGCCTCAACCCTGTATCAGTGGCACCAAAGGTTAGTGTGAACGAAAGCCTATTAAAAACTTTCCTTAGCTAGTGGCCTACCCTATTCACCTCTAAAAGGAGTCATAATCTTTGCGCAGGGAGGGGGAAGAATCTCTCCCGTAGATTCCCATCATAGGCATACACCTAGACATTTGGAGGTGGTTGCGACACTAGCCCCTGCTACAAGGGTAACCTTTGAATGTACACTGTTGAGTCCTTGGAAACACCAAAAACACAGGTGCCCTCTAGGGGGTGACATGGCTATGTGAGGTGCACGTATGCGCATAAGAAATGGGGCAAAGGTTTTGGCTTCTCACCATTTTTTTTTGTAGGGCTAAGCTATGTGTTTGTTATCAAGTCTTAAAAATTGTCCAATCATTATCAAATAAAGACTCCCCTGATGCTATCAAGTTGCTTTGTCCTTGATAGGTCTGTTAGCGACTGCTTCTTGTATCACAACTGCTTGATTTGAACCTTTGTGTCTTTAAACGAATGCTTGAAATCCTAAAATGAGATTGTTGATTAAATTGTTCTTCAAACCTATCAGGAAACTGGATTTTCTATCAGACATCAATTCAGGCTATACCTCAAAATTCAACTTTAACCTCAAAAACTATGTACGACTATCAGATTTTATCCTTTTCTCATCCAAGGTTTCACACTTCAGAGCACTTTCTCGCATGAGACTTTGTTCTCTCACGTGAAGGTTGGTGTTCTCTCGTGCAGCTTGGTACTTTCTCATGCGAGGCTATAGCCCAATTTTCAAAATAGAGACTTGTTTGCCATTGACTGTTTGACTTTTTATCTGATCTACTTTTTGTTTGAGGTCTATTTTTTTTCTTTCCTGTCGTTCACTGTCAAAAACTAGTTGTTTTGAGTTAGGAATCAATCAATCTTTGCTTCGACTCGTGTCATCTCTCATTGGTTTACATTATCTCTTTATGCCTTTTGTATCTCATGTTGCGATAGTCTTATCTCGGCTATTCTAGCCACCTCTTTTGATGATTCCTACCAGGTCCATCTCGCATCTTGGCTATTCTAGCCTTTATCTCCTTTGTGTTGTTCTTAGAGACTGAGTCTAGCTTTATCCCGAGTTCTCTCTCATTTCATCCTCGTCTATGACTGTCATGACTAGAAGTGGCAAGACTTATCCCATTCAAAATCCTGATCAAGGTAGAAGAAAACCTCCTAATCAAGATCCTCTTGAATCTGTTGTGAAATCTAAACTTTGTGAGATATCCTCGATTTCCTCATCAAATAATTTGAAAGATAGTCCATCTCAACCATCACCTCTAGTGTTTCAAGAGTGTTTTAATCCATTTTTTGAAGTGCAACCTGATTTCTCAGTTCAAGACCAAGACAACTCATTCTTCCAAGAGAACTCATTGTTTCACAACTTTGTTAGAGCTCTTCCTCGGACTAATCCTATTATCGTACCTGTTGATCCTACCGAAAATAGTTCTACCATAGAACCTAGTGATACTATTGAAGATATCTTCTCATTTGAATTTGTTAAATCTTTTGATCCTGTTCATTCACCAAAAGTTACCTTGGTTGTGCCTTTTCGATCTCATTCACATCACAAGATGGGAGATCCGTTTAATTTCCAACCGGGAAAGTATAGTCAAACCTTTGATCAATCTCACAACAATCAATATCATGGTCAATCCTCTAATGACCCACATCATGCTCAACCTCAAAATGAGCAACCTCATGGTCAATCTCAACATGACCAAAATCAATCCCACAATGATGATCAACCTCAAAGAAAACCTCAAGGTGATCGACAGTCTGCCTATTTCTATTGTCCTCCTCCATTCGATCAAAACCAAGATGATCAGCAACAAGATCAGGTTCAGAGTATTTATGAGATCCTTGGGAATGAAGATGAAGTGATAACTCAACATGATATAGATGCTACCAAAGCTAATAAGGGTCTTATTAAAATGATGGAGATCCTTCTCCTAGAGGAGAAAGAAAAGTACTTCCTTAAGCTAGCTAAACAAGGGGCCAAGTTACCCTGAGACTATCAAGTTGAGATGCTCGTAGCTAAGGAAGAAGAAACTGAGACCGTAAAGTTGCAAAAGATGGTCTGAGAAATGCAAGATTAGATTAGTCAACTTGCGAGGAATAAAGATAAACCCGCTCAATAATTTATGATGGAAAGTATTTGTCCTTTCCCTTTTGACCAGAGTCTTCATATGCCACCTTTTCCTAGAGGTGTGGAACTCCCTAAATATGACAAATAATTGGATGCAACCGATCCCCAAGATCACTTGAGGGAGTTTGGTGCATTGTCTATGGAATTCATGCACGATCAAACATATCTTATGTGCTTGTTTCCTCATAGTTTGGGCAGACCAGCTATGGAATGGTTCTCTAGATTGCCTATTGGTATTAAAACTTTTGACAAAATGTCTAATATTTTTCTCCAACACTACTCGCATAATATTCAGCATCCGGTCAACATCTAGGATCTTTGCAACTTAAAACAGCAATAAGGAGAATCTTTCCTAACATTCCTCCAAAGATGGAGACAATTATGTATGAGATGTCCTCACAAACTACCAGAGTCTGAGAGACTCGACATTTTCTTGGACAATCTTGTCCCAGACTTTGGATCCCAAGTGCAATTGCAAGGTCCTCTTACTTTTGATAGTATGATCAAACAAGTAGTACAAATAGAGGCCTTCATGATCAAGAAGGGAGAATTGACTTTGAATAAACAAGGATTCTCCAAAAACAAGGATAAAGGAAAGGCTACCAATAAGAATAGAGATGTAGTAAATGATAATGTTACTGTGAAGCCTTCAAAGTCTACTTTTAATCTCACTTCTAGTATACAAGTAGCTAAGACTATCAAAAAGACCACAACAAACAACCAACAAACTTCAAGATTTGCTAGGAACAAACCTTGGGCTGCTCGACCCAAGCATGATTTTACTCCTTTGGGAGAGCCTCTTGATGTGGTCTATATGACTCTCATAGAGAATCAAGTTCTTGCCCCTTTAGAAAAGCATACTTATGACCCACAACCAAGACCTCACTAGTGGAATGATAATGCTTACTGTGACTATCACCGGAACATTGGTCATAAGACTTCAACTTGTCTTCAACTGAAACATAAGGTCCAAGATTTGATTGATAGTGGTGATATTGTTGTGGATGACCATAGCAAGAATTTAGATCACCAAGCTTTTAAGGATCCCTTCCCTCCTCATGAGAAGGGTGAGTCTTCAAACGCCAAGAATACCAATGCTAAAGTCAATTATACGTACACTAATAATGACAATGTTATTGGTATGATTGAACCTATCGAGATAGATTATTGTGACATGACCACTTCTAGAGGGGGCAACGATACTCCCAAATCTAGGACTCCTTTTATCTTGTGTATCTCTACACCTCGTTCATTTGAATTTGAATTTGAACAATCTCAAGGCTATGCTAATGTTGTCACTCGATCGTGAGGGAGAGTTGTTTTGAAAGGTCCTGATACTTCCACGTCCCCTCTAAAGAAAACTACAGATAAGAGACCTAATACTCCCACATCCGCTCTAAAACAAATTGTGGATAAGACTGTTGTTGGCCCTGCCAACAAAAACATGAAATCTATTCCTACAGCTAGCTCGGCTAGTTATAGCATTTTAGATCAACTCCAGTGAACTAATGCTCAGATTACCATTTTTGAGTTGCTGAAGATCTCACCTGCTCACAGGGAGATTTTGGATAAGGCCCTTGCTGAGGTGAACGTTCCCAAGGATCTCGATCTTAACCAGTTCCAATCTATGGTGGATCATTTGACTTCACCCCACTATCTATCCTTTTCTAAAGAAGATGACCACTCCTTGAGTCACCCACATAACGCTCACTTGCATATAGAGGTCATGATAGGTCCTAAGTGCATCCGTCAAGTGCTCATAGATAACGGTGCTAGTCTTAATATTTGTTCCTCTAAACTACTCACTCAGCTAGGATATGATGAGAATTGCATAGATCCTCACAAAAATATTACCATTAAAGCTTATGATGAGGAAGAACACAAGTCCCAAGGCTTAGTCATGCTACCTATCTGCATAGGTCCCATTGAGAGAGATGTCACTTTCCAAGTGCTCGATATTCTTCTTGCCTACAATATCTTGTTGGGTAGACCTTGGATTCATGAGATGCAGGCTATTCCATCCATGTATCATCAATGCATTAAGTTTCCATTCCATGGAGTGGAAGTCACTGTACCCACAAATACCAATTTCTCCTGCAATGCTCTTGCACAAACCACAGATAGCTTTGTTCCAACAAATAGAGAATCTACTGAGTTTTATGATGCTAAGCTGAAAGAAATGGAACAAACTTTGAGACTTAAAGATACAAGCATGGGAGAATACCGAATGGAACCTGTGCTATCACTAGCTACTCTACCTCTGTCTCCACGATCTTATGGGAGACCTTCTGAAAACAACAAACTTTCTAATGCTCCTCCTAAAATAGTTTATGATGGAACCTTTGTAAGGGCCTCTATGCCTTTAGAAGATGAAAATGAAGAGAGGTCTATTAGGGCATGGATCTATAAAGGAAAAGAAACAGTTGAAACAACCACTTCATCTCCAAATTTAGAGCAAGAACCATACAGTGAGGCCTTCTAAATCATGAAGCACTTTGGTTATAAGGGGAGTGGTCCTATAGGGAAAAATGATAATGGCTTACTAAAACATATTGAAGCTACAGGCTACCACACAAAAGATACTAGTGGCTTGGGCTTTAAAAAGACTCCCTTTCATTTGGGGACCAAGAAATTTGTGTCAGCTCCTGAGCCTAAACCTGAACTTAAACAAGAAATTGAAGATGCTACTCCAGAAGTGAATCCAGAGGCCAGCTCTGATGAAGATACATTTCCATATCCTATTCCTCCAGATCTTGCGGCACTCTTTACTGAACTTGATGAGCCTATCATACCTGTTCATATGATAGAGACTGATACTGATACTTATTTTGAGGCTGATTCTGATAAAACCTCTTCAGTGTACCAATTCACATATGAGGAATAGAAAGCAACACTAAATGATGATCCTAACTTTCAAGGTGAATGATATAGGCCACCTCATTTTCAAAAGTACTTTGAACAAGAACAACTTTAGCAAGCTATTAATGCCACAAGGGATAATAATGAGTCTGATGATGCTGCTAATGAAATTCCTACATCAAGTACCGACTCACATGAATATGAGTTTGACTCTTTGTCTGATGCTACCTATGATGTAGACATAGATACTATTCACATGTATGAAAGACTCCTTGAAGTAGGTGAAGGGTCTAGCACTAGGCCCCACAAATTAGGCACCAGTAATGTTAACATGTCCTCTACCTCTAACGCAAGGTCTCTTAGGGATTCGAATGCTCCTTTGGATGAGATCACTCTAGGTCTTGACTTGCTCATCAGCACTTTTGAGGGTTATACCATGAATGCAGTTGAACCAGTCACTACTTCCCTTTCACTCTACCATCCCGATCTAATAAACTAGAACTCCCCTTTCGAATCCAATGAAGTCCTAACATTCCAGATTGATTATGATCTAGCCTATTACCTTCATGCTATTGAATCTGTGATGTCCTCCACCAGCGACAGTAGTGTCAACATGACAGAGGTGGATATCAAGTATCTCAGTCAAAAAATTAAAAGAAGAAAAAATAGATGCTCTGATGGTGAAAACCACTTTGTGGCAGTATCAGAGCCAAAAATAGTAAAAATAAAAGACGTATCAGAGGGTGAAAACCTCTCTGAGGTGCCCAAGGATGAGATACTTGACACACTTCCAAGCCACTTTCAATAGAGGTCATTAGTACTAATTGAGCCGACACAGCCGGTCAATTTGGGTACAAAGGCTGCTCCACAAATTATTCACCCAGTATAATCATTGTCTATCGAAGAAAAAGAAGAGTTCACAAGATTCTTTCAGAGAAAGAAAATAAACTTTGCATAGACCTATTTTGACATGCCTGGATTAGATCCCAATCTAATCATGCATCATTTGTCCATTGCACCAGGTATCAAACCTGTTAAATGGAAGCTACGAAAAATGCATCCACATGTAGTGCTTTTGGTTAAAGCAGAACTAGAAAAGCTTCTTAAGGCTGGCTTCATAAGAACTATTGATTATGCAGAATGGATTTCAAACATTGTCCCAGTCACTAAACATGATAAGTCCATTCATGTGTGTACAGATTTCAAGGATCTAAATAAGGCATTTCCAAAAGATGACTTCCCACTGGCTAATATTGATATGATAGTTGACATGACAACAGGATATGAGATGTATTCCTTGATGGATGGCTTTTCCAGCTATAATCAAATCAAAATTGCGCCAGAAGATCAAGAAAAGACCACTTTTACATGTGCCTGGGGCACATTTTGTTGGAATGTCATGCCTTTTGGGCTTAAGAATGCAAGAGCAACATACCAGAGAGTTGTTACTACTATCTTCCATGATATGATGCATAAAACAATGGAGGATTATGTAGATGATGCTTTAGCCAAAAGCATGCAGTGAAGAACTCACCTCATAGACTTAGGTCTCATCCTTGACCGCATGGAACAATTCAGTCTTAGGCTTAATCCAAAGAAATGTGCTTTTGGTGTCACTTCTGGGAAACTCCTGGGTTATATCATTTCAGCTAAAGGCATAGAATTTGATCCTAAAAAGGTACAAGCTATTATGGACATGCCTCCACCCAAGAATATCAGTCAAATGAGAGGATTACAAGGAAGGCTACAATCCATTTGGCATTTCATTTCACAGTTGGCTGACAAGTCACAACCATTTACTCAAACTTTGGATAAGAATGTGACTTATGAATGGAATTAGGAATGCGACAAGGGACTTACTCAAATAAAATAGTATCTTGCTAATCCACCTACACTGATGCCTCCTATTCATGGGAAGCTTCTTATCCTATACATCTCAGCAACAAACACATCCTTGGGTGCTCTCTTAGCTCAAGAAGATCAGAACAATAAAGAAAGAGCCATATACTATATCAACAGAACATTGGTTGCTTATGAAACAAATTACTCTATCATTGAGAAGGCTTGTTTAGTAGTGGTATTCACTTCTTAGAAATTGCGGCATTATATGCTAGCTCATACCATGAGGCTTATTGCAAAGATTGATCCACTGAAATACTTGTTGAGCAAGGCTGCCCTCATGGGTAGATTAGCAAAATGGGTAATGATACTTAGTGAATTTGACATTGAGTATGTGGAAAGAAAAGCCATTAAGGGACAAGCGATTACTGATCAGTTGGTGGAGGCTCCTTTAAAAGATCATCAACCTTTGAGTATTGAATTTCTAGATGAATCCATCATGCTTCTCACACATCAATCTTGGAGCATGTTCTTTGATGGATCATTCACTCAGCAAGGATCCGATGCAGGCATTCTATTTGTTAAACCTCAAAGATACTCATTTCCAAAAGCATATAAAATATTGTTTCCCTACACGAATAACATAGCTGAATATGAAGCTCTCATTAATGGCATGAAGATGGCCCTTGAATAGCATGTGGATGAGCTCAAGGTCTTTGGAGACTCGCAATTAATCATCAATCAAGTCAACGATGTCTACCAAACTAAAGATGACAAACTAATACCCTACAAAAGGATGGTGGATGATCTTAAACAATACTTTGCACACATTTCTTTCTAGTAGATTCCAAGGGAAGACAATAAAGCAGCTGATGCAACGGCCACTCTTGCTTCAATGTTACAAATGTCAGAAAATGACTTCATACATGAGTTCTTGGTGGAGGCATTACACTACCTTGCCTATGATATCCCTGAATCCAGGATGATCTATTTCATCATTGGACATGATTCATCCCACTACCACCATATCTTTTCTGACCTTCGTGACCAGATCATTCCCGACACCTATACCCAGAATTAAAAGCATCACCTCATTCATACTGCTTCACGGTATGTCCTCATAGAAAATGACTTGTATAGATGGGGTCTAGATGGTACCCTCCTTAGGTGCTTAGAACCTGATGAGTCCAAGCGTGCACTAGCTGAGGTACACGAAGGTATCTGTGGGTCTCATTCTAGTGTTCTAATGTTAGCCCGAAAACTTATTAGAGCTGGCTATTATTGGCCGGACATGGAAAAAGAAGTTGTTCAATATGCTAAGACTTGCAAGCAATGCCAATTTCATGGGAACTGTTGTCATATTTTTGCACATTTTGGAAGCCTAATTACTAGATGAGCTACGGTACCCTAGTTTTTGTTATTAGTGGTCTTGTTTAATATTTGCATTCATTTCATTGCAAACTACATGAAAATGAAAAGGAAATGAACTACATCTACTGCTACACATGCATGTATGTATACTATACAGAAGGGAAAGAACAAAAAGAAAGCATCTATCTAGTCTCACATAAGCCGTGAGCATAGCTGTTATCAAAATTGAATGGATGAGTGCAAATACACATAAAGAAATAATTAATACTAGGGTACTAGACATTGCCTGGTGTTGATGTCCAGATCTGGTCCTGTCTAGTGAGCTCCTAAGATCCAGAACCTGCAAGAAGTGAAGAGAGGAGATGGGTTACAATATCATAGAATGCATACATACACTCAGCCATGCACCTCTAACAAGGGCTATGCTCAGGGCATGTGCATGAGAACCATCCAAAGAAACAAAAAAGACACCATGTTTTCACTGACGTGTTTGTTTCATGTGTAGATATAGGAGAAGTTGATCCAATAATGAATTCCATGAATGATCTAGGCCCTTGATGCAGATCATGATAGGGAAACCTCATGATCTCCATCATGACTGCATCAAAGGCCAAGGGCACACATAGTATGTAAAGATGAAGAGCATCCATATGATTCAACATCAATAGGGATCAATCAAATAGCATGGCATGATAAGCAAATACTGGCATGAGGATGCAAACAGAACCTATGTGTTGTAACATGAGCATGATATTTTAATAAGCCAGTAGGGGCACTAGGGCATAACAATCAGTCAAGCTATGATGAATGAATAATGGAGATCTACATGGCATCAAAGGAAAATAGAGCTTGTAACAAGGCACACAGATCTATGCAAAAGATAAGGCACACTGAAACATGAATGTATCTCAGATCTGCATTATAACAGGGCATATCATGTATGTGATAAGCATGAGGCAAATGTCAACTTAATGATAACATTATTGATCCATGAATGTCTATGCATGCACTAATGATCATTGAAATATCAATTCAAGCAAAACATGGGAATGAGTCATTACAACTAAGCATAGTGGCACGATATCATATGCAGAGACAGTGAATGAGCTACAAACATCACAATGTGCTATCAAATAGGCCACAATATCACTGAAATAGCATATAATATCAAATGGAGATGGTGTCATGATTATGATACAACAAGCATGCACTGCATCCTGTTACTTAGTGCCATCAAGAAGACCAAACAATCAACATTTTTAAAGTGTATTCAAGACGATAATTAAATATCATAGCTCACTAGTTTGTCCCGATAGCGACATGATGTAGAGATATAGTCCCAATGAAGATAGAGCAACAAAATTGAACACTAGTCCCAATGTAAAGGATATCATTATATATGTTGAAGGGCAATAGCCACAAATAGAGCAATATCTCAAAACAGCAGGCAATGATGTCAGATTTACAACAGGAAAATAAAAAAGAAGTATGGTCAACACATGCATTATCATGCCCAGTGCTCATAGGCCTTCATCATAATAAGCTACAACAAAATCAAGGGTATTGATTTGATAAGCACCCAAACAAATGCCATCACTCTGCACAATGATCAATACCACAAATGCAATCAACAAATACAAAACCCGAGCCTTCACAGGCACTAGCATGAGAGATAATACAATGAACAACAAAGGCACAATAAAATACAAAGAAAATGTAGCAGGTTTGATATCGTGCTCGGCCCCAAGCACAATGACTATGCATACCAGTACCCTGAAGTTCACGGGCCACATGCAGTAGAAATAGATGGCCGTCAAAACAATAGATTTAAACAAAGATTGAATGCTTTTGAACAGAGCCCGCGCCATGTATTAACATCAGCAGGGATGCCATGATCAGTGTTGTGCCCTGGCTTTGCTTACAGGACATCAAGAATGGTGCAAATATGGTACCCTAGCCTTATGGCTCATGGGCTATAACAGACGCAAAGCAATGGTGCCATAGTAATATCAATACCCTAGTTCATGGGCCATCAAAGTGGCAAGCAATACATACTCTGCACCATCACAAATACAGAGAGGCTTTGCTACATAATATATGTGCCCTCATCATTAATAACAGATCAACAAACACAACACCAGTTATGCTTGTGGGTTATGAAGATGAAATCCAATGCTAAACTAATCAATAGTGAATGCAGAGAGTCACAAACAGTTACCGTGCCCTAGCTGTGCCAATTGCCAATACATGCTATCATACAAATGTAGAGAAACTCAATAAATTATACCATGCCCTAGTCAGCATTGACAGAGAATGCCGATGATGCCCTAGATACAAGCAATAGTGCTACATAATATATGTGCCCTAGTTTTACAGTGACCAGTAAGAATGGCATGAGACAATGTCAAATTCAAACGAGCACAATGCCATCAATTTCTAATGCCATTGCAAATGCAGATTAATGTCGCCAATGCCTCCAAGATGCAAGCAATATGAAATAAAATGCAGAGTTTTTGCAACCAAATATAGAGATAGCCATACACAGTGAACATGAAATAGACATGGTGCCTGAGAGAGTGCAATGACATCAATCCACTATTGTGAAGGAATATAGAGATATCATTTGAAATGCAGAAGCATTTTGCCACTATTTGTACATGCCCTCAAAACCTACAGAGGCTGAGATGCATCACAAATGAATAGAGGCATTCAAACACGGAACACAGTACATAGAACAATATCAAGAAATTACAGTGCAGAGAATGTAAGGAAACAATGTGATATCGGCTACCATAGCAATAGTGCCCTCAAACATGAAATGAAAAGATTGTTCAGAGTAATGCCTACCTTGAGAAGATGTTGCCAAGGTTAGGTTGCTATTTCTAAATTAGAGAGGGAAGTTGTCATTCGAACTGCAATAAGATTGGAAGGTTGCTAGGTGCCAAGCTTTAGGGATTTAATGCCGTGGGCTCTTCATCTTCATGCTATGTTTGGACAATAATGTTATTTTCTTCCTCCCCTTTTAGGGTTGAGCGTTATGCCGATATCTCTAGACATAGATTATGTATGATTTAATTGATCATGTGAATATCCTCCCATTATTGGGGAGTTGATTTTACATCTTTTTCATGTAACCTATAGTTTTTTTTTTAGGGGTTGAAAATTTCATTTTTAATGCTATTATTTTTAAAGATGTGCTTCCCTTTTGGTTGAGGCTTTCCTTTAAAAATATAATTGTATCTATTAGAGGTCTTAGTGGATAGTTTTAAATGTTAATTCATGGCCATCTTTTATTGTAAGATATTGACAAGTGGTATTTTTTTATAAACCCTTGTCAGATATTGATTATAAGGCATGACTTAGTGGGTGTAATGGTCATCTTTGACCATTCACTTTTTGGCCTCCACTTTCCTCGCCCCCTAGGAATCTGGGAATCTGACATTCAGACCATGATGCTGCCTCATGGGTTTTCTATTCTTAGGAGGTAGTGGATTTGAATGCAGATTCTTAGATTTTTGTTTTTATACCTCTCACTTTTGGTGATTGAGGTTAGCTCTTCACTTTTTCTCTTTGATATGAGTGTTGTAGCTATGAGAGACACAATTGTACCTATTTCTTTTAGCAATAAAAATTGATCCTTCTTGTTCCCCTATAATTCTGGGTTTACTGTTGAAGCCATATGTGAGATTATTGTGATGATTCTATATCCTTAATCTGCATTTTTGGATTCAAGTGGGGTATTCAAGGATTTGTCTTAATTCAGTGGTGTGATTTGTGTACAATCAAGAATATCAGATTTGTGAAGGTTCTTCCTTTTCTAGATTCTAAGTACCTTATTTCATCAGAAGTTAAGAAAGTAGGATTGAGTTGTGAATTAGATTTGAATTGCTGATGAAGTGAACTTATTGCTCAATTGTGGTCTCTCCTCAATTTTAGTGGATCACCTTCCTTTCATTTCAAGTTGCAGTTGTTTATTTTTAAGCATTTTCTATCCCTTTTGCCTCCAAGTTTAGATAAGTTTCAAGTGATCCATAGGGAAGCCGACCCTTAATCCAGAGGTCTATTCTCGGATAGGTTACCCATAGCCTAAGAATACTCCCATGTTTCACAGGATTGCTGGGTTCAATACTTAGCAAAATAGGGTGCAATCCTTAGTGACAAAAGGAACCCGATTCATGCTCCTGCTCATGAACTTAGTCCTCTCATCAGTTTCTAGCCATTTCAGCAATGGGCCTTCGACTTTGTCGGTTAGATACATCCTTCATCTTCAAGAGGGCACAAGTTCATCATCACAACTACTGATTACTTTACCAAGTGGGTTGAGGCAGTACCTCTCGCTGTAGCTAACAACAAGACCATTGCTATGTTTATATTGAACTATATCATTTGCAGATATGGCATACCCTCATCTATTATCACTGACAATGGGGGACAATTCAAAAATAAGGACCTGACAGACTTATGTACTAAATTCAGAATTATTCAACATTGGTCATCTATCTATTATCCTCAGGGTAATGGACAAGCAGAGGCTTCTAATAAGACAATTCTGAAAATCTTGCACCGAATAGTTCATAAATCTGGTAGAGATTGGCATCTCTAGATCAATCTGGCCTTTTGGGTGTAGACTAGGATTTGAGTGTGCACCTAAACCTGTTTTGAAAGCCAAAGACAAACAAACGTCATAGCATATAATCAAATCAAATTTAATGGAAAACAAACTAAAATCAAAGCCACCTCAGTTTAAGCCTAAAACGGATGCGCCCATGCACCGTTTGATATGCTTGGATATAGATGGATGTGGGTGTGCAAACTCAAGCACTTGGAGTATGCAAATTAGAATGATTTGAGGATCAAGAAGACCCAAAATGACACAAAATAGGTATGAGGAACCTATTTTGCCTCAAAGGCCTCAAGAACACACAAATATGCAAAAATAAAAGATGAACTAAGATTGATTAAACAAGAAATGAATCTATGTTAATCCAATTAAGCTAATTTAGATGTGATTTAAGCTTGGAAATGATCTAAAATGATGAGTTTATGCTTATGCTAGAATGAAAATGACATTATAATTTTGCTATTGAGTTTAAGAGTTGAAAGATGAGAGAGGATGGTTTGCTCAAAGAAGTGAGGCTATTTATAGGAAAAGGGAAGGTCTTGGGTTAAAAGGATGAGTCAGAGTTAGGGCTAAGGTTAGGGTTGAGTCAAGGACAAGTGTCCTGACAAGTGTCAAGGGAGGATTGAGTTGAAAGTTTGAGGGCATGTGCACAATTTGGTAAATGTGCCCAAGGCCAAGAGGTGGCAAGGAAGGGATAAGAAGGTCTTAAATGCATAATGAATGCATGTAAGAAAGATAAGGAAGGCTTAAATGCATCCTTAAATGCATTTGCAAGAGGTGGCCAAGAGGTGTCAATCCTTGTTGACTAAGGAGGATGACTAAGAGGAGGTTAGCATAAGTTTTGGTAAACCTTTTGCTAATGGAATGTGACAAGATTAGAAAGGGGTTTAGAATTAGGATTAGGAGAAAGGGATGGGCAAGTGGCTTTTGGTGAGATTTAGATATTTATTAAAGGTAAATTTAATAAATATTAAATATCTAGGCTTAGGGTTTGAAGGGACTAGATTAGGGATTTGACCCATTTAGAGGAAGGTTTAGGACTTTCTAGAAGAGTTTAGTGCTCTTTAGAATTTTGGCCAACTTTGGGATAAAAAATAAATTAAAAATAAATTAATTTATTTTTGAAGTTTTTTGGTCAATTTATTAATTAAATAATTAATAAATTAGGGATAATGTCCAAATGACATTTTTAGGCTAGATTCCTTAATTAAAGATTTTTAATTAAGAGAGAGGGATTTAATGGCATAAAAATAAATAAATTAATTAAATAATTAATTAATTAATAAATGATGATGTCATCAAGGATTTTCAGAAAACAAAAATAATTTATTTTCTGAAGGATTTTTCGGTGTCTACATTTTGCCCCTCTTTGATGCGATGCCGCAAGTGGCATGGCGTCAAAGACAAGAAAACAAGATGCCAAGGCTAGAATCAGAAGAAAAGGGTATGACGCGCGGGGGGATTGGAAGAAAGAGGATACATGCCCCGGTGGGACAAAATCATGGAAGATGCGCCCAGTGGGACAAGGAGAAAGAGGGATTACACCCTGGGACAGAGTGTGCCCGGCGGGACGAGGAAGGAAGGGCCTAGGAAGAAAGGGGAGATAAATAACCTCACTTCTAAGAACAAATATGGATGATATGCAAGATGAGATGGAAATGCAAGATGCAAGATGCAGCTATATGCAAAGATGCAAGATTAATCTATATGATAAATGCAAGGGACCAGATAGCTCCAAGTGCAAACGGGAGTGCACAACCTAGATTTAATATAGCTATGTTAGAGACCTACCAAGGATACTGGGATCACGAGGCCTGTCAACAATGTCGTAGAGGACTGACGAGGACTGACGCTAAACAAACACATAGGGTTGCCCCAACATCACACATGAAGCACAGAGGCGACATGGCGAAATTGATGCTGAAGGAACCACAAACACACAACTGACTCACAGGAAGAAGCGAAAGATCAAAAGACCTTGCCCCAGATTATCCGCACACGCAGCACACCGTGATATAATGAATCGTGGTGACCCTGGTGGGATAATGAGAAGCCAAAAAAGATTAACAAGACCCAAAGGACAAAACCCAAGATCAAAATGATAACTCCAAAAAGACATCCTTTGCCAAGGAGAGAGATTAGGTTTGATTGATGGTGGGAAGATTGGTCGGACAGGAGGAACGATATATCCTCAAGGACCAGGATGGAAGATTAGGTCAGACAGGAGGAACGATATATCCTCAAGGACCCATGGGTTGGTGAGAGAATAAGTGTAGTTGTTCACTGGCAAAAGCTGAAGTTCAAGGAATAATCAGGATGAGCAAGGATAAGTCGACAATTGATGTTGCTGAAGCACAAGGCCCGAGTGGGACTACAAATTTTCTGAGGCTGGGGATGGGACAAGATATTTGATCAAATGCTGTTGCAGGACGGACAAAGGCTATGACAAAGGATGGGTCCTAAAGACACAAATGTACAAATGGGCTTAGGTGGAGACACGACTGACGCTATGGTACAAGACTCAAGAATAGGATATACAAAGAACCTGGGGATGAAGCTGACAACTTCAAAGATATGCAAGATGATGCCCCAGTTAGGTTGGAAGGCCAAGACGGACTAGCAGCGGATGATGCGTCTTGAAATGACATGGATTTGGGAAGAACATATCCCAATGATGATGATTGGATCGAGATCAAGGCTTGCTACAAGATGAAGGATGCGATTTCATCGGTTAGCTTGATCTTGGATGTTGGATAGCTAGAAGAGATGGATAGGTTGGGAAGATTGCTAGCAAGGTGTGGATAGGGATGAATGGCATTGGATTGCAATGAGGTTGGCCTATAGCTAGATACCAATGACAAGAGAAGATACTAGGTGTTGGAAAGATGGAGGAAAATGCTGAGGATGGGGAGGATGGAATTGCTAGAAGATTTGGATGGAGGAAGATTCGGGGAGATTGGATGGTGGAACTGCTAGAGGATTTTGAAGATGGAAAAGCTGCTTGGAGGATGAAAAGCTGGTGGAAGATGGAAAGCTGGTGGAAGATTACCAAGTGTCAACAAAATGAGTTGCTGTTTTCCCAATGGAGGATCAGTGATAGGATTGCGTCAACCTAGGATAGACTGATGATCTTCGGTCAACTGGATTCTTGTCAATACAAGCCAATCTCTTGCTCGAGATGATAAGGCTATGCAAGGACAAGGTTTTGATTTCTTTAAGACAACACGTTGTGCCAAAAAGAGGATGATTTTTGATTTAGGATAAGGGATGGAAACAACTCAAAGGGCTGAAACATGATAATGCTTGTGGATTTGGAGCTCTGGATTTTGGTGCAAAAGATGGTGAATCTGCTTTCTGCTGTGGATGGTGGATGTTGGATTCTGATAAAGGATATGGGACGCTGAGTTGGTTTGCTGGTGGATCAAGATAGAGGATGCTGGAGGAACTGCTGATGGATTAAGATAGAGGAGTGCTGGAAGGATTGGATGGTGGTTGGTTTGGATTTGGATAGAGAAATTGCTGAGGATTTTGGGAGATGGAAGATTCAGATTTGGATAGCCTCCAAGGAATACATCACCAAGGAAGAGGATGCCCCCTGTTTAAGATAGTTCATGTGTTTTAAAGGCATGGTGTATGCTTGGACGGAAGATATGCCCACAAGAGGATGAGGAAGGATGGAAGCTAGGATGAAAGGATTGGATAGAGGATATGTAGCTGAAAGGTGCAATGGATGCCAAGGAGGTGCCCAAAAGCATGTATATCTGATAGTCTCTATTTTTGTCATCAAGATCCAATGGAAAATGAAGGAAGTGAGAGACAAAAGGGGATGGAGGACATGTTGGATAAGAGGTGATAGAAAGGAAGCCCCTAACTGCAGAAAGGAATTAGGGGGGGGCACTACGCATGGCGCCTGTTTGCCAAGTTTTCACCATGGTACTTGTCCAAGGCGCTTGAATTGCCAAGTTTTCACCAGAGGATGAATGTTTTTCTCTTGATTTTTGCTTTGTTGATAATTTGCTCCTTTGATTTATCCAATTTTTATGGATTTTTGTGTTTTTTCCTTGACTTTGTGCTGATCTTGCTGATTTGTTGCTGAGCTTGTGCTGATATGCATTGATACTTCTGATTTTGTTTGGATGTGTTGCTGATTCGGTGCTGATATGCACTGACATTTTGATTTGTTGCTGAAGCTCTGATTTAATGCTGTCGTGCTTGCTGATCAGCTGATGTCGCTGTTTTGGCGCTTCCTCTTGATTAGATGGTGACCTTTTGATTTGTCACTGATATTCTGATGGTGTTGCTGATTCTTTGATTGGATGTTCCCTTATGATTTGATGATGGCCCTGCTGTTTTTGATTTTGCACAGATATTTTGATGTTATTGCTAACTCTCTGATGTGGCGCTGAGTTTTGTGCTGATTTTGGTGCTATCATGCGATTTGATGTTGATCTTCTGAGAGATTCTTCACTGATTTTCTGATGTGGATTGCTGATTTTCTGATGTTGTCGGCTTGTCATGGGGATCCATTGCTAGATGATGGACGACAAGCTTAGGATCACACCTAGGCATGTGCATATGACCATGCACAGTTGATAATTGACTCCTCGGAGCAAGGCACTTAAGGTCATGATTCACTTTCTGTCAGGTTAACCTCCATGTAGATGAGCCACAAACATCCTTCTGTACCCAAGTTGATTTAGCTTGGTTTCTGCAATGTTGATAGGGAACTATCATGTGTTGTTATCCCAGATAGGAGGAAGAGGCAAAGCTCCATCTTCTAGCGCTTGAATTGCCAAGTTTTTACTAGAAGATACGCCCTTTATTTTTACTGTTTTGGAATTAGAATGTGCCCCAAAAGGGTTTTCACATAAAGACTCATGATTTTGCCTTTGCTTTTTTAACTTTTGCGACTAAAGCTTGCCTCTTCCCCAAAATATGCTTCTGTTTTAAGCTGATAGGCATATGTTGATGCTAAAGCCTGATTGCCTGTTGACTTTGCTGATTTCTCTGATTTGTCATTGATTTCCCTTTGCTGTTTTAGATGTGCTGACTGATCTTTGCTGACTTTCCTCACTGATTTCTTCTGATTATGTGCTTGGATGTTGGTACAACTGTAGCAGGACGGGGGGGATTATGCAAAGTCATGGATTAGATGGGGGAGATGGGAAAGATGGTGGTAGAAAGTATTTGGATGGAAGGATGGAAAGTGATCAAGATAGGGGGATGTTGTCAGGATCAACATTGGCACATGTTGCGAGGAAGATGGATGATTGGATGTGGAAGATAGAGATAGATGTGATGGAGGATTTATGCTAGAGGATGGAGGAGATGGAGGGGAAGATTGAGGAGCTGGGAGATGGGCAACGTTGGATGCCATTGTGGATGTTTTTGTTAGATGGATTACATCTTTTTGCTTTGGGATCCACATCATTTTTGTTTTAGCTTTAGTGTGCCTTTGCGGCCATTGGTGGGCATCAGATTGTGCTTTTTCTTTGCTAGGCCTTTGTGGCCATGTGATAGATTTTGCTTGGACTTTGCTAGGTTTTCGGAGCCATTGGGGTGCTTTAGCATGCCTGATTGGCTCTTTGCTGGGCCTTTGCGATGCATTTGATTGCCTGATTGGAGCTTGCATTGATTGACCATGTCGATTAGACTGGACATGGTAATCGTCATTGGGCCTTTGCAGCCATTGGGATGCATTAGATTTGGCATTTGCTTTGATGGGCCTTTGTGGCCAGTGGTTTGCTTTGGCTTGCTTGATCGGATTTTGCTTTGATTGTGCATGTCGATTAGACTGGACATAACAATCCTGGGATTTTTGTGGATTTTTCCCTTTATTCATGCATGATATGGCATCCAAGTTGCGAGGAGCATTGGGAGGAATATGAGGAGTTGTCTGGGATGGAGGAAATTTGGATGGAGAGATGGAAGGAGATTGGTAGATAGGATATGTGGACATGTGCCGTCGTTGATCTTGACTAGGGATGCTTGGATGTTGGATGAAAGGCTGAGTAGGATAAGATGAAGGATGATATTTTGGGATATAAGGTCCCAAAATGGATTTGCTGGGTAACGGAGATGCGCTGAAAGACTTTGGGACATAGGGACCCAAAATGGATGGGGAGGATGAAGGAGGAATATGATAGGTTTTCCTCGGTTGTAACGATGGAGGAGGAGGAATTGCATTGTGGGCTCTAAAAGATGTTTTGTTGGTTTTGAATGGATGTTTGAACTTTGCCTTAGCTGTACCAACATTTCTGGATGAAGTACCTTTCGCTGATGTGGAGGGAGTGTCCTCTTCTGGTGTGTAACCAATTCCATAGCCTTTTGGATGTGTCTTGCCTTGAATGGGCTGTATATTTCCCTGTTCGTAAGTGCCAAGGCCTTTGCCTTGATAGTTCCATCTTTTCAACATTTTATCCAGACAAGGATATTTCTGACTTGGGGTGAATGACAAACAGCCATTTTCTGGTTCTCTGATGGAAGATAGGAAGCTGATTTCTTCTTCTTCAAGTGGTTTGCCTTTGACAAATGTTAGTTTTCCAAGTGGATAGAGTGATGGCAGCTGTTTAGTTTGGACTGGCGGATCCTCAAGAGGAGAGGATAGGATGCTGGGATTTTGACTAGGATTGGGGGATGGTAAAGGAGCTTCAGTTGGAGAAACTAGGATGATAGGATCTTGGATTGGAGGAATTGGGATTGTAGGATTTTGGATAGGAGGTGATGGGAGAAGAGAAGGGATTGGATCTTGATTTTCTTCTGTGAGTAGTTCATCATGCTTTTGGCCAAGATCTTGATAGGATAGGATTTGTGTAGATAGAGGTTTGGGGGATGTATGGATGGACTCTTCAGAGGGAGTGGATAGAAGGATTGGGAACTCTACTGCTGGGGTGTCTGGAAGAAGGAAGAACTCTTCAGATGGTATGGATAAAAGGATGGAAGATCTTTCAGCTACAATGGTAGGAAGAAGGGTGAACTCATGGGGCTCACTGAATGTGCTTTGGATAATGCTAGGAGGAGGTGATGTTGGTGGGGATTGGATGGAGACTCCAGATGGAAGGGACTCAATGATGCTAGGAGATGGAAGAGGATCGTCGATTAGGATAGATGGAGGACAGATAATAGATGGGAGCGCTGGATAGGCCACATCAACAATGGCTTCATATGAAGATTTGCTCAGCTCTTTTTTGCTTGGCTCTTCAACTTCTGGTGTGGGATTTGTTATTGGCTCTTCCTTGGGTTCTGTTATTAGTTTCCTTGGAGACTTTTGCGGTGAAGAAGAATTGGAAGGTGGAGGAGATGGGGAGCTTGGATGATCCTTGCATGAAGGTGGGGATCGTGCCTAGGTAGATGCTCGCGAAGGAGGAGAGAAAGAAGGGAACACCCATGAAAAAGATGACTTTGAAAAGGGAGCTTTGGGTTTTGCTTAAGGGGATGATGGTGCTGCAGCGGTTTGAAGGGATGACGGTGCTGAAAACATGGGGGTGATGGTTTGAGGTACAGGATATGAAGCAGGTTGAGGGATGAACTCTGCTGGTGGGAAGAGACTTTTGGTAATGTGGTTTGGAAGAGAGGATGGTGGTTTGGGACAGGATGGAGGATTGGGGAAAAGGATGGGAGGACTAGAATCTTGAATTTTAGAATTTTTTGGAGGATGGGTAGATGGAGGCCTTAGATAGGGGAAGTAGCGTGAAGCACTTCTAAGGGATGATGGTGACTGGGATATGACCATAGCAGAAGGTGGAGGCCTGAAAGGAGCATATGGAAGAGGTTTGGGTTGAAGATAAGGGTATGCTGGGGATGGATAAGATACTGGGTTTGCTTTGCCGAGGACATGAAAAGAAGTGCTAGCCTTGCCGAGGACATGAAAGGGAGTGCTAGGAGATAAGCGCGAAGGCATGGTTAGCTGGATTGGAGGAATGATGGAACGCTGGGGGTTGCTTGGAGAAAACTGGCTGAAATGGGCATCATGGTCTACAAGACCTTCATCATCATTAGGATCGATTGGACAGAGAGGAGAGATATCATAACCAAACTCATTATAGATTTGAGACATGATGACTTTGCGAATGAGTTGGATAAGGAGGAAGGATGAAGATGGTTTGGAAGACTAAGACTCAGATTGGGATGACTGACGGAAGCAGACGGTTTTCTAGAAGAAGACAGACAAAGGGATGGGAGATGACCAAGTTTTGGGATGGCTGCTCTGATTGTCCTTCGAACCAAGTTATAGATTTGCTTGATGTTTTTCCATTGGCAAAGGATTTGATAAAAGCAATCTTCACAAAGGACAAAGCAACTTTGTGAGATACAAACAAGATAAAAGACTCTGATAAATGCTTTGAAAGTGTATGTTTCAACAAGTGTTTTCACGGAGCCTTTGACTGTCAAGCACTTCAAACAGATCTACCTAAGGAAGGTGAGTATCAAAATCGCTTGCCCACAGCTTGGTATCCCCTAGAAGGGAATACAAATGGTGAGTAATCTTGAGGCGACCTGGTAAACCCCTTGGAATCGGTCCTTGCACAAGGATTTTGATACTTTCGGATGTAGATAGGGTAGCCTCTATTTTATCAGTTTGATAATGATTCCGTGGTGTCTCCATACCCGGTTATGTTGATCATCCGTGACTCACTTAAGAGCCTTGCCAATAATGCTGGGGGAGAGGAATGTTTACCATCCCCAGACACGTGTTTGGCACAAACGCCCAGCGATTAGGAGATATAAGTGATTCTTTTGGACTTCACTTATTTGTATACCGGCCGGGGGGGATATCGGTTTGAGGTCATTCTCCGAGGAGGAAGCGCTTCTCCTTGGACAGGCCTCGCTAAAAGCAGAACAGGTGAACTTGTCCAAGTTCAAATGTTCCACGTTGCTTACTCTAACAAGGATTATGCAAGAATTGAAAAACTCCTACATGCACATCAAGCAGATTTTGTTCATTTTCCCAAATTTGATTAAGTGATGTTTGAACTTTGAAATGAAGACACTCGTGATTAGATTTTGATTTGTTCTTTTCTCCAAAATGTAAATGATTTGAACGGTTGCAAGTTCTTTCCTTTTGTGCATTCAAGATTTGATTAGCGAGTTGATTTAAGAACTTTGAAAAAGCTTTGTTTTATCCCTTAGATCACTCAAGATTGAATTTGTTTGCTTGCTTTGGAATTTGAAACGAGATAGGGAATAGAGTTGTTCGTTCTTTTTAGTGCATTCGAGATTTGGTTTGATTTTCAAATTGATAATGACACTTAGGACCCAAGTTTATTTCCTTAATGTCATTCAAGATTTTTTTTGACCTTTGCTGTAATAAAAGAAATGAAAAACCAGTCCTAAGCAACTCAAGACAAAAAAAACAAAAAGTGACACTGTCCAGCTTATAGGCGACGCTGGAAAGTGCAGAGGTGACATTTCATTTTTACAGGCGACATTCTGTACCTCAAAAGGCGACAGATAAATATGCAGACGCGTGATTTCTTTCGTTACAGGCGTGATTTCTTTACATGCAGGCGACAGAAGAGAATTCTGGGACGGAACAGAAGTTGTCGATCACAGGAAAATCTCAGTTATGCAGGCGTGAAAATAGAGCTCATAGGCGTCATTTCTTTCCTCAAAGGCGTGATTTCATTGCAAGAAGGCGTGACTGGATTGTTTGTAGGTGACATTTCTTTTCATGAAGGCGACATTTCTTTGGTTGAAGGTGACATTTAATTGCTGTAGGCGAGATTTCTTTGCTTGAAGGCGTGATTTCTTTTAATTCCTACGACAGCAAGAATGAAAAGTGTGTTTTGATCAAGTTGATTATGGTTTGCGTCCCACTGGGCGTGCCAGAATGTAGACTAGGATTTGAGTGTGCACCTAAACCTATTTTGAAAGCCAAAGACAAACAAACGTCATAGCATATAATCAAATCAAATTTAATGGCAAACAAACTAAAATCAAAGCCACCTCAGTTTAAGCCTAAAACGGATGCGCCCATGCACCGTTTGATATGCTTGGATATAGATGGATGTGGGTGTGCAAACTCAAGCACTTGGAGCATACAAATTAGAATGATTTGAGGATCAAGAAGACCCAAAATGACACAAAATAGGTATGAGGAACCTATTTTGCCTCAAAGGCCTCAAGAACACACAAATATGCAAAGCTAAAAGATGAACTAAGATTGATTAAACAAGAAATGAATCTATGTTAATCCAATTAAGCTAATTTAGATGTGATTTAAGCTTGGAAATGATCTAAAATGATGAGTTTATGCTTATGCTAGAATGAAAATGACATTATAATTTTGCTATTGAGTTTAAGAGTTGACAGATGAGAGAGGATGGTTTGCTCAAAGAAGTGAGGCTATTTATAGGAAAAGGGAAGGTCTTGGGTTAAAGGGATGAGTCAGAGTTAGGGCTAAGGTTAGGGTTGAGTCAAGGACAAGTGTCCTGACAAGTGTCAAGGGAGGATTGAGTTGAAAGTTTGAGGGCATGTGCACAATTTGGTAAATGTGCCCAAGGCCAAGAGGTGGCAAGGAAGGGATAAGGTCTTAAATGCATAATGAATGCATGTAAGAAAGATAAGGAAGGCTTAAATGCATCCTTAAATGCATTTGCAAGAGGTGGCCAAGAGGTGTCAATCCTTGTTGACTAAGGAGGATGACTAAGAGGAGGTTAGCATAAGTTTTGGTAAACCTTTTGCTAATGGAATGTGACAAGATTAGAAAGGGGTTTAGAATTAGGATTAGGAGAAAGGGATGGGCAAGTGGCTTTTGGTGAGATTTAGATATTTATTAAAGGTAAATTTAATAAATATTAAATATCTAGGCTTAGGGTTTGAAGGGACTAGATTAGGGATTTGACCCATTTAGAGGAAGGTTTAGGACTTTCTAGAAGAGTTTAGTGCTCTTTAGAATTTTGGCCAACTTTAGGATAAAAAATAAATTAAAAATAAATTAATTTATTTTTGAAGTTTTTTGGTCAATTTATTAATTAAATAATTAATAAATTAGGGATAATGTCCAAATGACATTTTTAGGCTAGATTCCTTAATTAAAGATTTTTAATTAAGAAAGAGGGATTTAATGGCATAAAAATAAATAAATTAATTAAATAAATAATTAATTAATAAATGATGATGTCATCAAGAATTTTTAGAAAATAAAAATAATTTATTTTCTGAAGGATTTTTCGGTGTCTACAGTGGGCCTACAGGACAAGTATCCGAACACCAATGGGGGCAACTCCTTTCACCCTGGTTTATGGAGCAGAGGCAGTATTACCTATTGAGGTTGAGATTCCAACATTGTGAATCTCTCTGAGGGGCCTCATCACTGATGAAGATAACAGAATATCCTGGCTTCAAGAGCTTGAGTTACTTGATGAACGCCGAAAGGTGGAGTTTGATCATCTCTGAGCATATCAAAAGAGAATGTCAAAAGTCTATAATAAGAAAGTCAGACAAAGAGAATTCCAAGTGGGTGATCTCGTCTTGAGAGAGAACCCCAAAAATCAGCAACAACGAGTTCAGAAAGGCAAATTTGAACCAAACTGGCTTGGTCCATATGTCATTACTGCAGCATTTGGGTCTGGCACTTATCGACTTTCCACCACTGAAGGAGAACAACTCAAAGAGCCCATCAACGCTCTTCATTTGAAGAAATTCTACAGTTGAGACATTCTTGGCATGCTCATGTACATATTTATTGGTCTTGAAAAAATTCAAAAAAATGATATATTGCAAAAAATCCTAAAAATTGCAAAATGTCCTAAAAAAATGATCATCTTAGTGAAAACCTGGTAAACAGGTGCTTTGATGTATCTATTATCTTGGTGAAAACTTGGTAAACAGGTGCCTTGATAATAATTAAAAAAAATTGAAAATTGAAAAATACAAAAAAATGAAAAAAATAAAAATACAAAAAGAAATGAAAATTAAAAAAATAAAAAAAAAAGAGAAAAGTAAAAAAAAATTGAAAAAGAAGAAAAATGTGCCATTGATGAAAACCTAGTAAACAGGCGTCATGGTAGAAAAAATAGAATCTTTGCCAAGATGGTGAAAACCTGGCAAATAGGCACCTCTTGTTTCCTGAAGCTACATCTCATCTTAGCATCGCTTAGCTTTTAGTTTCTTGCTTTAGTTTGCTTTCCCGTTTTCTTGCTTTAGCTTGTTTCCTGCTTTGAGTTCGTTTCTTGCTTTAGTTTGCTAGCTCATGCTCTTGCCTTCAGTGGTCTTCGAGATATTCCTCAACTCTTCATGGATTGGAATTGGTTCACGCTTGGGGGCATCTTCCTGGTCTAGGGGGCATTGTCCTATTGCTTTTGAAAGTTTTGTTTGCGCATCAGTCTCCAGCATTTCCCACTGCGTCTGCCTGCTGATGCCTAGCTACTTTTGAGATTTCTCTCCTTGAGGATCTCTCATGTATCAGTCGCCAGTGGTTCTCATTGTACCTACCTACTAATACTTAGCTCTCATTCAAACCTCTCTCTTTTGGGATCTCTTCCTAACATCAATCACCAGTGGTCCTCACTACGTTTGCCTGCTGATGTTTCGCTCACGTTTTATTCTCTCTTTTGAGAATCTTCCTTGTATTGGTCACTAGTGGTTCTCACTGTATACACCTAAAAATGGTCACCTAGACTATTAGCCCCTTGCTAGCATTTTTGCTAAAATCATAAATTGCTTATTCTTGATCAAATCCTAGTTCTATCATTTATTCGATTATTTTCTATGGGCTAACCATTTTATCCTAAGTCTTTATTTATTTAAAAGGAATATTTCCTCCCCTTTTAATAAATAAAAAGCCCACCTTTTCCTCTTATCCTAAGTTGCACAAATAAAGCATTATTCTTATTTTATAAAAAGAGAAAAGTACTTTTTGTCTCATATGGACACAAAAGTCAACTCTTATTTTCCTATTGGAGGATACTTGTGCACATGGATTGCTCCTCTTTTAAGCTCCACCGTTGATTAAATCTTTTGCCTCTTAATCTCCATGGCCAATTCCTTTTTCATTTCCTATAAAAGGAGAGCTCTCTTCCTCATTTGCACACTCAACTTTTTATGCTAATATTATGCTACAGGTTTTCTAGGTCATCTTGGAGCTTTTGGAGATATTCTTACATCTAGGGTTTGAAGATTTGAAGCATTGTTGGCATTCATCTTGGATCTTCATCAACACTCTATCTTCTTGTCTTCATTCTTGCATCATTATGGCTTTCTTGCTTCATAGTTAGATTTCATTTCTTGCATAGTAGCTTCATTTTCATGGCATTCTTAGCTTAGATTTCCTTTATGCTTTAGATTAATTCATCTAGTTTAACTAGGAAGCTTTGTAATACTTGCATCTTTCATTTCCATAGTTTAGCTTGCATTTCCATTCTTAATCTAGCTTGCATTGCATTTCATTCTTGATTCTTGAGGATATTGGCATTCTTGCCCTTGTCTTCATTGAATCTCCCATTGCATGGTTTACTAGCAAGGTTATTGGCTAAATAGCTCTAGCTGAGAGCATTCTTAAAACCTTTGCACTCCATGCCTAGGGAGCTATGGATCGATTTGTGAGGCCTCATTCTTGAGTTCCCTTGCATGTAATGATCCATAGAAGTGTGACACATTTATAGCACACACTCACTGCATTTTCCTGCTGATACTTGGTTCACGCTTCGATATCTTCTTGAGACTTTGTCTCTCATGACGGTCACCAGTGGTTCTCACTGTGTCTACCTATTTTCGCTATCCCGTCGAGACTTCGAATGTTGTTTGCTTCCGATTCGACTTGAATCCGCTTGAACACAAACTGAAACTGAAACTAAAAACTGATGTTGTGTTCCTTTGAAGCATGCTGAGCTTTTCCTTTGCTTGTTTGTTTGTTTTCTTTATCATTTCCCCTCGAGTGAATCTAAGACGTCTTTCTTGACTGAGAAATGTGAAGACTGGGGGCATGATCTTTTCTTTGCTTTCTATTTTCTGGTTTAGTTCCAATGATCCAAAGAATCTATCTAAGAGGGGTGTCCATCTGTAAGAGCCTTTATCTCGTATTGGATGGCCATGCGTACCTTGACTCCTTTTATGTGGATGCTTTGGTGAGGTTGGTTCTTCTCCTTGTCTATTTTGAGTAACTTCTTTCTGCTACAAGTAAAATGGCTAACACTCGTCCTACTAAGTGAACATAAGGGTCACTGCGAGCACTCTTTGGAAAAAGAAGGAACTCTCACGTGTCTAGTGTGTTTGTTCACAAGCAAAATTCAGGTCATTCTAGCAATTGTGCTTCGATGCTTATGTTAACTTGCTAAATCAAAAGGAATAGGTGTTTAGGTCATTCTGGCTTCTTGTGCCTTAATGCTTACACCTCATTTTGACAAAACTAAGACTTATGTCGTATTCATATTCTCATAATTGCAATATTAGTGAGGATTGTATGACATCTTGCGATTGTCATGTGCTTAAATGAACTCAATGATGATAATTACAGTGAGTCCAACAACCAAGTCCTAGGCCTTGCATTCTCATTTTAGGCTTGCATTTTTCATTCTAGGCTTGCATTTGAGATAGTGTTTTGGTCCTCTCTTGATTTCTTTTTGTTCATCAAAGGTCCTCATCTTTTGTCCCGGGTTCTTCTTGGCTGCACAAGTGTCTGGTCCTCACTTTTGATCTTCGAACGTATCTATCTTTTTGGTTAGTACCTGTCATATATTGCTACAATCCTGCATGAGATGATTAGTACCATATACATTACATATACATTTTCATTTCATTTCCATTTGCATCCATAAATTCATTTGCATCTACATATACATGTACATTCACTATAAGCATAAATCATACATTACACATCTACATACATTCTATTCGTCTACCACTGCATTTCACATTGCATCATCATAAAATAAAACATGTGCATTTCATGCATTTCTATCCATATATCTAAGCATGTAGGAAAACATCTCATAAACATCATACATCAAAGCAATATACAACAAGTACGATGATATCAAGATGTCGATCTCATATATATATATATATATATATATATATATATATATATATATATATATATATATATATATATATATATATATATATATATATATATATATATATATATATATATATATATATATATATGTATGTATGTATGTATGTATGTATGTATGTATGTATCGATCCAATGTCATATACAAAGAAGAAGGTGCTACTCGAGCACAATATAAAAAATGGGCTACAATGTATAATGTATATCAAAATGGACTAGCTAGGTCCCGCACCACCAGGAGGAGGTGGTGGCAGTGGTCTCTGAGGTAGGGGCATTGGCCGTTGGGGAGGTGCCTGTGGTGCTTGCTGTTATGGGGCCTATGGTGGTGCCTATGGAGGTACTAGTGGAGGTGCCTATGGAGCCCCAACATAATCGGCAAATGGCGGTACCTGCTCTGACAGATCTGGAACAACCCCGCAATATGTTGCATAGTAATATGCTGCTTGAGCAGCCTCATCTGGTCTCGATCCTTGACCGCACTAGCTCATCTCGTAGCTGGCTGATCTTAGCATCCTAATCAGCTACATGGGTCTCCTGTTGAATGAATCAGGTGTGGTAATCATCTCGCTCTTGTTGCACCTATCGTACCCTCTCATGGCTCTTCTTGAGAGCCTCCTGTAGCTGAGGTGTCCCAGCTCCTACTGGAATGTCAGGCATGTCCGTATCATCATCTGGAGGAGCCTTCTGTGAAGTATCTCAAGTCCACTGCCTCATGGACCTCTGCTAGGCCCCACTGCTCCCAAATCCTGCATTTGAGCACATTGTCCTAGCTGGGATGCTAATCTGCCCTGCTTGGGGTCTCAGTACTCTGTGCTACTGTGGTGCCTGTTGGGCTGGTGCCTGCTGGTCCTGTGCCTGCTGTTGTTGGGCTCCCACACCAACTGGATCTATAAACCTCATATGAGGATATGCTATCAAGTGATCTTTATATGCAAGAGTCACCCCTGCATTGGTGACCCCCACCATGTAGTCCCATCACATAGCTGGTATGCGTGCCTCAATTGCATATCATCTGAGATCTAATCTCACATGCCACCCCTTCTCCTTATGGGAGAAGTGAGTGTAGGGGCAGTACTCCTATGATATATCATGTTGTCTACTGAACTGGCATAGGACACGTGTGACACAAAACATCTCAATGGTATGGACACTCCGCCCGATCAGTGGACGTGAAACAAACATATGTGACAACTCCCAACGAGCATCATCCCATGGCTCCGTGGCCACCTAGGGTCTCCATACTACCTTCACCATATCATCCAGCTAGCCCCTCCACTACTCTGTCTTGTCCAGTAGAGGCTGGGTCATGACACCTGCATACCTATAAATATACGGCTCAAGATGTTTTCGTGTGTCATGGAAAATCGGCCTGCAAATGGGGAAATGCTCCCAGGCCTAGATCTGAAGAAAAAATACTCCTACCACCATGGTCCTCACACTACGATACACTATCTCATGCATCTCATGGTACATGTGGGCTAGCATACACTCGCCCCATCTGAATCTGATTGCAGGTCTAGCCAGCATCCTCTACAACATCGTGCCCCAGTCACACTCCAGACCATGCTAACCTTGATCCAGAATAAGGTAACAACTTAGGAACATCACAAGAATGATGACAAAGGGATGAGTGCCACTATACCTACCGATCAAATCATCCCAAGAGATGGCCCAGCCCATCACTAGATCATCTTGGAATATAGCTCTCAAGGCTAATGTACCCTGCCTCGGCTGCGTCTCGTACTCTACTCGAGTACCATGGATGGGTATCCTCAGAATCCTATATATGTCCTCTGGGGTCACGGTCATCTCCCCCATAGAAAAATGAAACATGTTCATCTCCGAATGGAAACGCTCTACCAATGCACCAAGAAGACCATGATTCACTTGAATGTCGGGAAAATTACACAAGTATCCTAGACCAAGAGCATCAATATGGGCACTCTCTGCATCTGTGAGTCTCTGCACTAGTGTGGTGATAACTGGATGGTGCATCCAGAAGACAACGTCAGGGAAGTCAACCTGTAAAGCAAGCGACGAAATCGGATCAGTATCTCAAACATGATGGTTTTTAACACAACAACAACAAATACAACAAGACATCTATTCTAGACATGTCTCTGTGACGCTATACTTGGCTGATTTTACACAAAATTAACAAATTTTGACAAGGAATTCAAATTTTGTAGCAGTTTTTCATGTGAGAAAACTATTTTCTTGCGCGAGACAGGATTAGACATTGCACGAGCTCCTACAATCTCGCACGGGAACCTCTTTTAGCTCGCGCGAGCTTTCAGACAGGGCCTGCATGAAGAATACCTAAGTCATGCGAGGAACCTGTTTCCTCACGCGAGAGGAGACCTAGGTCAGCACAAGGAAACTACTTCCTCACGCAAGATTGGAAGAACTTGTTCTAAAACTTGCTAGATCTTGCTATTTTTGACCTATAAAGTTGTACGAATTAAAATTCAAGGAGGTTTAATGACTACTTACAGGTGTGTCATACTCCGGTGGCTGGGCATGTCGTCGGGAGTGCTCAAATCAATGCATATGCAGTAGAAGACCCTCCATCTCTCTCTCAGAGCTCAAAATCACAAGAAGATGAAGGTGAATAATGAACTGAAAATGACCCCTCCAGGCCTTATATAGCTTTTGACCTATTTTTCAAAAGTGCTCCATTTTGTGCAAAAAATGCACCCTTGCCTAAATCGACTGCTCTGAATCCATTTTTGGAATTGAAATCAAAATCTGATATCTCAAGATAGCTCGAAATTGCATTTTAAATTCTGGGACCCTTTGGGATCGGATGCTTGTGTAGTCAGCCTTCTGGCATCATCTTCCTGCCAGACCCTCATCTTTGCATCATGTTCTCAAGATCTTTTCTCTTTTCATCAAAGTCAACTCAAGTCAACCTTGGTCAACCATGGTCAACCATGGTCAAAATTGGTCAACATGACCTCTACTTTGCTCTGATTTTCTTTTACAACTTCTCAAATCTAGTCTAATTGCTTCTGCTCTGCAACCTCTTGTTGTCAATCATCCCTCTTATGTCATCTTTCGATTTCGCTCCTGAGGGGGCAGGATGATTGCATCATTTTAATCTTGTAGAATCAATTCTTGAATCAGTCTAATCTAAATCATCAATTTTCATTGCTAGGGGCATCTTGATGCCTCGCATCTTGCTATCTGGTCATTTATCTTTTAGGTATATGAGCAATCTAACTCGGATCCTTGGGAATCAAGCTTCATTCTGGAGATGGTTATCAAAATCTTTTAGGTATTGGGGCAATCTAACCCTAATTCCTAAGATTCAAGCTTCATTTTGGAGATGGTTCTCAAAATCTTTTAGGTATTGGAGCAATCTAACCCTAATTACTAAGAGTCAAGCTTCGTTCTGGGGATGGCTCTCGAAATCTCTCTTAGACCGTTACCTGGGCAATCTAACCCAGGTCTCAAAGGGCTAAGCTTCGTATTTGGGCAATCTAACCTTGATTCTGGAGACAGTCCTAAGTTTGCATTTGAATCTCATTCTGGGCATTGGGGAAACCTAACCCCAATTCTCATCTTCTCTCAAGACCGTTGTCTTCGCAATCTAACTTAGACTTCAGAAAATCATGCTTTGATCTGTTCGGTGTCTCGGCAACCTAACCTAGACTCCCGAATTTCTTTTCATCTATCACTTCAAACTATTCTTTGAATCAACGCATTGTTCGCACATCAATTCAAAGAGGGGAAAATATAATACCCTAAAATTGGCACCTATTAATTTCAACTAATTTTGGTGCATTTTTGTCAATTTTACATCTCCAAAGTCCTAGTTCCCTAGGCAATTTTCTCTCTCCTACTTCACTTAATTTGACTTGATGTCAATTGCAAAGACCATAAATTGCATTAATCAAATATTAAAATTAATTCCTAAAGTCTTCGACTTTTATTAGCTAAATTACCCCTATGATAAATTAATTTAATCCTAAAGTCCTAAGTGCTTAGAATTAAATTAACTCCACCCCATTTGGCTAATTACCCATAAAAGGGAATTAATAATTGCTTGATATTCCAATGGACACACCTTTTTGAATTAATAATTCAAGATATTCGAAAGGCCACTCGTGTGGCATTTTCCATTCTTTTTATTAAGAAATTCTTGCATTTTTGTCTCAAATGGAAATGAAGGGTCAGGAGTTTCAAATCAAGAACCCCTTCATTCTCTTCCCAGGCTTGCTTATTTAATGGACCTATTTTCTTCATTCAAAGGAGGAATTTTTGGAGAGCATCTATACTATACTCAATTTAGTCTCCATTATTACATTGTTTTCAAATCTTTATTGCATTAATTAGCTTAATATCTCATCTTAGTTTAATATTGCATCTCATAATAGATTAGAATTTTCTTAATTGTTCTTAGATTAATATCATATTTATTTCAGTGTCCTTAGATTAAAATTGCACTTCATCTTTATTTCAAGCTTTTAGTATAATTGCATTTCTACATTTCTAGATTAATTGCACTCATTTCTAGATTAATTTCATTGATTTTTCATCTTAGCTTTTCAAAATCCTCCATTGTAGAACCGGTCTTATGGTTGTTGGCTCTCCAATCTAAGAGTAATTAAACACCCTGTCTACATAGGAGGCAACAGGTTGATTCAATTGATGTTGTGAGATGGACAATTCATGTTCATACTCACCATCTCATGATTGAGCAATGACTATGTTGCATTTGTGCCTGATTTAGAGGTCCACATTCAGACACACACAGATGGGTGTATGGAACTTTTTCAAGGATTCATGTCTTTATTGATCTTGATACATGGTAGGGTAAGTGGATGGCGAGCTAGAGATGGTAGGTAAGGTTGATGGAGGGATATAGGGGCCCAATATGGATGGAAGGGATGAAGGATTTGGCTTTGGGGTATATGAACCAAATATGGATGGAAGGGATGAATAATTTAGTGTTGGGATATATGGACCAAGAATGGATTTGGAGGATGGTGAAGGTAGATGCTTATATGAAAATGGAGGGAGATGAGATGTGGGAGGGATATCAACATCTTTAGAGTAGTTTGTATGGCCAAGGCTCTCATCTTTAGGATTTATCTTTATACTAATGCGATCATGAATATCTTGGATAGGAGTAACATAAGCTTGAGGGGATTTATTATCATGCAAGGGATTCAGAGGAATGATAGGATCTTGAGGCATACATGAAGGAGTACGACAAGGTGATGATGGGATACTCTGATCTTGACAAGGATCTTTAGCTGGTACAAGAAAGGAACTTTACTATGGATTTTCAATAGACTCATTAGAGATGGTGGAAGGAATATCTTGATCTTTCTTAGGAGGTGGATAAGATATAGGAGATGGAAGAATATGTTTCTCTTGAGGTGGAGGAATACGTTTCTCTTGAAGTGGAGGGATATCTTCTTGGAAGAAGTAAAAGGACATGAATATGGGATCATGTGGGGATTCAATGGATATGGGTTCTAGCTCAAATGTTTGATAGGAAGGGGTAAAATCTTGATCTTGATCTATATTGGTAATTTTTTCTTCACACTTTGGATTATCCTCTTGACTTGGAGCCACTTCTAAGGATGAGGTAGTAGTTTTGATCTTTATGAGGGATTCTTGAAGAGAAAATGAAGGATTAGTTGGAGAAGCTATGATAGGCATTGAGGCACATGAAGGTTTTGGGTCTATCACCTTTGAGGCACGAAAAATATTTGCAGAAAGATGTAAGTTAGCTTTGATTTCTTTTAGAGGTAGCCCTTGAGGGTAGACATAGTTAGCATGAAAAGAACTAGGTTCTTTTTTTGCTGGAGGTGTTTTGGCTAGCTTTTCTATTTTAGAAGGTGAATAAATGGTAGAAGAAGTAGAGGCTATATGAGAACCATTAATAGAAATAGGTTCATGAGTTATATCTTTCTTCAGAGTAGTATCTTGTTCTTCATTAGGACTTTCAATTTTGACTATATCCACATGTATGAGATCTTGGATTTTATGCTTGAACTCCATGCAATCTAAAGTTTCATGTACATTATGTCTATGATATGCGCAATAGTTTCTCAAGGATACAAAACCACATGAAGTAGTTTGAGACCATGCGATGAGATGATTTTCAAGAATTTCTTTCAAATTTGATTTGTAAGATTGTCCCAAAGGAGTAAATGATCTATCCAATGGACGTTGAGATGTGCTTGTGTTGACCAAAGAGATTTGATTTTCAAGATCACGATGATTTAATTTTCCACTATCATGTGATGAGGATTGTTGAGATAAGACTAATTCCTCTTGATTTTCTTGATCAATTTTTTGATCTTCTTGAGATTGTGAAATAAATTCTTAGTCAAAATTTGGATTGTCATTAAGATGTTCTTGATCAAAGATAGGTTGGTCATGAAGTTCATCCTGATCAAAGATGAGATTGGTGTGAGATTATGAAATAGAATTATTATTTTAAGAAGATGAATATATAGATGTATCATGATCATAGAGAAAAGGAAAGATTGATCTTAATGAAGATTTGCTGGAATATGTATCCTTTTCTTCTTCCATGTCTTGGATTTTTTATTGTAAAGATTTAATTTTCTCTATGAGGGCTTCCATGAGAATCTCTTTTTTTTTCATGATTATGATATCTAAACCAATTATTTTCAATCATGATGTGACTGCCTTGATGTTCTTGTTTAGGTGATTGAGAAGGTGTGATCTCTTGAAGATAAGGTACTTCCCTATGTAAGCATTTTTTGTCAAATTTGAATGTCCGAGCAATGAGAAATTTGAGAGGTCTCAACATTTGATGTAATCAAATCAAATTGATATAAGGATAAAAGATCTAATAAGGTGAGATGAGTCCTTACAATGAAGAGCTTGTTGATTGATTTTGCTAACTTTAGTTTTAGGAAAGGATTTGCTATCCTTTGATGATAAACCTCAGAAAAACAAGACCAATGATGTTAACCAATTCAACCTTAATGTGAAGATTTTGAAACCTATTTGATGTGAACAATTTTGCTTGACAATTTGAGATTTGATGAATTTGAACTTTGTATTGATTGGGGCATGTAGATCTCAGAAAAGGGTATTCAAAAATACCTTTAGTTTGATTTGACAAGTTTGGGAAACATGCTATATTTTGATTTCTCAGTCTTTAGGCACTACAGAAATAGGTATAGGTGTTACATAAGTGTTTACAAGTGTTAAAATATAACTTACAAGCACTAAAAGATTGCTCACAGGCATTTTTCAAAGTTTGATGGGCATTATAGTATCTATTATAGGTATTAAAAATCTATTTGCAAGCGTCATAGAACTATTTGGAGGCACTAAAAGAAGTTGTACTGGCATTATAGAATGTGTTAGGAATTGTTTCTTTATTGTTTCGGTCACAAATTTGATGATTTTTAAAAGTTTTAAGTTGATTGTTAGATCCAAATGGATGTATTATGTTTGCAAGCATGGATCTTCAATCCCTAAAACCACAAAACACTTGTTTTTACCATTAACTCCTAAACATAGAGTGTATGTTCAAGATTATTTCCATGGGTCTTTTACAATAAGCCATTCATGAAAGCTACCTAAGGTCAATTTGGTGTTTAACATAGCTCTAAAATGTAGGCATTTCTAGATTAACTAGGTATTTAGTTTGTGTTCCAAATAAAAATATCAAATGAATCATAAAAGGAACATGAAGTCATGCACGTAGGATTGAGGCATGTAGCCCTATGAGTCCACAAATTTGATATTTTTTCCCTCTAAGTTTTTCAACTTAAATGAGGTCTTTCTTTAGAGTGGGTGGAATAGGTTGGCTTCACCTTGTTCCCTCTTTGGGTCATCCCTCTCACCAGCCTCGCTAAGGCATGTTCTTGGGATGCAAACCCACTAAAGTTCTAGCATGTGTGTATGAAAGAAAGAAATCAAAATGAAAATAAGTCTAGGAGTTTGATTCACTAAAAGGTGAAGAGCATATCCCTATTCTTTCACCTCACAAACACATTTAACATTGTTCTTTCCCAAGCCTTTTAATCTAGGGGAACTAAAGTACGTTTGGATTTTTGATTCACCAAAAAGGTGAAGAGTATATACCTAGTACTTTCCTCCACAAACAAGAAGGCTTTGTTTAAGTGTTTGGTAAATTCCTTAGCTTACCTTCCTCTCAAATTTGGCACATCTAGGAGTTTTATTCACCAAAAAGTGAAGAGAATATCCCTAATGTGTTACTTAAGATTCCAATTTGCTTCTCTAATTAGGCTAGATTTTGAATTTAAGAAAATACATAAGGTTTTAGGATTACCTCATTTGTAGCTAGCAAAGGCTAGGTGCATTTTTTAGGTTTTTTATTTTCTTGCATTTTTACTCACCTAAGAAATCACTCCATCTCCTTAGTCTCTTCCTTCTACACATGTTAATCCAACACATAAAAATGCAAAATGAGGAAAAATCAACAATTTCAAGTAGCTTTGCAAATTCCTTTTCAAAAATTGATTAAATTGTCAATCAAGGATTAAAGATCCAATTTAAGGAAATATATTTAGACTTATAAGCATTAATGATTTTAATGGATCTATCATATTCTTTTAATTCTTTATTCATATCATCAAGAAAATCAACAAAATGGATTTTCTTTTGAATTCTAACTAATTTATCTTTCTCCTTATTTTTGAAGTAATCCACTAATCTACAAATAGGTTTTTGCACCATCCTATGATCTGTCATCTACAAAATAGAAAGTTATTATCATTAGAGTTGCAAAATTTAAACGTTGAAAATTGGCAGTGCTACGTGCCATAGAAAACTGTATGTGTTACTATTTTTCCTGCTAAGCGTCACATAAACCTTTAAATGCATTATTTATCTACTACTATGCTCTATTTAATTGATCAAACTTTAACATGTGCTGACAAACAACACTAAATGCGGCATAAAGATATCATGTACATGTTGAAAGAATGAGGGACATAAGATATATGAAATTTATCACATGTTAAAACTCTATGTAAAGGTGTTGAAATTTATCGTGTACACATTGTTTAATCGTAAAAATACATCAAAATACTCTCTATACGTGTTATTTCTTTTGTTAAAGGTGTTCCTATACCTGTAATTGTCAAATATACAAAACAAAATACCTCAATGTTATCAAATGTCAGTCAAATCCGTTAGTACGAGGCCTCTAGCCCACTATGGATGCCATTTTGTGTATGTAAAATACCTTCATAGGATTAATTCATAAATGAAATCAACTCAATTATGAAATAACAAAAATTTAAGCTATTGAATTGAAAACAAGACAAGAAACATCCTATGGTTCTCTATCTAGCAAAAGCTAGTTAAATTCTCTCAGATTAGCATCCATTAGTGATAGTCCTAGAATTAGAAAATTAAGATTTTGTATGATGCAATTCTACCGTATTCTAACTCAATTATTCTAAATTCTTCCATTATGATCACTACAATGTAAATTCTCAATTGAAATGATATGCTTAAGAATGAATTGGCTATAGTAATAATGCTCTAGATAATGGATCTTATTTGCTCTCTTATTGCCTTCTATTTAAAGGATTCCTAAAATTAGGAAGGTGAGTTAGATGTGAGTTAGATTGACTCATGGTTAGAGGTGAGTTGAGTTGGTGGTTTCAAATGCTGGGACAAAGAGACAAGAATGGATGGTCAAGATAGAAAAGGAAATTTGGATGGTAGAGATAGCAAAGCCTCTTGAGTGATCCATCTGATCAAAATGCTCTCACCTAATTGGTTGATTTTATTTTGTCTTCATGTGGTTGGTGAGAATAATTGGATTTATTAATTGATTTGATTGATTTAATTTATCCATATCTCCCCTTTGAATGGGTTGGATTAAATTTATATTTAAACTATACAATTAATTGATTAAAATTAATTGCACAATTATTTGATCTTTTTTATTCAATTGTCCCACTTGGATTTTATTTTCAATTAATTCCTACTTTGATTTTTGCCTAACCAATTTTAGGTGTATACAATAAGTTTAGGTGAATTATAAAGGGATCTAGTCCTCTCTGGAGGTCCACTTCTTTTCCAGATAACCCACAATCTAGAAGTGTTCACATGTGTCAATAGGTTTCTAATTTTTAATCTCAACAAGGGTAAAAACCTTATTGATAACAAGTTCTAAATGTTGTCTTGTGAATATCCTTGTCTCCAATTTTCAATTGGTGGTATGTTGGCCCTAGATCTATTTTGGAGAACATTGCAATCCCTTGCATTTGATCAAACAAATCATCAATGTGTGGAAAAGGATACTTGTTTCTTATTGTTATTGTATTCAACATTCTTTAATTGATACACAAGCGAACGGTACCATCCTTATTTTTTGACAAATTTACAAGTGTCCCCCATGGCAACACACTGGGTCATATCAACCCCTTGTTCAACAACTCATGTAATTGTGTCTTTAATTCTATGAGTTCCATAGTTGTCATTCTATAAGGAGTTTTTAATTGGCTCAGCTCCTAGTACTAATTCTATGGAAAATTTAAAAATCCATTTGAGTGGTACTCGTGGCAACTCTTCATGAAACAAGACTCAATAATCAGAGAGATAGGGATATTTATCCTCAAAGGACCCTTCTTGGTTAACTCTTCTCTCTGGTTCTATTTCACTTTGGTGCCTTGTCTCATATACAAATATGTCATCATGGTAGTTGATATCCTCAAACTCATTCAAATCCTCTATTTTAATAGAAAGAAATTGACAATCTTTCTTCTCACTCCACCTTGATTGTGTACAAGATATTTATCTTAGCTTGACCTCATGTCGAATGTCTTGTAAGTACACCTTATTTCCTAGGTTGTTTAAGAACTCTATTATTTTGGTAAAACAATCAACCCTAGCTATGTGGTTTCATAACCAGTTCATTCCTAAGATTATATTGTACAAGACTAAGGGTGCTACATAAAGGTTTACTTCTATTGTGAATCCTAGAATTTCAACCTTGGCCTCAAAAAAATACTACTGTACCCAAACTCTTAGCTAGTTCACATATTCTACTGACCATGAATTGGCCAAAAAACTAGCTCTTTTGAGAAATTTTCTTAACATTGTAGGTGAAATAAAGTTTTGTGATGCTTAGTAACAATTAATATTGTCACTGGATTCTCATATAGCATACCTATGGTATCGATTGATGTGATTTGGTACTATGCCTGTATATTATCTATTGTAGCATGGATCCTTTACTAGAATGTTGGTTGTTGATTTAGAAGTGGAATTATCTATAGTTGTCCTCCTTGAGTCCTTTTTAGGTAGTTTTCATAATGGTCACCTCCACAAGTGTAACACCCACCTAGAGGACCCTTCTTCTTTGTTCCCTTATTAATTGCTTCATTATCCTTCTTCTCATTATTGAGACCCCTTCTATCTCTTTTGGAATCTTGTTGATTCCCATTGATCCCTTTTCATTCTTACTACTTGAGTCATATCCATCTTCTTTCTTATTAAAGGGTTGGGAGGGTTGTGACCGCTTCACCCTTTTTAATCTTTTTCCTGTAATGTTGTCATTCTTTTTGAGCTTATTCTCTTATCTAATGGTCTTTTCATAGGCCTTGTTCATAGAGGATAGGGCATGGACATCCACAGGACCACTGATTTCATTTTTGAGACTCATGATAAACTTTCTCAAACAGTATTTATCATATGCCTAGAAATGAGGTACATATTTAAGCAATTGGGTGAATCTCTCCCAGTACTCATTTACAAAGAGTTCCCCTTGTCTGAGGTCTTGAAAGTATATTATAATTTTTTTCAAAGAAGAGACAAGGCAACCATCTTTGCATAAACACTTCCAAAAACTTGGTCCTAGGTTACATTAGCTAAATTTGGCCATAGCTCATCCCTCTTATTTTTACACCATCTGACAACTTCCCCCATCAATTGATAAGCTACCCACACTACTTTCATGTTCTCAGTATAGTTGTGGATCTCAAAATACTTCTTAATTCTAGTAAACCATACTTTTGTATCATCCCCTAAGACTAAAGTATCCTATTGGGGTGGTTTGACCTTTTCATATCCTCTGTAATAAGTTTCCTTTTACTAGTTTAAGTTTGGGTCTAAGATTTCTCTCCCCTATAATCACTTGGGCTAGTGTGTTCTTGTCTATCATATTTGTCCCTAGAGTGAGACTCGGGCTTCCCATCTGTATATTCACCAGGTTTCCCTATATGTTGCTCTAGATATTTGAGCTTGACTTGGGTCTCTTACATTATCTAGATGAGTTGATCAAGTTTTCTTGTTGGAGTATCAGTTGTCCAGACCCGCCAACTGTGTCTTGTATATTTTCCATGCCAAGGTTTTCTTAAATTTTTTGAAATTAGAATACTTATTTAATTTTACTAACTAGATAATTTATTTTTAACTCAAATTAAAAGCTCATAGTAAAACACAAGAAAATTGATATATTTTATTGATTTCTTTCAAAATATTATTGTGTCTGCGTCATTATTTGCAATTAGAAGCTCTATCTAGAACTAATTTCACTACTAGTGATGGGATCTTCTTTCCCTTCTAGGTCAGAGTGTGGTACAAGTTTATAATTTGGAGAAGGTGTTCAATGTTTTATTGGATTCTTTGGCTCAACATGCTCTACAATTTGGGTTTTAGTAGTGTGTTTAGGTTTAAGTTTTAGTTGAGGAGTATGGATGCCTTCACCACTTCTTTTCCTAAAGTTATCCATTTTCACCTATGTCTCGAGTCATTTAATTGCTTCTACAAAGGTTTCCATGTCTGAAAGTAAAGAGGGGCAAGAATAATCATACTTTTAATTCATTACTCTCTCAAGTTGAACATAGGTTGGGTTTCAAGCTCTTTCCTATTTAGTTGTGTGTATCTACATCCTGACAATACCAAAATGTTTCATTTTGATTTATTAACTAAATTTTCTTGGTGGTGAGCCCTAGGTTCAATGTAGAACCCAGTGCTTTGATACAATATGTAACATGACTTATGTACTAAACTAGAAGAATGCATTACTAACATAAAAACTTTATGAAGGAAATCATCAAAACATTCCATTCTATTTTTTTTACTTGAAATAATACTTACCAAGCAATTTACATCTTTTAAACAAATAAGAAGCTTCTATAAAAGAAAGATATTGTTCCATTTTTCATTTCTATGTAAATAACTTCATCAATAAAGTACAAGTGGATTTTAGAGATTACAGTGAATGCTTTCGTATTCAAAAATCCATTCTGGTTTCTTTGTGTTTCCAAATAAAACAATGAGGGAACATATCATCAGGGCATTTTTACCACCCAACCACATATCTACCAATTCCCTACACAAATTCCAACTCCAAGTGTCCTGACCCTTCGCAAGGGTGTAAGATAATGATAGGTTAAGTCATATCAGCTTGGTGTGTTGTTCCTACAAAATTCTAGTTAGCTATACACTGTAACTACTCCTAACTAATATAACCTTTGACTAGTTAATGTATCTGGATCAAATGAACTGACTAACACTACCATAATATAATGTCACCTTGTCCAAGGTTTCTAGTTACAAACACAATTTAGATATGCATACAATTTCATCAACCTACTTGACTTGGGTTACAAAACACATGTAGGTCTCATTTGACTCCTTTAGTTATAAGTAACAATGGTTAAGAACATGCATTCTTTTCTTTTGTAGTTTTTACAATAAATTATCTTATGGCTTAGACTTGCTATCCATAAAACATTTCCTTGGATGATAATAATCCTAGTATGAATAGAGTTAAATGGACCTTTCTTTCTCTTTATGCTCTCGTAAATGCATTGTCTTTGCACTTCTTCATGCATGCATTGTTAGTTATAAACATAACGATTCTTATTCCTAGACACATAACCCTCTACATACCTATATTAATTCTTTATTTTATGATTCTTACTTCCTTGACATTGCCAAATGTTTTCCAGAACATAGGTATGTAAATGTTTTTTATATACTTATAAGTCTAAACGGGATTTTTCCAATGTTAGAAATGGTGAACTACAGTTGCACAAGTAATTTACCCATCTTTGGATCTTTCACCAACTCAAAAATTGAGTTTTGGTAGTAATTAAATATAAAGTTAATGCAGAAATCAGATTGTCTATATGATTCATCAATAATGGAGGTTTTTATCTGATTATATTTCAGAATAGAAGATAATTCTTTTATTTATGAATCTGAAGTGGTCATGTATTTTTCTGTCAGCTATGTTATGGCTCTAAACTCTTATGCAATAAACGGTGAGAGAAACATCTCACTTATATGATACATCACAAGGAACTATACTTAATCATTCTCAGGTTAAATTAACACAAGAAGTATTCTCTCTAAACCTAGAACTTTGAGAAACATTTCCTTATAGCTTGCTACTGTTTATGGAATAGTCGATAATATGAATAGAAGAAGAATTTAAAGGGTGAGAAGAATATACGATTGTACAACAGCTTCTTTCTAGCTTCCAAACCATTATCAAAGCTCAAGCATTGTATGTTTGGTGTTTAACCAGTAACCCAAAAAGAAACGACCTCTGATTACTTCAAATGATTTTCACTCTTCGTAAACGAAAGAATAAGTAGAAACGTATATGAAGACCGTAAAAATTTCTAAATTAGAATAATGTTGAGTCACATATTTCCATTTAGCTTTCTCACCATATGTAATATACAGATTTCAAATTTTATCCAAAGCCATTTCCTTGGTAATCATACATAGGATGTGTATTCCGCATCATGGGTTAAAATATCTGCCCCCACCACATAATGAGATATGGATTATCAAAATAAACAAGTGGGCGTCAATTTACTTCTGAAATGTAGCCAATAACATGAATGATGACTTATGTGTTTCAACTATGGCCTTTGGCCACTTTATAAAATATCAATCCAAAATAAGGAATGATACAAGTTAAATCATAGTATTACTTTGAAATATTATAAGTTTATGTATGTGTAATATTCTTAGTTAGCATATATATGCATGTATATTTGTACATATGAGTATATTATTATGGTATATATGTATATACATATATTTACATATGTGTATATACACTATGCATACTACACTCCCACACACACAAAGATGTGAATATTAAATTTATTAGAAATAATTAATCCAAAGTGATTAATAATTCAACTCTTATATAGAACTTGGTTGGACAAAGGATTAGGTCAATGTCACAAGTTCCTAAACAAGAAGAAAGCTTAACAACTCCACTGACTGTCTAGGGTTTGACCAAAATAGGAACCTAGTACATAACTCTACATTTCTAAGCTTAATATCAAACTTGACCTAGCCAATACTTATCGGTTTAGGAACTCGAACATCTTGAAACCCATCATCTGCTTACATCCATACTTGATGATACTTTCCCTCCCTCCTCAGAGGATGATGATTTTCCTACAACCACTAGGTCAAAAAATTGTAGTTATCTTGAAATCATTTCAACTATTATATCATGTGCAATATATCTAATTGCAAATCAAAATCATGATCCATATATACATTTTCAACCACTGTTCCATTGCATTACATGAAATCCACACACCTATGAAATCAATACAAGTCATAACAATTTATCAATGAACAAGAAGGATGTGACATGGATAATCTAGTTCTGGAGGAGATAGTAAAAAAGATAGGTTTGAAAAGGTGTAAGCACCCAAGTCCATGCAAACTTTCTTGGTTGCAAAATGAACATGGGATGGTTGTGAGCGACCATTTTTTATTAGTTTTTAGAGTAGTTATTATAAAGATGAAGTGTTTTATGATGTGATGCCTATGAGTGCTTGCCATGTGTTGTTGGGAAGGCCATGAGAATTTGATAGGAAGACCATTCATGATGGTAGTAGGAATGTGTGCATCATTAGGAAAGATGGTCAAAAGTATGTGTTGAATCCTATGAACACAAAGGGGAAGCAAACAAAAGAATTGAACTCACTAGTACATTTTGCACCATTTTTTGACGCACTATTGGTCAAAGCTTCTACCCAACTCAGTCGAATGGTCGACCAATGGGTTCGTCGCTATTATTGGCGTCGAAATATCGACTAATTACTAAACCCGTCGAAGGATCGACTCCACTATTGGTCAAAAATGAGGTCAACCTAGGCCGAAGATAACATTGGTAAGTGTTTGTGTATGGGTCGATCTTTTGACCAATATGGGTCGAAAACTTTGGTCATTCTGACCAGGATACCAAACTCGCAATGGTCATTTTTTGACCAAATTTGGTCACAATATTTAGTGGCTCCGACCAGGATGCCAAACCCGCAACACCACATTTCACCACAGAATGGTCAATTTTAGGCCACACTTTCAACGCGCGTGTGTCAAACTTTCGACGAGCCACGAAGTGTTTAAAAAAAAGAAGAAGATAAATATCCAGACTAATCACCAACGACATCTTGATCGGTGATTAGTCTAGATATTTATCTTCAGGTGTCCACACTCATTCTGCTGCTTGTTGCTAGTAGGTCCCTACTCGTTCTATTTTCCAGACTGCTTTGGGCTCTAGCAATCCATTTGCTCTGCGTGAAACTATTGATTTTTTCATTTTGTTTGAACTATTTGAGAGATAGGCTTTGACTGGTGATCCGTGAATTGGTAGAGCTTCCTCTTAGACACCCACAACTCTTCAAATCTATTGGTGTGAAGCCCCCAAAGGGTATTCTGCTCTATGGGCCTCCTGGTTCTGGGAAAACCATAATTGCTAGGGCAGTGGCAAATGAAACCGGTGCCTTCTTTTTTTGTATCAATGGACCTGAGATCATGTCAAAGTTGGCTGGAGAAAGTGAAAGCAATCTCCAGAAGGCTTTTGAGGAGGCTAAGAAGAATGCCCCATCCATTATATTTATTGATGAAATTGATTCTATAGCTCCCAAGAGGGAAAAAATCCACGGTGAAGTTGAGAGGAGAATTGTTTCTCAACTTCTTACGCTTATGGATGGACTTAAATCATGTGCCCATGTTATTGTTATGGGAGCAACTAACCGACCAAATAGTATTGATCCAACACTCAGAAGGTTTGGAAGGTTCGATAGGGAGATTGATATTGGGGTTCTGGATGAAGTGGGTAGGTTGGAAGTGCTTCGCATCCATACAAAGAATATGAAGCTCTCTGATGATGTATGTATATTGGGGCCTTATTTTTTGTACTTCTATATCTAATGTTAAACAATTCTTGGATTTTGAAAGCATTTATTAATCTTTATGTTTCTTGATGGAGTATCTATTTATCTTTAGTTTTCTTGTTATAGGTTGATCTTGAAAAGATTGCTAAGGATACCCATGGATATGTTGGAGCAGATCTTGTTGCTTTGTGTACTAAGGCTGCACTTAAATGCATTAAGGAAAAGATGGATGTTATAGACTTAGAAGATGAGACAATAGATGCTGAGATTCTAAACTCCACGGTCGTTAGTAATTAGCACTTCATGACTGCTTTGGGCTCAACTAGCAATCCATTTGCTAAAGCCATTGCTAACAAATGTCAGGCCAATTTCATCAATGTGAAGGGCCCTGAATTGTTAACAATGTGGTTTGGAGAGAGCGAGGCTAATGTAGGGAAATTTTTGATAAAGCTAGAGGATTAGCTCCTTGCGTCCTATTTTTTGATGAGCTTGATTCTATTGCTACACGGGTGTGTTGATTTTTTATGAGTGAAGTTCAAGTTGAGGACGGTGAATATATTTGAGTAGGAATTTTGTTTGAACTATTTGAGATAGGCTCTCTGACTAGTGATTCATAACTGGTTTGCATGTTTGCAGTGTGGAAGCAGTGTTGGGGATGCTGGCAGTGCTGCACATAGAGTCCTTAACCAGTTGTTGACGGGGATGGATGGTATGTGTGTGCTAGAAAGTAGTCACACTTCTGTGAATCATTACATTCAAGAACACTCAAGAATGAGGTCTCAAATAGCAATTCACAGCTCTCTATTCGTGGAGTGCAGGGGTTTGTATATGAGGCCCTCAGATTGACCTAGTTATGCCCATGCAATTACACCAAGAAATGAGAGATTCAAAGATGAATAGAAAGCATGCTAATCTCCATGATCATCAAGTTATTCCATGCAAATGAAACTAGTCTAGATGATAACAATGCAAGAAATAAACTATTCTATTGAAATGAATGCTTATACAATGTTAATCTATGAAAGGAAACATGAATTTAAACTATTATGTGAATGCAATATTAATCTAAACTATGGATTGCCATAAGGCATGAGAGAAGACAAGAAGAAAGAAGTCTCAAATATCCAAGCTCCAAATGTGCTCAACAAGCTTCTTCCAAGATTGCTCTCCAAACCTGCAGTATAACAATAACATGAAAATTCTCGGATCTGAAATGAGAAGGAGAGGGCTCCTTATATAGAAAAATGTGGAAGAGAATGCATCCTCAAGAGCAATGTGGGATAAATCCAAAAAGAGGAAATAAAGCTCATTTTTTAGAAAGTGTGGAGAGAAAAGAGATTTTATTTATTTTTAATTATTTGTTTCCCTTTTTTCATCACAAAGAGCTTTAAGAGGATTTTTTATTTATTTAAAAGAATGATTCTCTATTAATTAAATAAGATAACATTATTTAATTAAAAGAGAGATATAATAAGATAAAATTATTTAATTAAAAAAGATTTTAATTAAATAAATTTATTTCATTTTAAAAGATATTTCTTTCAATTAAATAAAGTTATTTTATTTATTTAAGAGGGAATATTTCTTTCAATTAAATAAAATTATTGAAAGAATCAGGAAAAGGATTTTTGTTTTGTTTTTATTTGATTTATTTCCTTTTCCATCACAGATTTTGTTTAAGTGGGGATTTTATTTATTTAAAAGAGGAATTATCTTTTAAATAAATAAGATAAGTTTATTTAATAAAAAGAGGAATATTTAATTAAATAAGATAAAATCATTCAATTAAAAGAGGTTTTAATTAAATAAGATTATTTTATTTAAGATATTTCTTTTAATTAAATAAGCCTATTTTATTTATTTAAAAGAGAATATTTCTTTTAATTAAATAAAATTATTGATGAAATGATCAAACCTTAGAAATATTTGAATTATTGATTTAATTGCGATTTGATAAAGGAATTGATTTGAAAATTGCAAAGCATTGATTCAGGAAATTGATATTTGACAAATTGAATAAATGGGGCCCAAAGTCTAGGCGACCATTTTAGGGTGCATACATTTGCCCCTCTTTGACTAATGTGAGGTCGACTCGGGATCACATGCAGTCAAAGAATGGAATTGAAGTGTGAGATCGATTTGGGATCACAAAACAACCCAGATGTGTGTTCGATGGATGGGAACACATCAGGACATAGATAAGCAGACTAAAAAAGACAAGGCCAACACCTGTGAATAGGTAATTGTCAAGTCTCAAATAAGAGATAAGAATCTCAAGCAAGGTTGCCCCAAAAGAAGCAATTGATAAATTTGATAAAGCTAAATCAAGCATTGAAGTTTGGTAGGTACAGCCCCCTCATGATCAAAATTGAAATGAGATAGAGGAGAAATAGTAAATTGATAAATTTGATCAAATCAAACTAAACATAAGGTTCTTGACATAAGATGAAAGATAAAAAAATAAAAAAAATCACAGAACCAAGGTAGATCAACAAGAAAGATTATGCCCCAAGGTTGAATTAGAAGAAAAGAAGTGGGGTGAAAGTGAATGGAAGATAGAAGTTTGGAAGAAATGGAAAGAAATGGACAAAAGAAAGAGAATTTGCCTCCAGAAAGAAGATGCCCCAAAATCAATCAACTGTTTAAGATAGGGAATTTTGATTGAGATCACGAAAGAAGGTAAGGAAATGAAGATCAAAATGTGACCACAGTTGACTAAAAGTCCACAAGAAAGATGAAGGAAGCCCTCTCAAACTCATAATGCAGCCTAAAAGTGCAAATTTAACATGAAGTCTAAATAATGCAAGCTACATGAAAATGCAAAGGTGTACTTGCAATAGGGTAACATAGGATTTTTGTGTTCATCATTCATTAGAGAATGTAAAAGAACTTATTTTCATCATAGGGCCGTTATTACCGGACATCAAACAATCACACAATCAACACTAGTAAAAAATGCAACTATGAAGATATGAATGTGATTTATATCGGATTGGAATGTGGAAAGATTCTAACATGAGCATCAAAGACATAAAGGTCAAGATGACTACAATGTTAGCTTACCCAATTTAATGTAGCAAAACCATGCTCGCATCAAGGCATAAACGCCGGGCTGACCATGAGAATGGTTCTACAAAAAATAGTCAAGGATGATGCCTTAAATCTCCTAAGTGTGTCAAGGAGACAACAAGAGACACAAAAGAGGTTCAAGACAACACCCACAAGCAGAAAGCAAATAAAAACATGCCCCATGCCCCAAGTCTTCTAGTGATGCATCATGGAGAGACTTATTAGACAAGGACATTCAACGAAAATCAATAATAGTCAAGACACAAAACAAATCATGACATATCTCAAGCATTAAGTGTTGCATTTAAAAATTTTAAGTGTGTAAACTGATACTGAGTTCCGAGGATAAGGATCGAATGCTTGCTAACAGGTAAGATCACATGACCAAACTGATAAGTGTTGAAAAACACTCGATGTCGGGGGTTGTGTTGAAAAACACAGTTGGGTTGGTGTTGAAAAACACTGTTTGCGAGGTGTCCTAAAGACAAGCATATCCAAGAGACCAAAGCTAACACAGTGATGCCCCCTAGACAAAGACAAAGACCAATTCCAAACCAAGGCAACAAGGACAAGGTATGATGGAGAAAGGCTAAGTGTCGAGGACGCATGCTAAGAAATAGGGGTGCAAAGGCCTCAAGTAGCGCCCGTTTTCAGGTTTTCACCACTTGGAAGAATTTTTTCAGGACTTTTTATAATTTTTTTATATTTTTGCTACCAAGGTGCCTGTTTCCAGGTTTTCACCAAGGCACTTTTTCTATTTTTTTTGAATTTTTGATTTTTTTGGTATTTTTGGAATATATAATTTTTTCAAAATACATCAAAGCGCCTATTGCTAAGTTTTTACTAAGATGATCATTTTTTTAGGATATTTTTTTATTTTTAAAATTTTTTCAGCATCATATATGAATTTTTTGGAAATTTTTTCAAGATTAATAAATATGTAAAAAGGATGCCCCCACACGGAATGGGCATCAAACTCCCAGGCAAGATCACATCGTGTAGTCCCAAAGTCTAGCAAGGTGGAGGACAAGAGGGAGTAGCAAGCTGACAGAACAGATGAAAGACTAGGGAATGAAGAAGAATGGAGGGAAGAAATCCTCAAGGACAAACTCCTCAAGAGTACCCAAGCTAGGGAAAAAAATATCATGTAAAGCACATTTGGACAAGAAATGAAAGACTAGCATAGGATAAGCCTCAAAAGCGTAATGCAAAAGAAGGAAAGGATGCAGTCCAAAGGAGTAGACAGGTCAAGAGGCTTCATAGCATCGTGTTTTACTCTTTTTTATTAGATCAAGACCAAAGGGGAAAAGGATAGTGATAGGTGAAAATGAATGGAGGAAGATAAATATGAAGGCTAAATAGGAAGGGAATGAAAGCAAGATCATCGTAAGATAGCTCACAAGAGAGCCAAATTTTCATGTATAGGTCAACCTTGTCAAGATCAAAGAGAGAAGACGGAATGGATGAGATATGTAGAAGAACTACGCATGATGCCTGATTGCCAGGTTTTCATCATGGTACTTATCCAAGGTATCACAAGGGAGTGGTTTTCACCATAAGATGAATTTATTTCTCTTTACTTTTTCTACCAAGGCACCTGTTTCTAAGTTTTCACCAAGGCACATTTTTAATTTTTTCAATTTTTTTCTCTTTTTTCTCTTTTTTCTTTTTTTAAAAAATTTTATAATTTTTGGAAGAAGGCAAGCTTTTAGATAATGCTCCTTGAAAGGATAAACCATGATATGCCAAGGATTCAAAATTATATGCTCAAAGATGCTGATAGGGAAAGGAAGATGGAAGAGAAAAATGGAGGATATGGTTTTATGTAAAGCGAGTGGAGTTGGAAGATAGGAGGAATATGTAAATGAGGAAAAATGATAGAAGGTAGAAGAATAATGAATGGAAGGATTGTGAAAAAGGGTAGGTGGAAAGGAAGGCAAGATCAACATCAACACACACCTTGAAGGGTGGCGAGAGGATGGAGGAATGTGAATGAAAGAATACGTGAAGGAATATGGTGAATGGATAGTAGAGGTTGTGGTTTAGGCGCATGGAATGGAAGAATATTTTTGGAGGGAAATGAAGTGGAAGCCTTTGGAAGCTTGAATGTCAATTTCACTTTTTGTTCAACATGAGACTCTCTTATGAGAGACTTTGGAATCCATATAGCCTTAGGCTTTTTATTTTCTTTTGATGACTTAGAAAGAATATCTTGAATGATGGATTTTGGAACCCATACTTGTCTTGTAGTTTTCTTCTTAGATATCTCTTTTGACTTTATGTCCCCATGTCAATTAGAGGAGACATGGTGATCTTCTTTCTTTGATGGATTCTTGTATTGTTTCTTTTTCTTATATTGAACATTCAAGTTACTTCCAAAAGACTTGGGACGTGTGGAAGAAGAAGGATAATATGACTGGTGTAGATGGGTGGATGGATGAAAAGGATTTAAAGGTATGCATCTATGTTGATCTTGAGGAAAGATAGGAGATGGAGGGACATAAGGACCCAAGATAGATGACGAATTAGGAGAGTTAGGAGGGGAAAATGAAGGGACATAAGGACCCAATATGGAAGGAAGACGTGAAGTCCTTAGTAGTGGTGGAAGAGGTCCAAGGATGGAAGTGGAAGATGCAAAAGGATAATCAATAAGTTCATCATCATCTATATGACAACCAAGGATATCAGCATCTTCAGAGTGAGCATTAGAATTTTCAATAGGATCATGGACATCTTGAAGAAGAGCATTTTCTTTGATAGGATCATTCAAAGCTTGTGAAGACTTAGGAAGAGTAGAAAGAAGAAGTGAACATGGAATGGTAGAACAAGAAGATGGAAGACTTTGATCTTGACAAGGATCTTTGGATAGCACAAGTGCAGAATTTGTCTCTTGAATAGGCTTAACATCGGAAGTAAAAACACTATTTTTAATAACCTTAATGGAAGTATGATCTTTGGAAAGTGCAAGCATGGTAAGGTTATTTTCATTATCAATAAGCTCAACGGTGTGGGTAGTAGCTTGATCTTGCTTCGGAGAAGACTTAAGACATGGTGGAATAAATGACGAAGGGCATAAAGGATCAAAAGAACCATGACACGGATAGAGAACATCATGAAAAGGAGTGGATGACATGGAGGGTTCTTGATCTTGATCTTTCTTTATATTTTTTTCTGTATCAGTTTTAGAGTCCTCTTGACATGAAGTCACTTCTAAGGACAAGGAAGCAGGTTGGAGTTGTATGGAAGACTTTGGCAAAGATGGTGAAGGAATAGCTGAAGTAGGCATTATAGCACATAAAGGCTTAGGCTCTTTAGATTTAGCATTATCGGAAGTATTTGCAGCCAAGTGAAGGTTAGCTTGACTATCTTTAAGAGTTAGCCCTTGAGGATAACTATAGGGAACCGCATGGAAAGCCTTAGGATCTTTGTTGGATGAAGGATTTATGAAAGATTTGGAAGACTCAAAAGCTTTAGGAAGTGTGTGGGTATTGGAGGAAGTAGAGGATGGAAGGGAACCATCACAAGACAAAGGTTCAACATTAATATGATCTTTCTTGAGAGAACAACCTTTATTTTCAGCATGAGAACTTTTAGAGGAGAGATTCTTTTGACGTTTGAAATCAGCACGGTAGATTTTCTCTTCCTCAGTAGGAATATTGTATTGTTCGCAAAAGTCATCAAAGAATTCTTCAAATTTAGAGTCATATGGATCACCATCACAGTCTACCCAATACGACTCCCCCTTAGAAATCACAAGTGTACCATGACGATGATGCTTAGGAATAGAAGTTTCATAGGCATCACTACATTGTCCATCATCATAGTCATCATAGTCATCATAGGTGGGTGTATCACTCTTCATGGGAGAGGTATCACAAGGGCTATCATATTGCTCATCATGGTATGTCTTGAGACAAAGAGTAAGATTCTTGGGAGAAGTAGAAGAGGAACGAGATCGTAAAGAAGAGGAAAGTGAAGACCTAGTGGAGGAAGAAGACTTGGAAGATGATGAATGCAAATAGTTTCTAGAAGAGTCATGGCAAGACTTGGAAGGTGAGGAAGATGAATAATGTTTAGAAGATTCATGATAAGACTTCGAAGATGAAGAATGTTTGAAAGAAGGGGGTCGTGACATGATCATGAGTATGATTCTAGAAAAGGCCTGTGATTTACTTGATTGCTCTTGTATTTTTTTCATAAATTTACCATCCATGAGAGTTTTGGAAGAATGATACTCTTCAAATTGAGCAATGAGTTCAAGATCATCTATTTTCAAGTTAGGTTCCATAGCAAGATAGTTAAAATTCATGGTTCTGGAAGAAGAAGAATCAAGCATGGAAGAAATGAATAGAAGAGATGAATAGAAGAAGGTAGACTAGATAATAAGAGGAAAAGAATCAAGAAGATGAGAAGAATATCCCATGTGAAGAGAAGACTTTAGAAGAAAAACATGGGAAGGGAAGAAGAAAGAAGAAGACCAAGAGTCATCTTGTGTAATTGATACCATTAACGTTCATTGAGATGTTAAGCAACAAGACAACACCTAGGATCTAACCTGGACTAACCAAGGAAGACTGAGAATAGAAGATGCTTGGTGATAAGATGACCTCACAAAATGTGAACACCAAACTAGGATAATCAAAGTTCTCTAATGTCTAAAGAGAGATCGTAAGATAGAAATTGCAAAAGGCGTTACCAACACTATCAAAGAGGTGTTTCAAATCAAAGGGTAACTACCCTTGCACTTTTGAATCAGGAGGTTGGACTAGGCCAAAATATAATTGAAATTGAATTTGATAGAAATGGTTTGGACAAAAAAAGTACTAAAATCCTCCAAGAATGTGGCTAACAATTCTAGAGATAAACTCTCACCAAAAATAGTCTTTCAACTTGACAATTATTTCCAAGGTGACTTTGTAAACCAAATGATGCTATCCCTAGAGGACAAAGACAGGTCTCTAATGACAGGATAGAAAATCAAGCAAGTTGTAAAAAGGTTAGTGCTTCAACTCAGGAACTTAGTTTTTGTGTTCGTTTTAAAAGATCAAGTACATCAACAGATTTTTATCATTGATCAAGCACATAAGACAGCAATCAAGGAGTTCAAGCAAGCAATTGTCTTCAAACAATGAACAAGGGGCAAAGCAACCTTGCACACGAACAATCAAGTGACTTAGTATGCTACTCCTTAAAGATTCTACTTGTGTATGTTCTTGGATATGTTTTAGCAGGCACTTAGAACACAACAACATCCTAGCAAGCTGTCTACAAGGATATACATGGCTTTTCTAAAGGGCGTCCTCGATATACACAAGGTACGTGAGGCCCAAATCCGTAGATGAGAAAAATCAAAAATCACACAGCTGGGGGGAGACGGTAACCCAAATCTCCTCCTTCACTTCTCAAAGGTATAAAGTTCTTTGAGGCTTAGCCAAGAGTGAAATCTAACTCATTCCCAAGAGAGGTGTCTTTGGATTCACCTCCCGATATTTATACTCCGCTGAAACATGGGAGTTAAGGTCATCCCTTGAGGTGATGAAATCCCCAAGCAGGCCTTCTAAAAAAATGAAAAGTAAGTAATTATCTATCAAAAAGTATTGAAAAGCACTAAAGGTGGAACACTTAATGCTTAAAACAAATATGAGGTGAGTCCACAAGGTGGAACACTTAACACCTCACACAAGCTACAAACGAGTCCACAACCTAGAAAATAAGTGAGTTTCAAAAAGCACAAAAGGGTTGCCTAGTGGAACAATTAATGCTTCTTTCCTGTAGACCCCTCCCCTTTAATGTGGCGCTGAGATTGCAACCACAGGGCAGAAATGAGGGGTCGGTGGATTAGTGAGTCCAATAACCCAAGATAGAAATCTAGATCAATCACAAGTAATCTAAGACTGCTAATCAATACTACTCATAAGTGCAAGAGGGTTTGAATCATGGAATATTTAACTTTCCAAGTAAACATGAAGTGAGTCCACAAAGTGGTGCATTTAACTCTTCATGTAAACTAGGAATGAATCCATGCCCTAGATTACTCAATGAGATATTTTGATATTTGAAACCAAAAATTACTTAGAGTTAAAAGACAAGCATGCACTTAAACACAAACTTGTATAAAAGCAAATCTATGTTCATTCATTTCCCATTAAGAGCATAAAAAATGTGTTCTATGAAAGCATGTAACACTCAAGTCAAACACATGAGAGATTGATTTTATGCCCAAACCAAGTGTTATAGAGATTTTAAGAACTCACCTTAGGTCCAAAGATCTACACTCCAACATTTAGCACACATCCAAAAAAAAAAACCCTAAGATGGTTAGATATGAAAATCAATTGTTAAGAGTTTGATTTAACATTGTTGTCTTCAAGATAGTCTTTAAAGATTGATTTATTTGACCCATAAAATCACAATATTAAAATTTTTGGAAAGAATGAAGTTTTTACACAACATCAAGAACTACCATTTCCCAAAATTATAAGGTCTTATGATTCCATTTGGTTCCTCAACCAATAACCTTTTCAGACTGCAATTTTTCTGTCATAAATCAGATTTAAAACACCAAACCCTGTCTAGAGAATCACATATCTTTCTCAAAAAGAAGCAAAATGAAACCAAACTAATTTCAAAAAAACTATTATTGAATCTAGTTTCCAAATATGTAATTCATTTATTTTTTCCGTTCATAAATTATTTTCTCAGAGAAAATCATTGCCTACAACTCCAATGCAGATTGTTAAAAACCAGTTTTCACTCAAATGCCCGTAACTTTCACAAATATACATAAAAATGACTCAAACCAAAAGGAAATGAAAGCTAATTCACGTATCTTTCCAATGAATATTATTATAGGTCCTGATTCTTCATAATTTTTCCATACCAAACATTTCAATCTGACTGTATTTAGAGAATCTCAAATCTGCAAATACCCACTTTCACCAAAATTATCATAACTTATTCATTTCTTTATAAAAATGAACCAAACCAAAAGTATGAGAAATATGATTCATCATTATATCCATCCATTACTATATTATAGGGTTTCTAATCTGTACATGGCTGTACAAGGCCTGGAACCAACACTAAAACCGAAAAACCAATCAAGAATGAGGCCAGAAATTAATCTTTTCTGCCCCACGGTGGGCACCAAAAATGTGTGCTAGAAAGTAGTCACACTTCTGTGAATCATTACATTCAAGAACACTCAAGAATGAGGTCTCAAACAATGATTCACAGCTCTCTATTCGTGGAGTGCAGGGGTTTGTATATGAGGCCCTCAGATTGACCTAGTTATGCCCATGCAAGTACACCAAGAAATGAGAGATTCAAAGATGAATAGCAAGCATGCTAATCTCCATGATCATCAAGTTATTGCATGCAAATGAAACTAGTCTAGATGATAACAATGCAAGAAATAAACTATTCTATTGAAATGAATGCTTATACAATGTTAATCTATGAAAGGAAACATGAATTTAAACTATTATGTGAAAGCAATATTAATCTAAACTATGGATTGCCATAAGGCATGAGAGAAGAAGACAAGAAGAAAGAAGTCTCAAATATCCAAGCTCCAAATGTGCTCAACAAGCTTCTTCCAAGATTGCTCTCCAAACCTGCAGTATAACAATAACATGAAAATTCTCGGATCTGAAATGAGAAGGAGAGGGCTCCGTATAGAGGAAAATGTGGAAGAGAATGCATCCTCAAGAGCAATGTGGGATAAATCCAAAAAGATGAAATAAAGCTCATTTTTTAGAAAGTGTGGAGAGAAAAGAGATTTTATTTATTTTTAATTATTTGTTTCCCTTTTTTCATCACAAAGAGCTTTAAGAGGATTTTTTATTTATTTAAAAGAATGATTCTCTATTAATTAAATAAGATAACATTATTTAATTAAAAGAGAGATATCATAAGATAAAATTATTTAATTAAAAAAGATTTTAATTAAATAAATTTATTTCATTTTAAAAGATATTTCTTTCAATTAAATAAAGTTATTTTATTTATTTAAGAGGGAATATTTCTTTCAATTAAATAAAATTATTGAAAGAATCAGGAAAAGGATTTTTGTTTTGTTTTTATTTGATTTATTTCCTTTTCCATCACAAATTTTGCTTTAAGTGGGGATTTTATTTATTTAAAAGAGGAATTATCTTTTAAATAAATAAGATAAGTTTATTTAATAAAAAGAGGAATATTTAATTAAATAAGATAAAATCATTCAATTAAAAGAGGTTTTAATTAAATAAGATTATTTTATTTAAGATATTTCTTTTAATTAAATAAGCCTATTTTATTTATTTAAAAGAGAATATTTCTTTTAATTAAATAAAATTATTGATGAAATGATCAAACTTTAGAAATATTTGAATTATTGATTTAATTGCGATTTGATCAAGGAATTGATTTGAAAATTGCAAAGCATTGATTCAGGAAATTGATATTTGACAAATTGAATAAATGGGGCCCAAAGTCTAGGCAACCATTTTAGGGTGCATACAGTATGACAGCCAAGAAAATAGTTTTCATTATTGGTGCTACAAACAGACCCGATATATATTACATACAAATTTTAAAATTATAAATATACAAATCTATAAAATATACATATATAACATAAAAGGAAGTGTTGATGCATACTGACAAATAAAATAAGGAAAGCTTCTGCTCTCTTGATTTGTAAAATTTTCTCTGCCTCTGCTTTTTCTTGTGTTTCCACCCTCATTCTTGCAGCTGATATAAAAGAATGAAATGAATGATGGTGAAATTGAGAGAAAGTTTGGGTGAATAAACTAAACAAATATAGAACAAAAATATGAACAAAGTTGAGGATAATGAGTTGGGATTTTCTTAAATAAATGAATACCATCAACCCATTTACAAAATGCAAAAGTATATGCTAGCAATCTCCAACAATATCATGGTAAAAAGGACATTTAGTATTGGATGTAAAAGTCTTGCCTGCATTTATTTCATTCATTGCTTTCTTGACATGCGCATCAGCCTCTATATCCACAATAAGTGTTTGAACTATCTCATATCCGTAGTTTGACATAGCCTGTAAGCATAGAAATGAACGATTGAATCATACTGCATTCAAATTTCATCTTGTTTGATATTTAAGAGATATTTTACAATAATCAATTGACAATACACATCAATAAATAAATGAAACTGATATGAATATATCAACCTTTTCAAGTTCTTCAACAGCTTTAGCAACCTCATTCTTTTGCTCAAAGATATCGTCCAGATTCATCTTTGGAACACTGGAACGAATAACTGTAAATCATACATGGAAACAAGGTAGTTTATAAAAGCAGAGATATTATATGATAATACAAATCACATTAATCTAAAAGACTACTACACCATTTCGAAGATCATATCAATCAAATTAATTTGAATCCTCACAAGGCAAACATAACATTCAGGCATCCAAAAATAATGGATGCAAATTCACAAACTAATTTTCTAAAATCAGCATTTCATCATATAAGAGGAACTGCCAATATTAATAAATTATCTCACAAATAGATGCAAATTCACAAATTAATTTTCTAGATTCAGCATTTCATCATATAAGAAAAATTGCCACAGACCTTTTGTGAGGGTATCAAGCACGCCGCTTGACTCCAAATATTTCCTGAAAGCTTCCTTCTTGGATTCATTTGCCTGCCATATAAGGATGACAAGCATTATCATAGAGCCTAAATGTGAGTTTCTTGTCATTGAATTCATGCATACAATCATCTACAATTGCAGCACTAAAACAACTAATTTTTGAGCCCATAAGGACTGTTTGCTTAAGTAAATCCTAAGGGGACAGGAAATAAATTTATTCACGTGGTTGTATTAGGCTATTAGCTATAGAATATCTATGCTACTTATAGATCCAACTGATATCTAATTTAACACTTCACCTACTCAAAAACACAAACCAATGAAATAATCCACATTAGGCCAAGAGAGGTTGACGCATTCAATACGAGAATACTTACACAAAATGAAGCCGAATCATGCCAAACATTGACAATGAGAAGTTGACTATTGGCCCTTCTAGTTTTTTATTTGATAGTTGCCTGACAATGACACATTCAAAATGCACTTATGAGAAAAGACCTAGAACGAATGAAATTGATTAAATAATGAAGGTGTGTTAGTTTGAGCTTCACTTGGTTTCGAGAATACTTTAATATTCTCTACTTAACAAGGCCAACCACGTGAAGGTGGAAGCTCATCTGGCCTCACCCCCCCCCCTTCCCCCTAACATCAATCTAAATTCCCCATTAACATCTAATTACACACTTCATTCATCCATTTATGAACTATAACATTCAATCAATACAATCACATAACATTCATTAATACGCAACACTAATCAAGAATTCATTAACACATAACAATATTCATTAACATGACATATAATTCAATATCAATACACAACATTCATAGATAATTACTTAAAACAATGTTCTTTCATTATCCAACAAAGTTAATCAAACAAGTTTTATCAAAGAGCATATTTAAGAAATCATTTCTTTTTTAGGTTTTTCTTAGATTTCTTATTTAGGTAAAGGCTGACAGGACCATCAATATTATCTTCCTCCTCTTGTGGTTGTGATCTCAAATTATGATGCTTTCTCATGTCTCGAGGAGGACGACACTGCTGCACTAAAGGGGGGTCTGCTGCAATAACAAGTAAATGGGTTAAATTCTCATACTTTTTTTTATTGTTACATGTATTTCATTAACTAGTAGAACATAACATGCATTTTTCTTTACCTGACAATGCCACATCATCATGTACAATAAAATTTTGATCTTCCGCCACCTCAACATGCTCAACATGCTTTAAAATATTCAAAAAAAGGTTACATAGCCAATTGCAATTAAAGATGTTAAATTCTATTAATAATTACGTAATTTATTTCCAATAGCAAATTAATACCTCCAACACTATGATGCACATCATGGCCTTCATCACGCCCAGGTTTTGTGGTAGGGTTTGAAGGCTGTAGTGAAATGTCATGCACATTGTTATCATGAAATAGTCAATTTATGTTCGAAATTAACTATTCAATTTGATTTACTTTTCATTTGACCAATTTACCTGTGTCTCATCCGGTGTAGCAGATTCTTCGGTATGGCTTTGGGATGCTTGGCATAGGTGTGCAACCATGACTGCATAGCCTTCCTTCAAGGCTATTCTCTTGTCTTCATTTGTGGGCTCTACATTGAATTCTATGCCCTGTATTTTTTGTTTAATATCGTCACTTTTACATGTATGATTTGATTAAACAAAATTGTTTGCAACCTTATATATAAAAATTTGATATGAAATTCCAATGCTGCTACTTACAAGTCGAGAGTGAAGTTTCATATAGCCACCAGAGCCAAGTTTCTGTTGGCCAACCTTTGTTAATCTCGCTTGTGTGGCTTTTGATGTGTCTTGCAGTTTATGAAAAGTTTGAAACATGTTAGATTATATATTTACAAAGATCACTAATTAGTGCATGATTACATTCTACTTAATACTATCACGACATACCTTCTTTTGTCATCTTTTGGTTGAATTCCACTACCCTTTAGCCTTTTTCTCTTTTGCATCTTCTATTATTTCATTCCACTGCATCGGTGGAATCATAGGAGGATGCTCGTACTTTGGGTTCTCCTTTAGAGCCCTTCTATATTGGTCCCTCACAGTCTTTAAATGTTTGCATGCTCTTGTAAGAATCTTGGCTCTGTCAAAACTTTTAATTCCAAAGAGGTCCTCTAAAGATTTAATGAGTTGATTTTTTAAGTCAACATCCTGATCATTCCACCTTTTTTGAAAAAACAAAATTGTTAGATATCATAACTTTAATATAGTACAATAAATGGAAGATAAGAAAAATATTGTACCAATATTATGAAGCTACGTACCTTTTACATATGGTGGGCCCAAATAGCTTCAATGTCATTTCAAAAAGATGTTCATAAAAAACATCATTTCCTACAAAAATAGCATGGGATTATCAGTCCAAAATGAGTTATGGATAAGTAAACTACAATTACACTGTAAATAATAATAATTTTAGAGCACCTGGAAGCTTTGGTACTTTTAACGGAACCATATTGTTCTCGTTCATCAACAATGTCCCCGCAAACGAACTAGTACTAGTAACACGGGCTGATCCAGGAAATGGTTTATCTTCACTAGTACTGGTTTGATCTGTTCTTGTACCGGGTGTAGGTGTATCTATTAATTAGTACACAAAATAGGTCCATAGAGTGTATAAAATTCACACAAGAAAAATAATCAATTCATGATTAGCACATAACAAAATATAGAAAAATAAGGTTTTACCAGTTGTAGATGGTACATAGGAAGATGTCTACAAGCACCTTGTTGCGGACAATGCAGTTGTCGAATGTGGAATGTTAACCGAAGGAGGTGTCTGTACTTCATCATGAGATGTAGAATACATTGTTAGCAAAGACATTTGCAATGGAAAAAGATTAAATGGGGTACTAGAAGCATCCCAAACATAAGTTGATTCAATAATGCATACAAAAGCTAAATCAATGGTTAAAGGTTTAAGGATTATTTAGATGAAGGTTGTGCGGCGCTACAACCCTCACCATGTTGACGACGTTTCACATGTGTCAAAAAATTTTGTAAGAAGAAAACATCATATTTTAGATCGTGATCCATAGATAGTATAAAATATAAACATCTATTAAACTTTAATTATTGCTTAAGATTAATTACTGCTTACATCAATAGAATTGACTCTACATGTCAATTCTTCTTCGAGTTCCTTTGACTCCTCAGTTTTGTTTGCTTCCATTAGAAGGTTAAGAATTTCATTACCATATTTAGTTTTTATTTGAGTAGCCATGAATACATGGTTAGATTTAGATTCTACGTCATCTCTAAATGTCGCGTCAACTTCAGATCGAAATAGATCTGTTGCCTCTTTTGCTTTTCTCTATCAATAAGTATCAAGTTGTGACATCAATATCAGTAAAATTCTATCAAAATAACTCCAAAGCCATAAGGAAAAGAACATAATAATATGACATTGGTTTCTATATAATTTGTAGAATTACACTAATTAAGGTTTACCTTTGCTAAAGAAAGTGTACTGTGCGGAATATCCCCGCCTGTATCTTGAGGTGGAATATCCATGTCGCCCTGTGACAAAGATTAGTAATTCTTAGCAATTAGAAGTGATTGGAGTCAATATTAATTGGAGGCAATTGGTTTAAATGTTATACTTACCAGTCCCATGATAGGGAATTTTTTTGTATCTACACGATTCAAATTGTAATCTATTAGAAGCTCTTCCCCTACATTTATTGATTTTATCGCACATACAAATACACGATTTCCCTCGCATGCCTCGAATATACAATTCGGCCACTTATTAGTTGACAAGGGTCGAGAACTATTTATAAAACCTACAATATTCCATGTTGCTTTTGGCCTTCCATCAATATACATAGTGAGGCTTTTAGTTTGATCATTTGCTTTGCATTGTATATAATTTGCTGACAATGCATACCTACGCATACTTTTTTTATATTGCACAATCCGCATCCAATTCTTGTAATTGTAACAAGGTCTTACATACTCCATCAATTCAATAACTTGATTATAACTGACCTTTATGCCATCCATGGAAAATAAGCCCAAACCATGTAATGAAGATGGAGCTATGTGATATATCCTTTCATTAACAGAAAAATCAGTATTAACTGGAGGTAGTTCCTTGGGTACCCATTCTTTCTGAATATATGTGTACCTTAAGGGAACCTTCATGTCGCCTTTGGTCTCATTATCATAAGAACATGACCCCTCCTCAGTAAGGAAAAATTGCATTCGTTTATCAAATTTTCTTCTAATCTTTTGACCTCTAGTTGATCTCCCTATTTTAGACCTACTAGATGTCTCACTTTTGGCTTCTATTCCCACATTTTCCTCACTTGAGGAAGACAGATCACACAAATACCTATTTGGTGATACCTGCAATCCATCAAATGAGAGACATAGTAGGATCTATATATTTTGCTGACTAAAGAGAAGGAAACTGAATAATAAATTATACCTGTCGATCCATGTGAAAGGCGTTAAATTTTTTGCATATGTAATTCATTTATCTTAAGTTAGCCGAAAATTACATGATATGTAAGCTACAAATTACATAGAAGACAAAATTTACATGATGCAAAATATACTCCATGACTATAGAGTTCAACACATAATAACTTAATTCAAATTTCTATGAATAAATCAATACCTCATACGCGGCATTTATCATACATTGACATACATTTCATTGATCATGTTATTCATCATCCTCCCCATCCATGTCATCATCATGACTATCATCATCATCATCATCATCATCATCACAACTACTATCATCATCATCATCATCATCACCATCATCATCATGACTATCATCATCATGACCATCATCTTCATGACCATCATCAGCATCACCGGAATCATCATCATTTTCTTCTTCTTCTTCTTCTTCATTGTGTAACAGTCATCCGTGATCATCATTTACTTCATCTTCTGATTCATCAGTATCTTCTTCTTCCATCACATTATATTGTACCTTCCTTCCTCTGCCACTGAAATCTTGAGATTACGAGGCTCTTCTTTAAAGTGTGGCCATGTTGTTTCTATGTCTTTAAATGCAGAACCATCCGTAGGTATTCGCATAATGTCATCTTGACTTCTATTGTGTGCATGGTAATCCATAAATTATGCCAAGCTAGTGCACCTAAATAATCGTTGAAGACATGGAATAAGGGGAATGTACCAAAGACTCTTTTGAGGCACCTTTTTTGTTATTTGATCTGACCAATATCTACTAGTATGACAAACATGGCATTCTGTTGCAAATTCATGTTGTTTATGATATAGAATGTGATCATTGGGACATGCATGTATTCTCTGATACTGCATTCCAATTTGATTCATAATGGTAGATAATTTTTGGTACAAACGAGGCAAACTATTTGATGGTGGTAAGAAAAACTCACCTATCAACCTACAACAACAAATATGAATTGTTAATATAATGAATTGTAATGGTATGCTAACATTGAAGATGACAAAAATGGCATACCTTAGCATATGTGACATTGCTACATTGGATAAACCATTCATAACCTTGAAGTTCACCAACAACACTATAGCGGAGAGAAGAGTTGTTTGGGAGCCTTGGTATAGGGGCTCGTATGCCTTCTCAATTATAGCTATATCAAGACCATCTTCATCATCATTATCAAATGCGCTAGTACCATCATCATGATCATCTTGATCAGCTACGCCAATACCATCTTCAATCATGTCCTCTGCCATAGGATCATCTTCTTCCATGGGAGCGTTATCTTCGACTTGGATATTGACACCTCCATGTTCCTCCAATTAGAAATCCACATTCACCAATCGACGAAAATCGTGCCCCCCTTCAATGTGACCATATTGCCTACAATGACTCTGGGCTGTTTTGATTAGAATTCTTTGATTCTTTAAGCCCTTACACTTTTTGCAAGGACACTAACATTTTTCAACGTCTTTTCTTTGGAACTAAGACCACAATCTAGCAAGTGTCTTGTTATTTTGTTCTGGGTTCATATTGTCAAGTGTGGACTTTCTTCACAGGCTATAAATATACAAAATGTAAACATACAAACATTAGTAGTATCTTGTATATAATAATATATATATATATATATATATATATATATATATATATATATATATATATATATATATATATATATATATATATATATATATATATATATATATATATATATATATATATATATATATATATATATATATATATATATATTATAAGATTATACAAGATTTACAAATACACACACAAATCATGCTCACTAGACCACAAAATATTGAAAAGGATAAGTATTTTGGGAGTTATTATTATTTTGGGAGTTACACAAATCTCCTCACTAGACTACTGAATTAGAGATTATAGAGAATATATTCTGGAGTTGTACAATCACATTGTCTAGTCTGTAAAGATATACAATATATTTTTGCAAAAGAAACTTGCAATTGAAGATAATAACACATCAGAATTTGGCATTGTAGTGGAGGTGATTCCATACCTAGTACAAATTATTTCCTCTAAAGCTTCCAGATGGCCTTTCTTCAGGAGCTGCATTAAGGCATTCAATTGAGCATTAATGCATTAATGCCCATCTATATCTAGGTTTGCATCACACATGATTAAGGAAAAAGTTCGTAATACAACTGAAGAGAGTAATTAATATGGAAATTGAATCAAATGTAAGCAACATATGGCATTAATTTTCAAAGACAATGACAGTTTAAAAGTATTGGAAAAATATAGTGTACAAGCAATGATAGTGTGCCATGGGAAGTCACAATAAGTATGAACCCATTGAGGATTTTCATTGTTTCCTAAAAGAAGATCATTTTCAGAGTGAGATTTAGCTACATAGAGGTGAAGCCATGACATACAAGAGGTAAGAGAACCTCAAAGTTTCTGACATATAATGCTATCATGTCAAAAGGACAACAAAGTGTAGTTTTTAGAACAATGGAACAACCATATCTCTTAAAAGGAACAACCATCATGTTATAGAGTTATTGAATATGGCCATTATCATGAGATCATAGGGAAAAACACATCTATCTACTATTAATGAACAATTTCATCTATAGAGGCAATTTTGAATTGTATGCATTGTTTATTCGAATCCATCTTAGTTTTGACTGTCATTTGATTTCAAGTTTTAGTTACATTTACACAGTCAGTTATGAACTGAACACATGGCTTGACTGTCATAGCAAACCCAATCATGTAATGGTTAGAGAGTTTTAATGTCACTGCAGGTTCATTTGTGCATCCACAATTCTTGTTAGAGTTCATTTAACTAGACTTTGCAAACATTGTATTTTAAATTTGGTGTTGATCTACACAAGAACCCAACCTCACTGATAGACCGACTTGGGAAAATCTATAGTCGGCTCTGTCATGAAGGTGGAACCTTGACTTGTGGTTTCCCCATTGGGTGAGAAGCAAGCCAAGGTTATGCACTTTAATAATATAAGTGCTCAGATTGTGGAAGGAGGCATATTGCTTCAAGATTTGATGCCCTAGGCATATCCCAGATTGACCCTAATCTAACTTGAATCATAAGTAAAGGAAACTTTGCATAATAAACCTTGATAGTGATTTAGAAAACAAGAGAATCATATTTTAAAAGAACTCCTACGAGGTAGAAACCTTGTGAATGAAACTTGGTAGAAATAGTACTGAAAAATTGGTGAATGCAATTAAAAACTTGTCTCCCACAGAAACAACAAACTTGAGAGCACATTATAACATGCAAAGACTCTCTATTGGATATAAAAATGATTGATGCCACTAAACTAAATAAAAGTATCAGTCACAAAGGTTTAGTTTGGGCTCTTGGGGAAAACAATCATTATCCAAATTAACTTATTAAACAAACCTAGTAGCACAATATTAAGTTGTTTGGTACAGAATAGATGGAGGTCCACAAAGATAAGAATTAAGATGAAGCAGACATATGAAAGCACAATGCAAAAATGAGGAAGGTTCCCAACCTGCATTGAAGAGAAGCACTAAGTTTTAATCCCATGAAAGATGGCTTCATATGAGGTACAAGAATTAACAAGATTTGAATCAGAAATTGTTATTGCCTCTGAGTAGTGCGGAGATTTATATAAAAAATCAACACTTCTATAAATAATGAATAGTCAACAATCTATTAAAAAAATAGCAATCCACTTGACACAATTTGCTACTACTCTACTTAACTAGAGATTCTGAAAGTTCTCTACTTAACCAGAGATTCTAAAAGTTCTCTACTTTTTGCATGAAAATGAAGTCTCGAGACAGAGACAGTTCTTGGCTTTCCTATGGCACCCCCCAATTTAAATTTTTAAAACAACCAAGCCCCTATTCTAATAACCATGATTAAAGGTGAAATTTGGACTTTTTTTGTTCATAATTTTTTTTTGTAAAGATGCATTCCGTAAGGGGCAGCATTTGAAGGAATGTTTGAACTTGGTTCAAAGGGTTCAAGGAGTTTGCAGAGTTCAACAGGTTCAATGGGTACAACTAGTTCAAAGTCATAGTTTCAGCAGTTTAAGTTAAATGGTTCAGAGGGTTCAAAGGGTTCAACATGTTTGTAGTGTTCAACCATGTTCAAATGATTCAAAGGCAATGCAATAATGCAGTCAATCAGTGTGAATGAACCTCTTGTTGAAAAACTATTAGAATGTCTTCAAAGTCTTAAGATGTCATGGAGGAATATGAACAATCCAAGATAATCACCCAAATTTTTATCTGAAACATGTGGAAAAATCTCTTCATGACAACAGACACATAGCTTTTTAGGATGGTTCCTCTGTTATTACAGATAAAAGAAACAAACGTCTTACTGGAAAAGTTAATGAAAGCTCCAAATTTTGGCTTATGGTCACAGTATTAGTTTTTCTTCATACTCCTAAGACAGATGAAATGGAATTCCATGAGGATGTTGGCCTCTTCCCAATTCTTGTACACATAAAAGGAAACAATTCCCAATTAAATAGAAAGGGCTTTTTATTATTGAAGATTGATTCACCAATGATGGGATGTGTTAATAATCATATGGTTTTCAAATTAGATGTAAGCAAGTTGAAAGGTAAGAGAATATCTATCAAAGCAATATAGAGATGCCACATATCATAGTAAGCCAGCATGGTCAATATAAAGTAATTATGCACCCCAAAATGCCCCTGTTACATTTCACATTCCAAAGCCGATTGTTCTGAGACCAATTCATATGCCAAAGTAGCATTATTCAGATAGAACAATTATCATGAGGCAACATGATGATTAAAGTCAAAACTTTTTGCAATTCCACTAACCCAACTCAACGATTTAATGGGTAGAAGACTGATTCCTATCATTAAAACATTTGAAGCACATTGGGGAGATAACTATTGTGGGAAATTTAAATCTTTGGTCAACACTGAATTATCATCATCAGAAGAAGTTAAGTAGAGGAGATTAGTCACAGCAACCAATATGGTCAAATTTATGGCATTGTTAACATTTTAAAAGTTTTAGAATTTTTGTATCAATTATGGATCGATTAGCAATTATGAAATTTTGTCAGATGTTGTAGTTGCAACTACCCTAGTAGACATGTATGCAAAATGTGGAACTACAGACAAGGCACGTGAACTCTTTGACAAAATGCATCAAAGACATGTGGTATCATCGAATGTCATGATTACGAGCTATGTACAAAATGGATTTTTTGAAAAGGCTTTAGAAATTTTCAAGCAAATGCAAATGGCAGGTGTAAAGCTAAATTCCACAACCTTTGCCAGCATCCTCCCTGCCTGTGCCAAAATGGGAGCTTTGGAAGAGGGTAATTAACTAGTCACTGTTAATATATTATGCAGTCACATTAAATATATTATGCAATCACTGTTAAGATTGACTTAGTCGAATATTGCTCGATCACACGATAACCAGTAATTAATGGTTATCGTAACATATTTTTAATGTGTTATGATAACCACTAATTAGTGGTTATTTCTATCACTGTGTAAGATAATGAAACAATGTCAGTCAACCGATAATGAAACGATGCCAGTCATGTCTATTCATATTGGTATTAATAACGGTTGTGTGGGCTGGGAAAGACTTACCAGTGCCATATAATTGATAGGAAATAATCAATGATACCCTAGCTCATATAAATGGATGCCATAACTTGTGGGTAACTAGAGAATCCAATGAACACACATTAACATGCATGATGCCCTAGTTCACTAACACAGCTAATGCCATAATCAAATCATCCGAAGAAATGAACTCAATGCCATGGACACAATAGAGCATGGAGTAATGAATATCACAATAAGATGTGCCCTCGAAATGTAGAGGAGATAACACAATCCCTACCTCAATGAGCTTCTATTTGATAAGGAGAGGAAAAGCCAAGTTTCCAAAACCAAGCTCGAAGATCAAAGACCCAAGTCCAGATAAAAACTGCAACCCCTATACACAGTGTTGAATCTGCCCTAGCTCATGATGTGGTTTCAAGCTTGAAGATCAAATCGAATCCGCCCTGGCTGATGTGGTTTCGCGCGCTGCCCCTTGAAAAAATTTGTCGTGGTGATAATGAAATGAGAAATGAATTCTTTTTTATTAAAAAGTTATAATCGTGTTCGTCGAAATTTCGACATACATGGTACTGGTCGAAATTTCAACTAACACGGGCATGGATTTTAAAAAAAATGAAAATTTTCCTTCTATAATCCGACCAACCAAAACCTTTTTATTTCATGGTCGAAAATTTTGGTAGAAAAATGGTGCAAAATGTACTAGTGACTCCATTGTTTGTTGTAGCATTGAAAATGGTGTATAGAGGAAAGAGATAAGGACTCTAATGACACTTTATCCTAATGTGTACATCTAGTTAATGACAACTCTAGTATCAATTAGGACCGCAATAATGTTCATGGGTTATATTTAAGCAGCATGATCCTAGCAAGGCAAATCAACTATGTATGCTACTATTGACATATCATGCTAGCAGTATTAGCATCAATACCATATCTTTTAAGCTTTTTTTTTGTTTCCATATATATATATATATATATATATATATATATATATATATATATATATATATATATATATATATATATATATATATATATATATATATATATATATATATATATATATAATTTAATGAAATATGTGACTAAAAAGGTGTTAAAAGTATTTTTAAATTTCAAGGAAGATAGTAATATGAGGAATTAAACAACTAAATGAACTATTACTATGTCTTCTTTCTCTATTATGTTGAATATGTAAATTTACAAAATAATTACAATTGCTTTTGAGGTTTATTTTCATTTATATTCTTTCTTCTTTAATAAGACCGTGGAATTAATGTTGACAAATGAATATTTGTATAGTTATTCACTATTTCAATGATTTAAAATGGGAGCATGAAACACAATTTATTTTATGGTTGGACATGTTAAAAAATAAACAATTATAGTGCATGTGTTTCAAGTAAACAATGATCTTGGGGTTGGGGTCTGGCTCAATTGGCGAGAGCTTATTGTGGTAGGTATGACATCCAATCTTACCCCAGCCCACTTGGTACTGAAGGGTAGTCTAAAGAAGATTGCACTTCCAAATAATTTTTGAACTCGTCAATTTATCGTGCATAAATTAGTCAAATACATACTACTTATTGTCTTCTGAGTTCTTACATACACCATGCTATTTAAAGCTCACTTTCAACACATCAATATACTTCTCAATAAATGAAATTATGGTCAAGGTTTTATGTTTTATGTTTTTGGTTATATTAAATTACGTTTAGGTATTAACAAATTTTAGCCAATTTAAAGACACAGTAAAATATATTATAGGAAGAATTATTAGATGTGTACAATAATTAAAACAAACTTACGGTAATTAATATTATTAATAGACAAATTATTTTATGAATTCTAAATATTTGAAATTTTGGTATTTTTAGTGTATTTTACATATGCTTAAGGTATTTTAGTTTATGATCATTAAAAAACATAAAAGACTAAAAAAAGAAAAGAAAAAGATTAAAGAGAGAAAACAGAAAAAAATTAAAATTTAAAAATTTAAAAAAAAAAGTGAAGAAAAATAATTCATCTAATAGTAAAAAAAACCATTTACATGACGCTTTGGACAAGTATCATAATGAAAACACATTTAAAAAATGCCACGCATAAAATTCATTATTTGGGTACCATTCCAATTAAAAGCATGTTATAAAGGTGCTCGTTATTCCATTTTTTCTCACGCATCCTTTGGCTCTTTTGCTCTCATCAATATGCGATCTCTCCATGATTGAAGACTAACTTGTCAAAATCCCGAAACTAGATGAGGAGGTTGGCACTTAGAAAAAACTGTGATTAAAGAGTAGCATGCCCCTCAACATGGAGGATTTACTTACAACCCTTCATACATGTGAATATATTTTGGTACTTTAATTTTTGAGACACTCATCACTCACCTTATATTCAACATCACCATTTGCCCAAAAGCACCTGGACATATTTTCTCTGAAATTTCTACCATTTTACTTCTCTCATTCTTGTCAAATATCATCAGTATCATATTCTTGCATTAGTTGAAACTAATTGTACTCGAAAAATGAACTCCCAACTTGCTAGCGAGAAGTTAGAGAACTCAACAAGATATCACTCAAATTCTATCATCACCACCCTCCCATTACCATATTTTAACAAAATATATAGAGTTGACAAACTCTAAGTTAAGAATTAGATGTACCAATCAACTTGTACATTAATTTGCCTTATTCACAACTTAAAAATTCTCCTAAAACCATTCTCAATACTTTTATCTATATTAAAATTGTAAATTAGGGTGCAATTCAAAGACAACGGGGCCATTACATTTACCAACATGATTAAAACTGTCTAAAAGCTTTTTCCTAGCAATTACACAAATCAAATATGACATCATACAGAACTTTTTTTTATATATCAGAAGAAAAATGCATATATTATTAAAGAAATAATTTAAAAACAATCGAACTTGTTTGAGCTACAAAGTGATAACAATGGGTTGCGCAAGAATAACTGCTTTAGACCTTTGGTCCCCCACATCACGACTCAACGATTTCATCAAATCACGACGGCTTCTTTAACAAGTACGTGCTGTGTCTATCAGTGGATTTTCCTTCAGAGTATCCACATTTTTATTGAGATTCAAATTCAATTTGTTCTAATCTAAAAGATAACTACTAAGATGGGCAATAATGATACGTAATGTAATGAAGATCTACCAAGAATTGGCACACCACGAATCACGAGAGAAACTCAACACCATGAAACTGACAGTACTGCCCCATTTTAAAGTTCTAATGAGACCAAGCCGTTTGTAATAAAGAGAAAAATTAGAATTGCTTATATATTCCAAATCCTTCTTCATTTCCCACATTATTCATTGAAGATGTAATGCCGAGAGAAAATCCATCCATCACTTTGTTCATGTAAAGATAACGAACCAGACACATGAATAAAATAGTTTGAAATTGGATACAAATGACAATTTTCTTCAACAATGCATAAAATCCAACCCCTACTCTAATGTGTATGACTATTAAAATGCAAAGCAAATTGTCATATTTTGTAACAAATAACATAAATTGCCGTAAGAACCCAAAGCAAGACAATAACTGCAGGAAACAGATTCATCTTTCTCATTTTGGATAGAAGCCATTTGCAGTCATCCCCCCATCAACAGAGATAACCTGACCAGTAATATATGAAGCAGCTGGTAGGCAAAGAAAAGCTACAAGAGAGGAAACTTCTTGAGGCTCGGCTATACGATTCAAGGGAGTGTGTTCGAGGATTTTTTCCACAAATTCTTCATTTTCTAACAGCTGCACAAAAATTAAATTTTTCAGGTTGGAGAAAAAGCCATTGCAGAAAATCTATTGGGATTGGATAATAATATGACCATTTTCAAAATATAACAAAAGATCTTGTGAAAAAATCGCGCTTCATTGGAACTACAAGGAATGCCATATACCATCTAATGAATATTCAAATTCATAACTTTATTTTTCACTGAAAGGCATAATTATTTACAGGGATGATGCTATTTTTTGCATTGAAAAATTGCTATTTGGCTGATGCATGTAATAATTTAAAGTGGCAAATACTTTTACCACTTCAAATTTTCAATAATTTGTTCCATAGCTTTAAATTTAGTACCTTATTTTCCATTTACGATAAGCAAAACATTCACTCCCTAGATCTTATTTGAAAACAAGCTAAGCCCCAAAGAACAAATTCTACAAGCACTAGTATTTTCACTGATAGTATTAACCTGAAATATAATGTTTGAAATGTTTTAGCCTGTATGTAAGTATTCTACTCCAGCAAACTTAGATAAAAGTAATCAAGGATGGGTTACAGACTAAGATATCGTCACCATTCAAAATTAATGGAGGAAATAAAACGAATATAACATTTTCTTACATCCAAGCAAGAACCAGCTAATCAGACAGCTTCAAGTAAATTACTACCAATTAAGTTTGAAGTATCATCTGTATTCTGTAGTACAACATACCCTATGCATCATGCAAAATATAATTTCACAAACACTTATGCAAGGTGTTTTGACAGAAATAGATAAGATTCCACGTTAAACATATTTCATCAAAGCACTGTAATATGTACTTTGTGTAATTGAGAGAGGGAGAGGGAGAGGGGTATAGATAGAAACCTTTTCAACAAGCGGAGTCTTGGTATACCACGGTGACACAGAATTAATGCGTATCTTGTCACTTGCCCATTCACATGCAAGATTTTTGGTAATTTGATTAATCGCTCCTGTAGTTTAATCAACACCAGACTGAATGAAACTATCCGTACCAAATTTAGCATTCAATGAAAAGAGAAAATACAATTTTATCCATTCTTGTCACTTTATCAGATATAGTTTTCAACTGAAATAGAAGAATCAAAACTTGTGAATTTATGGGAAAGCAAATTACCCTTGCAGGCTGCATAAATGGTACCAGATTGAATGGCTACAACACCAGCAACAGAAGAAATAAACACAATGCTTCCATTTCCTGATGCTTTCAGTAAAGGATGCGATATTTGAGATAAATGATAAGCTGATTCAAAGTTGGTGGACATAAAAAAGGAGTAATCCTCAGCTGTATAATCTACAGTGGGCTTCATTTTGTTTGTCCCTACATTATTTATCTGCAATAAAGGGCGTGGAAATTAAAATATTGTGTATATTTTAATCATATATCAATGAATAACCAAACAAATGAACCATGTGAAATTTAATTTTATGCAAATGGCTATTTTCCCTAGACAAAAGACAACAATGTATTCCCAAGCAGACTACCCTGCTCATAGTCATGCACTTCTTATGTCAAATATTCTATTTTTCAAAATAATGAAAATCTTTTTATCTCATTTTGCTATATATTAAATAGAGTGAGATTAGGCGTGAGCATTGCATTTTTCCATTAGTTCAGAATTTATCTGTTAGGAGATCTTGTCCAAAACTAAGATAGTTTTCATGGAAAGTTTGGTTTTGATGTCAACGTATTCACAACCAATGTGCTCATTGTAAAATAGCCCCATTCTATTTGCATGCAACAAGGCAACATTTGGTTTTGTTAGTTTATTGGTTTAATAAGCTTGTGCGAGGCTAAAGCTTCTTGAAGTTAGTTTCTCAAATATTTGTTTGATCTTTACCACCTTTCCAATCCTGCTCCATATTCACAATGGCAACATCCTAAAACCTAGAATATATTACTCTTATTTTCTATTTTTGATTTGCATGACTACTAATTATCATAGTAGTGAAAGCAGAGAAGGGGTCGGTGCCCATCTATCATCATCTTTCAATCAATCGGTAGCATATCATGGTCATCTCTAGTTCCTCTGGTTATCTTTGATCATTTATCATCAATTGATTGGTCATACTTTCAAGTGACATCATTCCCGTGCAGTGGCATCATCATAAAGGTTACCTTCTGTCACATCAGCCACTTGTTGTCTGACTGAAGGGAAATAAATTTAAAACAAATGGTGAGGAGACAAAACCATTAAAAGCGGAGAGGAGTGCCAGTTGAAGAGAGCAGGCCGTGCAATAAAAGAAGCATGGCCTTCCTGCCTCTAGGTTGGTTGAAATTTATGGGGGAAGCATAATTTTGGGGCACAAGGACCACAATGTGCGGTCAACATTCATTGGAGAGGCAGTGACTGCAAAAAAAATGAGATAATAGGATGTAGCAAAAACAATGAGGCTTCATACTTGCCAATCACATTTTTGGCTGGAAAAAAAAGTGGGGGCAAGTCAAAAAAAAAAAAGTAAAAGGGTGTGTAAGGAGAAGAATAGGAGAAATCAGAGAAGGCAACACAGAATAGAGGGAGAAAGATAATCGTGGGCATCTGAGAAAGAAAGGTCATGGGAGTGAGTAGAAGCTCACGTGTTTGGCCATAACTCTTGCCTGTGTGCATATGGAGACTTGTGTCTTTGGGTAAAGCATTTGGTTTGGCCTTGGTCAATGACAAACCCAGTAGCTTGGATCTGGAATGAAAGGGAGCTGGTTGCTGCTAGGGGTGGAGATTAGAGTTTGAGGGATTCAGTCAAACAATTCAGGTGCAATATTCATTATTCCTCATTTTGCTTAAATATTTACCAAATCATTTCCAACTAATATCTGACAAAAATATCATCACAGTTATACTCTAAGTTTGTCTAAACTCTAACTCATAGTCCCCGTTTTGGCACAAGCTGAGGGGACACGTGCAAAGAATTTGGCTTTATGCCTACTGTTGGTATTTTCTTGAGAGGTCTAAGGCTTTTTCATTTAATTTTTTTTCTATGAATCTGAGAATCATTGTATTCCATAAGACGATATCTCTTTGAGGCATCCTGTCAAATATATCATGTTCTCTGTTTGTGCTTCCCTTATATCTATTAGACCATATACGATGATCATATTTGACAAAGCTGTAACTTCATGTTGCCTGATGGATGTCCATGATACCCTGCTCCAAAGTAGGGAGAGTTCAGGAAAAGGTTTTAAAATCTGTCTTAAAACCTGTCAAGCACATTTTCTTTGTAGTTTTATAAAGCCATTTCGACAAATTTAATGCTATACACATCCTACCATTATGGCTGCTATGAGATTATGTCTGGCCTTGTCTATGCTACAACATTTTTAAAAAAAAGTAATCCTGTATTCTTAATGCTATAATGAATGTCCATAACCTGCTTCAAAGTTCTCATTTTGCACAGGTAAGAAGAACATTAGAAAATATTGTGGAGACAACATTTTCTTGAATAATTCAAAGCCTCTCTCTTTGCATATCTATTGCTTCCTATATCCTGCAATTATCACTGTGTGTAGTTTACAGGCCTATTCAACAAATATATTTTGTGCATTAACTTGCAATCATGGTTGCATAAAGTTTTAGTGTCATTTCAACAAATCCATTTTGTGCACATCCTCCCTTGATCAGCACCACCTTCCTTTGAAAGGAGAGACATTTTCAGTGGTAGAGGACGACAATATTTGCTGCTTGACAAAAGGGGAGAATGGCACGATTTTAGCTCCCTCTGTATATTTCATTTCAGACTTGATATTTATTAAATGAAGACTTTAGTTTTGTTTAAAGAAGGCGTTGGATCTGTTGGCTTGTCTGTGGCTGGCTGAGTTTAGGATATTATTATGTAAGTAGAGAAATTTCCACTGTGGAATGAAACTTAAGCTTGATTAGAGGTTTTAAGTTTTTATCTATTTTGTGACTGTTCTTGCACACATTTAATAAGTTGCCGCTAGTGTACATATTGACAGCAAATTTTCTTCACTGTATCATGGAGGTCATTTGTTAGTGAAGGTATGGATATACTGTTTGGGGAGACTTATCTAATCATATAAGTACTAACGACAAACCCCTCAAGCATTGTTCTGAAATGTGAATGCATTTGTAACTGTGGATATATCTTTGTGATTGAGAACATTCGCAACAAAATCAAAACAATGCTTTTATATTTCAACCTGGCTAGTACTAGGAAGAATGCTTTGGTTATAGTTGAACAAGTTGCTACAATTTATACGAATATTCAAGGCGAAGAAGATAACTTTAAGGACAATAATACATTACCATGGTCAATAGAAATAGTTATAGGACCATGATACCAGTTAAAACCATATCAATTTCTAGAAATCTGAAGTGTAGGGATGGTGTCTTCATTTAGTAGAATTATAACCACATGGTATTAAATATATTTTAAATATTACATCTTTTTATTATTGGCAATCCACTTGGTATCGAGGATAAGAGCCTAATGGGACTACATGATGTTCTTCGATCTCTTAAATACAAGAACCTTGATATGAAAAGTTGTTGACTTTCATTGCATATCATTGAGTACTATTAATAGTTGTGAATCTGTTAAAAGGGATCCTAATTATTAACAATGAATAAAAATAACTTTTATCAGATTGGATATAGAGTGGGTATTATTATGTATCAAACTAAATAAATATGTGTCCCTCTACCTTATTAGTCTCGACATAAGATGAGACAATAATTATTATATTCATTAGTATTAATAAATGTATCATCTCATCCTTTGTGGGGAACTCAGATGATAATATACTCCTACCTTGACAAATATGTGAGTGGAAAACCATTTGAATTGAGAAATTAGTAGACATAATCATGTTGATCAACTAAGTAAGCGAAAATCTAATTGGCACTAGGTGATAACATCATTTTACCTTCCTTGCTTGATGTAATAATACAGTGTTCTATATAATTCTAGACTGACATTTTCGGTAGTGGGGAAAAGGCTTTGAGTACTACTAGATATGGATTGACTCCTCAAGTATAACAATTTTTAAATTGAATCTATTATGTTAATGTCAAACATATGTACTTTTCTGTGGGATTGTGTAAATGGAGGCAATTTGATATTGAGTAAAAATCTCAGTCCCTATGATGATAAGGTACAACTTAGGATGTTCAAGTTGGTTTACGAATAGTCATAGGAAGAGTTAGTTTCAAGACATTTTCATTGGGAATTTCTTGTTTTTCATTAATAACAAATAACTATTGAGAATCATTTAAGGGAACTTTGTTGGAGTGAGACATAGTACCTAAGGAAACCATGGTTATGGGAACCCTTGTGTAGGTTCTTTGAGCAACCATGTGAGGAGAACTACGTGTAACTTTGACCCGTTTGGAAGTCGGAACGTAGGTGGCACTTGGGTGAAGGATACCCTTGTGACCTCAAGTCCGTAGGGGAGGATTTAGGTAGGGATAACTCTAGGGATCGAGGTTATCCCTTGTTTAACCTTTCCTCTATAGTAGGCTTTAGATGAGCCCAAAATGGATAATAAGGGTTAGGAAAGAGTTAACAAACTTAATAAGTTATATTTAATACATACTACGCTTTAATAGAAATATAAAGGAAATGAATTGGGATGACTACCTTATAGTCAATATCTACATAATATTGCATGTTGAGTTGAGGCCATAATGCATTGATTCTATGTAATTGTTATGTGTTTGAGATGTTCAATCCTAGACTTATAAGAATTTGTGTATGACCTTATAGATCATTCAATTGTTATCTACTTGTTCTAAATTAGGAACTTCTCTTCCAGTTATAATGCTAAGCCAAGTACAGGCACTGACTTTTATGGCTACAAATAGAGTTAGGACCCTACAAGGGCATAGGTAGAGGTAAGTATTCCTCTAGCACATAGACTAGTCCACTCTATTCGAGGTGATCACTGAATGATAAATCCTATGACCCGCTTAAGATAAGCTTATCTGCTCGGGATTGACAGTAGTCAAGGAGTGTACTACGCCGGTAGACTGTCAGCCGTACCCCCTAGCTAGCGGATGGTTACCGCTAGTTGCATGCAGGCAAGGGATATCGGCGTTGATCTAGGGAATTCAACTGATTCTGCTAGGAGCATGTGGGTTTGGGGGCCAATTTCATGCTGGCGATGGATGTCCTCATTGCTTAGTTGTTCGATGGATTGCAAGGAAGAGAAATTCTAATGAGGAATTGGTAGGTGACAATTGGACCAGCCTCATGGTATGACTTCGGGCTTAGTTTGATGTGAAAAGGTATACTTCACCCTGTTGGGTTGAGGACAAACCCTTGGTGTAGTATGGGATGCTCAAATCCTCTTCCCAGGAATCTGCTAGTGCAAAAGACCAAATAAAGGAATGGGACCCATGGTGTAGAGTGTAATAAACTAATATACCTTTTCTCTAGGATGCACTATGGACAAGGGATGGTTAGCCATTGATTATGAGCCAGTTATCATATTCTTTGTGATGCCTACAAGAGCCAATCACTATGCTATTCATGATGCTTATATGAGCCCATAACTATTGTCTTGTGATTTATTTATGTGTCAGTCACTATTGTTATCATGATGTATGTCGGAGCTACTTTCTATGTATGTGATATATGGCAAGCTAGTCATCTTGTGTACTTATGAAGTGTATGAGCTAGTCCATTGTATATGAGACGCATGCTCAAGATAATCACTATGTGTGTGATTTTTCGATATGACCCTCATGTGTATGCATGAAGTTGGTAAACTGATTATTGATAATGATGGGTATGGAACTATCACCTAATGGTAATCAATATCTTTTATGGGATTGGACCAAGTTCACAAAATCCCTTAATTAATAGTCATGGTCAAAGAGAGATTGGAGGTCTTGTCAAGAAGAGAGAGTGAGATCCCTCTAACTGCGAACTACGAAGCCTCTGACTTCCCACAAGAGGATACGTAGGCAGGGCCACCAAGAGTGAGCCCTTGAGGCTTAGGACTGGGTCGAGGATGACCCTAGTTATGGAAGCTAAACACTACCATGAGTAAGCATGAAGTGTGATATCGAGTTGTTGCTACCATGGTGAACGGAGGAGTATGAAAAACACCATTACTAATTAACAGGAAGTTGATTGAATGATTGAGTTAAGATTGATGTTACGTAAAAATAAAATAAAAAATAGTAGCACTTGAAGGCGGATGCTACACCTTCGTTGTGGCATAAATCACAGAGGGGCATTCATTTGTTACCACCTCATTTGTGCCCTACTATTCTAAAGGGCCCAGGTAATTCATATTTGTAGGGGGGTTCCACCTCATTCATGCATCCCATTTGTAGGGATTTGTGCATATACCGATCTTGATATGTTTTCTGTAGCCAGTCTATGTATGCTGGAGCCAGGAACAATTCCATGTATGCTGTGCTGTAACTGGTTTTCTGATTATTTTTGGTTCTCTGATTTGCCACAAAGGCTCTTGACCTTCAAGATCTGCATGCCTATTTAAATCAGCAGTCTTCATACTTGTTCCATAAATAATAAGACATCTAAACTCACAAATGAACCTCGAGCTACTTGAGCTTCTACAACTATGAACTTTCATGCTCAATGTATAGACATTATTTTTGGAAGAAGAAACAAACATTATGATTAACCACGTTATTGTAGAGTGCTGAATCAATTCCCATAAGTCACTCCAAAGGAAACCAACCCCAAGATGGCAAATACGTAGCCCTTTACTAAACAGCAACTAATACTGAAGAATCTGCAAAGTGACATGTTGTCACACCAAATATTCTGTGAGAGCTACAATGCAAAAGTGGGTTGTGTTCACTGTTCTGGGCCATAAAAAAAAGCTAACTTCTACATATTTTGCCTATTTGGTCAAGGATGATGTCATCCTTTCCCTTCCTCTAGCCCTACCTTGTCTGTAAATAACTCTAGACTTCAGCTTTACCTTCAGCTTCACTTTATGGAAAATACATTTTACCAACAGCTTGTGCATATTTCGATTTGAGACACTACTGCACTTATCCACTTTATTTGAGGAGCACTAAATTGAACATCTTTTCCTTCTATCTCCTGTGGGTTGGTGCCTGCAAATGCAATTGGGGATTGGTGTCTCCAAGAGGTTGGTGCCTACTTTATATCATAATTAATCTATTATTTTGTGAAGCTGGATTTAGGCAGTAGATCCAAGCAGCTATACTCACCATGGTTTTTCCTATCTTGGGTTTCCACATATATCTGTTCTATGTGTGGACGTGTGATTTATGTGTTGTTTAAATGCTAGATTATTGAGGAGATTTGTAAGTGTTACTTTGATGTTTTAAGTTTCATGCTTGAAGAAGTTATTAAAGTTTAATTAAATTAAAATTGCGATATACTGATTCACCCCCACCCCTGTGCTCTCTGGCCTTCACAAGCATGCCTTTATTTTCCGGAGAATCCAATAATACCATCACGATTCATTAACTTATGACATCAACTCCTCCTCACCCTTGACTATTCTCATAGGAGACGAAAAGAAATGCCAAAAGGCACCCCAAAAGCCCTTTCCAATAAAGACGGGGCCCTTCCAAGTTTATTGGTTATATATCATCTTGAAGGCCATCCCTATTAAGAGGGAAATTATTGAACGGCCTTTCCAATTAAGGGATATCAAATGACAAGAAGGCCCTTCCCAACTGTAATTGACCTGAAGGACCTTTGCAATTTAAGAGTATGTCTAAATTGTTAGATATTTATAAATACTCTATGTGAAGTTTCAGGTAATATGCAAATGCTTATAACTTTCTAGATATAAGTTAAAAGGTCCCTTGCAAGAGTCTAAAATACTCTGTTAGGCTGTTAGCACTGCATCTTAGTATTATTTTGACTGATTTGCCAGTGATGCAATAAAGAATAACTTGGTTGGATTGGAAAAGCAGACTTAGTTATGACAAGATGTCCTAAACAGATTTTAAATTTTGATATGATGTTTCTCTTGACTTTTCCTTTCCATAACTGTCTTTAATAACTTCTTAATAAATAGTCTATAGGTTCACCATTAACCTAAAAGCCGAACATTCTTAAAAAAATTTCTTCTGGGATGCTCTAGAAGATGAGAAATTCCTATCATGTTCATTCTATGAAGCCATGATAGCTGGAGGAAGTTTAAGCGTAATGTAATTATATTTTCATATATAGCAGTTCTATTTACATAACTGATGATAAAAATGGATATATCCTTTAACTTTCTTAAATTGCAATGCTAAAGACTAGAAATATTAGACTTAGAAATGATCAAGTCAAGGGGTGGCTACAACAGACAGCCAATCTTCAAAATGTATTGCAGGTAACAGAATGTAAAACATCAAGTACTCAAAATATCATTAAGATGTTGAAAGGAAAGTGAAAGAAATATGTCAGAAAGGAAGAGCTTTCTAGAATCTGTGAAATATAACAATTGAAGGACAAAAGAATGCAGCAATGCTCTAAGATGGACAAATGAAGATGTTTCAGTTGTGTGAAAGTGCTTTATTTTTTTTAATGGCATTCTAGGCAATGTCTACCTTTTTTCAGACAACGGGAGGAAATGCCAAAAGCATTACAAAGAAAGATAAATCATACTAAAATATAATGAAAGAGATATATGTTCATAGCTTGCATTGAACTTTTTGTTCTCATCTAGCACTATACCATCATAAAATATTAAAATTAAGTAGACTTTCCAAGCAAAGTGGCCATGCTCTCATAAAGGCTTAAGTACTGTCATTAGAAAACAATCCAAACCATCAAGTACCAAAGATCCCATTCTAGTCCAAAAAGATAACAAGTAAGCATGCAAGTAATATCTAGGAGAAAGTAGGAAACAAGATATACATGGACCAAATAGCACTAAACCTGTTAGATCACAGGTGCAAATACTGGAAGAGAATTATTAGAATCTGCTCAAACATACCAATATATTGAGCTTCCCATTGCAAAATGCAGAAACCTTTTCCATGAGCTCCTCTCGTGCTATGCGTGATGACAAGTCACAAGGTGAACCATCAACATTCAATCCTGCACCTCTCCACTCAGCCAAACAGTCATTAAGATCCTTTTCAGTACGAGCACATGTATAAACAGCAGCTCCAAAACCAGCGAGTTCCTCAACTACAGCCTTCCTGCAGAAATAGTGAGACATCTTCATGTTACCAATCATTTCCAATATCAAAGACCATAATAGGCAAAGATAGATACAAGGATGGATAGAAACTTCTATTGAGAAGAAGAGAAGGAAAGAAAGAAATGAAATATATCTAAGGTATATGGATACACGAGCCAATACAGATGAAGATAATGCAACTGTTAAGAACTTGGATAAAATGCAGGTCGAATACTTCTTGTTTTTTTAATTTTTATATTAATCAATAGAAAAACAAGGGTGCTGACCCTTACAGAACCACAGCCCAAGGGTGTGAAAACCAACGGCACACTGAGAGCTAAAAACATCAAAGACTACCTAGAGAACAGCCACAGGTAAGCAACCACTAATAAAGTGGTCAAACAGCCTCGGCCCTATACACAACCAGCTTATCAACACATTACAGATAATAACAATAATGAAGTAGTTCCCACTCCTAAAGAAAATAACACAATTTAAACAACTACAAAAAAGGATAATGTTCTTCCTCAACTCACAGTCCAAGTTAAAAGACCACATCAAAAAGAAAGTGTTTTTAGGAACCCCACAAGGACAAAAAGTGGTTAGAAGCATAGCCATCCAGAGATTAAACAAGTGGGGGAATTTGATGTCACAGCCTGACTGGTGCAACACATGGCTCCAGTCGCCCGTAAGAAACTTGAATAAGTCTGTGTAATTACCTTCGCCATCTCCATCCTTGCAAAGAACCTTCCATTGCAACAAACACAAGGAAGTAGCAGAAATGTGCATAACCCAAAGACTGAACCTGGAGATACTCCCCACCTTTCATTCCATCTCAAGCATTTTGGCTTTCAGATTTTCCATCTCACTCTTCAAATTAGCCAGCTCCAAAGCAGTGTTCTGACAGCCAGCACAGACTGAGTTACCATTGGTACAGTTGATATTTTCTTCTACAGGCATCATGCCCCCAATAAGGTCAATTCGACTCCTCTTTTTTGTTGTCCAAGATATGGGTGGAACCATCGGTAGTGGACTTATTAGAGCTACCAAGAGTATCAGCTTCAACACCATTGCACTCCATCATCTTCCTCTTCTCATCTTTCTCCTTAATCTTCCCACTCCCCTGTTCAACATCCTCATCCTTAGACTCATAGTTGAGAAGCAATTTTTCCCCTTTCCTTGCTGACCTGGTAGCCAATCTGTTAGACCTACGAGGGTTACTGTGCTCCTCATCAGCATCATCTTCCTCCTCACTGATCACCTCCTAAATAGAAAGTTTGGATTTCTTAATGTGGGAGGGGAGGGACTTTTCCCTTTTCTTTTGATGCCAGTCAGTTTGGACACTTTGCCTTTCAGCCCACTGGTTTCAGGGATGGGGTCATCAGGGTTCGGCATTTCAGGAGTTCCAAGTCGGCAAGCAATCTTAAGGGCTCTTGGGTGGCGAATACATTGTTTCTTATTAGGTCCTGTTGCATCAATAATGTTAGCAGGTGGGGGGATTGCGAAACGGGGGCCTCATAGACCACAATGGGTTTAGAGGGGCAAAGTGCCAAATGAAAGTTGTAAAGCTTGAAAATAAGACCCTAATGCAGCGGGATGGGTCTCTTGCCCTAGGTTTGAGCACCCTCCTACACATCCAAAACAGAACTTTCAAGATAATTAAGCAAGAAAAATAGAAAGGAGATAATTTCATGATTTCTAAAGTGGTTAACGAGGGGCATATGATAGTAGTAGTAAACTTTGAAATGCCTTTCAAGAGTGAAATAATTCATGAACATGAGACAAACCTGATCCCAAGGTGGTGGCAGTTGTTCCCTTTCATATACTCCCTGCATCTTGACCAGAGCTTCACTTCCTTTGAAAAACCTATTAAGACTATCATCATCCACCATCCAACTAGTCTTCCATTTTCTTCCTTCAGAGGATAACCCAGTAGCCTTGGCAATCACCTCCTCAATAATTTCGAAAGAGATGCGTCCGACAATGACTCTCCTATCCTCCCAGGAGTTGGCAAACTGAGCAGATAAACCCTCATCAAACCCATTTATGGATTCAATATAATCTGAAACCCCCCCTTCCCTACAAATATGCCAAACAGTGGGGTCATTTTTGAAATCGTTTGGCTTATCAGGCTCTATGTGAACATGGTCCCCAGCTATTCTTGTAGCAGAAAAATGATAACCAGAATGACTCACTCTAAGGAAAAAACTACAACCCTTTAGAGAAACTTGCCATTACAACTTAAATAACAATACATAAATAACTTCTTGTTACTTAAATAACAATACATAAAATTGTGTGAGTCAAACCCTAACTCACGAGTTTTTAATGATTTTCTATGATCTTTTTCACCTGAAATCATGGCAAGTTTTTGCAATAACTCGTGTTTTAGTTTTTCTGCAAATTACTCAAGACCCAATTTCACCTCACGAGTCCTATAAGTGATCACTGAGCTTTTAATCTAGGTCAAAATATACAAAACAGAAATTTCTACCCCTCCAAACATTAGCCAAAGAAAAGTTGTATGTTCAAGAAGAGTGTTGTGCCTGTCTTTCTAATGCATAAGTCTCATTTTGTATTTCTTTCTTTCTTAATTCATGTTTTATACTTCCATTGATGGAAATCAAATTTCACATTCATACTATTTCATAAGCCTCCCAATTGTACATATGCCATATCCAGATACAGGTAGATCGAGCGAATATTAAACATATATATTTAATTATGCATAAATAACATTTACAACAATAAAGTGATTGTAATAAAATTGTTTTTGGACCAATGATAGATTCAATTGCCCTCTTGAGCCACGCTGATATTTATGATGGAGTCTTTCGAAGAGCTTGCTTCAGAAAATGAAGCTCTTCAACCTATTCATCAACAATAGTACATATGTGTCTTGTGAGAGCTCAAGAGGCCACATAAGAAAATTAATTATGTTTTATTGCTTGAGGACATCTATAAGTCAAGGCCTATTAATGGGCTGTTCTAAGTGGATCCAAATGGGAAAGAATTTTCGGGTGTCAACTGAGCAAAGTTGGAGACAAGGTGGATCAAATTGAATTTTGATGGGGCGTCGAAAGGTAACTTGGGGCCATCAGGTGCGGGTTTTGTAGCAAGTGATTGGAATGGCAACATTCTAGCTTGTGGAGCAAAGAGGCTGAAAGACGGAATGAATAACGAAATGGAAGCTCAAGCCACCTTGTATGTAGTAAAATTGGCCAAAAAAATTATCAATGTCTAGAGTCCACTTGGAAGGTGACTCGTTAATACTTAATAATAATAATAAATTCAAATTGAAGGTGAAGCATTGGCTTGGAATTTAAGCAAATTTATTAAAAATATTAAAATTCTACTTTCCACATTTGATGATTACAAGGTCACTTAGTCAGATGAGGTGGCAACATGGTGGCAGATATGCTTTCAAAATCTGTTGTTTCATTAACTAGAAATCAATACAAGGAGCTAGTAGACAATTACTAATATCACGAGCCCAATCTCTTAGACACCACATACACCGTCGAAGGGACAAGGCAATAATGAAATGAAAAGGGTGGAGTACGTGGAAGGCGTGCGAAAAGAAGTTAAAACACCATTGACGGAGAAGCTAATGCATTCAATTTCAAATTCTACAGGAAAGCTTTGTGCAAGGAAGGTGGTGGTGAGGTGAGAAAAATGGAAGCCAATTTTACCCTCATTACCCAAAAGCAGCAATTATCCTTCCTTGGCCACATATCTGAGAAATGTTTGAAGGGTGTTTTCAAGTTGGACACGCCAATCTTTTGGTAGATAGTCGACATACTTTTGGGAGAACTCACACACTTGGAGCATTGATATTGCCTCATCCTTCATGGCATAAGCATTAGAGCTGGATAGCAAAGACAAAGCCATGTGGGTGATGCAAGAATGTGTGCACAAGAAGAGGTGCTTTGGCATGAAACTAATGTTGGCCATGGTAGAACCTAGGGTGGGCCTTCGTGCCCAATATGGCAATATAGGAAGGTGAGGGAGTTGGAGCCATCATTGCAACCTTTTTTGGTTTGGAGCATAAGCAACAAGGAAGAGCATAAGGAAGAGGCCCAAATTGGATGGGAAGTACTCAAGGACTTCTTGTAAACATGTGAAATGAAGTGAGCAAGGATGGAGGTGTTGTCTGAGAAGAAAGGTGGCAAGCAAGTAAGTTTGGACCTGAAGACTATTGCTACAACAGCCCAATGGGGAAAGAAAAGAAGAAATGATGACAGTGTTGGTGTGGTTTTTTGTTTTTTGCAAAATTCTAGTATTTATAAGTTTTTGTCAATATGGATTGTAAATGCACAATGCACAGGAATGTATAGGGATTTAGTAGGGCTTGGGCTCATAGTTTGTCTATATAGTTACTAGTAGTAGAAGGGTCTCATTTTACAAAACAATTTGTATATATGTTGTAAATCTTGTACAGTGTAAGTTGAAGCAGTTTAGGGTTTTGTGGTTTGGCCTTAGTCCAAGGATTACCTGGCTTTTATTCGATATTGCAATGTTATACTTTTAATATTAATAAAATATATGACTCATTCACCGATAAAAAAAAATGTGTAAGTCAAGAAAATGACACTAAGGCATATATGGTGTGACATATAGCTTGTAACTCTTGACCTTTATAAATGAGTACAAAACTTAGGCATAAAAAGTTATCTAACAAATCAATAAATGAAGTTACAAGTTCATATGTATTTTCAAATAGCAAGGAATGAGACACCACCTTTTCTTGACCCAATCACAAAGATAGTAATATGAAAATCTTTCTTCAAAAAAAACTATTCATCTAACGATCCTTACACCTAAAGAAGGTTGTGAATGGGCTTGATAAATATAGGAGACAATAGGCACCCTTTCTAACCTTGTAATTCATTTGGCATCTAATGGTTTAGTCAGCAAAGCTTCTATTGTCCTCAAAGAATACTACATGTCACAATATGCCATGGGCATTGAACACCCAAACTCATGGGTCGTGGATGTTATATACGTCTGACATTGAACAAGTAGGACAACCTCCAAGGTGGACTAAGGAATAGAGCAGATCTTACTCCTGCCATACTTGTGGACCAGAGGGTAATGAGTGCTTCTAGGCTTGAGAGCCTCATCAAGTATGCCCCTTTGAGATGGATGGAACTGCCATGCTCATGGACCACGGGGCATTGTGCCCCTGGGATTAAGGTCTTATTAAGTACGCTACCCTTGGATGGATGGAGTGGAGATCCGCCCATGCTCTTGCAATACAAATATAATTGTCCTTGAGATTGTGGTTTGCAAGATATTCCTAATGAATTCCTAGTATGATTGACTATCTGAATATTCTTTCTCAAAATGATATTGATATGGAGTTAGATAATAAAGATGGATTTATGGAATTAAATGCTATTATAAATTATTTATATTTATTGTACTAGTATAAGTTTCTAGTGATTAATGGTGTGTGCAGGTCCTAAACCAGAAATAATTCTTATAAGGAACTTGTTGATGTGAGTTTTGTACCACTACATAACATATAGCAATTGAAATACTTGATACAGCGTATCAAACACTCAACCCTCTCTTGAAAAGTATATAAGAATACTCCAAGGTTCCTTACACCTGTGGATACTAACTCAGTTATATAAATGTGATTTGCTGGTAATCACTTCGGCGGGCTTACGTTGTTTTGTTTGGAAATATCTTAACTCTTACTATGATGGTGATAAGACTTCTAGCTTTCGCAACCTTTTCAAATGATCTCTCAATTTATATCACTTTCAACTTTGCTCTTTTCAAACTCTCAAACTTCACTTTCCAATTTCTAATTCTCAACTTCAACTACTAAGTTATTGATTACTTCTACTCCTAAGAACGGAAAGATTGGCAAATGGACGGGGATCAACCTAATGAAGACATACCAGCGGTGTTACCTCCATAGATGCAATGATTCTAAGGAAAGAAGACTAGATTACCACACAAGGCTCCTCAACAAGCCGCTAAGGTGCTAGTGGCCTAGTATATAGATCCCTATCAAACATTCACCAATATCACCATACAACTAGCCATCTACTTCTATCCTTACTTTAACAACTTTGAAATGAAATCTTACTTTAATTTGAGAGATGAGAAGAACCATGCAAATACACCAAAATGATCATGTATATCCACCATGCAAGGCACAACAATGAATAGAGAACAATTTTGATAGCACAACAATGAATAGAGAACAATTTTGATAGTATTTTGGCAACAATTCTCCAACATAGCTCTCTTTACAAATGAGAACAAATGGCCTTATATAGAGGCTCAAAATTACAACGAGTGGCCAAGATTAAGAGGCAAAATCAAGGGCCAAGATTAAACCTTACAAACCCTAATTAGGGTTACCATCTTTCAACCAATTACATGAGGGCACCAACTTTGTGGGCCAATGAGAAAATTACAATAATCTGTCAACCAATGAGAACATAGGACACTTGGCATGATTTGATTGCATGCACATGAAATTGCCACCTCATCAACCTTGTCTTATAAAGTTCATTAATCCTTAAGATGAGATGAAGCCTTGGATGCTTGAGCTTGTTCTTAGAAACTTTCTCATCACCACTTGAACTTGCTTGTACTTGATGTCTTGACCTTGAAAGATTAAGGTCTCCATGCACTTGGGGTAATCTTGCCTTGACCTTGGTGGCTTGCTTGGATGTGAACCTTGTGCAATTTAAGAGCCTTGCTCTTAGCCACCGCCTTGAAATCAAACTTGACCTCCCTCAACCTTTCAATCACTTTCCTCCTGACTTCAATACTTTGCCATTTTTAACCTTCCTATTTGGATTTGATCTGCATGCATGCATCTTTGTTTCAATAACCTTGGGTTTTGGGGCACCTGCCCTCACCATATCTCCTTGATTGTTCTACAATCCACCCATCACTGAGTTCATCCACTACTTTCATCAATGCCTTCCTCCTTGGTTAACCCTTGACTGCCTTCAACTATTCGAACTGCCACAACCTTGCCCTTTGGCATAAGTACTTGCCTCAACCATAGTGGTGCAATGCATCTCCCCAAGATTAGATTTGGTTCCACTGGCAAAGCATCACTAGTAGTCTTGCACTCGAATTGAAGAAGTAGGACCCCATGTAGATTTGCCCCCGATTTTGCACTATCTAAGCTGCAACTCTAAATTCATGCTAATGATCCTAATCCAATCAATCTTTCCTTTACCATTTCCAATGCCTTTAATAAAATAAAACAACCAAAGATCAAACTGTGTACCTTTCGTAGAGCCTGGGATCCGGTTGAGAAGCACAATGAAGTTGCTGCACTCTGATTTGTTGATCTGTCCTGGTGAGCCTCAATGCTTTGGTGTAACCAATTCTGCTGTATCATGTCTGTCGTTGGGGTAGACTGAACATTTCCTTGCACAAATCTAGACTGACTAATCTTCTTTGCCACAGGGGACTGGCTGTCTCTCAACCTTTCTCTTAATTGAATCATATCAAGGGTACCGCTGTTGGTGTCTCGGACTTGTTTCAGTTTCGAGAAGAAGGTGGTTTTGGGTATCATAACTTCCTTGTCTCATATTTCAGCATTAATTCCTTTGGGTCAAGAACTTAAGAATGTGTTTATCGTCTTCAAATACTTGGAAGTTCTTGACATTGTCCGGTACTGATGGGACTGAGGCCAACTCAACTTTAAATTTCTTCAATCCTTCCAACTTGATTGGTGCTAGTGAGCTTGCAACTTGCGCGAGAGCGTTAGCCACTTGATTATTTGCTCTATAGCTAAACTTGATATTGAAGGCATCAAAGTCTTCTGTCAAATCCCACACTCTGTTTCTATATCTTTTCAATCTCTTATCATGACAAGTAAACTTCTGCTTCACTTGTTCAGTCACCAAATACGAATCTCCAAGCACATGGAGTATCTTAGCACCTTTCTTAATAGCACACAAGAGGCCTAGAATTAAAGCTTCATACTCCGCCATGTTGTTGGTGCATGGAAATTGTAATCTATGTGCTGCCAAATATGTTGCCCCTGTTGGGCTGACTAACTCAAATCCGGCTCCAGCTCCTTGCTTAGTTTTAGATCCATCAAATCTTAACGTCCATACTCCATCACTTTTAGGTAGGTGCTTTTGTGAATTCTTAGTCTTGTTCAATTCTTCATTCTTCACCACTTCTGAGTTGGGTGGTGCGATCCGATTCTTTGCTTCACCCATCTTACTACTTTCTGCCTCATCAACTTGTGAAATCTCGATCCTTTGTTTTCCACATTGTTCATCTTGCTTCAAAGCCGCGGGAACTCTCATCTCCACTTGTTCTAATGCAACCCTGCACAAAGAGCAGGATAGTTCTGAATGATAGGCGTTGTGGATCCTACACCAGTTAGGCAATAATAACTCTTTCACTGATGTCCTATTACCCAACTCTACACCCTGTTGAACATTTCTCAACACAAAACTTCTAAAATTCTCAAACATTCCTTCACCCTCATCGGATGAAGTGTCAAGGTCTGACTCAATTAGCATTTCCGTGGAGTCCTTTGCTTCACTTATGATATTCAAAGTTAACACTTCTGCTCTCTTAGGCCTATAGATGCCCATGCCTGCATCTGCAAACAATACTTCATTAGGTTCCCCGTATTCAGTAACTGTCAATCTCAATCTTGGGGTACTTTCAATCTTGATTTGGTTGGCTAACCCTCTCCATGGGAGCCACATATGGGAAAAGTCAGTTGCCATGTATCCATTTAATCTTCTGGACCAATCCCTTCCTAGAATCAAACCATAAGAATCAGCAACATCCACCACTGAAATATCCACCATGTGTTCCATCCTTGGATCAGATGCCAACTGCATATGTATGTTGTGTAATTCACACACTACTGGGACCTCAGTCTTATCCAGTTGAGTAACCTTCTTGTTTGATCCTAAGGGTGTGATTCCTAATCTTCTACAAATAGCCAAAGGAATGACATTACTTGAAGCTCCTGAATCTATCAAACAATTATGGAGAAGCTTCCCAAATATTCTTACTGATAGTAAAAATGGAGCTGGCTCATCTTTCCCTTGATAAAATACCACTTGTGATTTGTGCACTTGTTTAGGCTTTGTTCCGAAATATGTTGGTTGAACCACTTCTTCTATCTTCACTGTCTCTTTACTCTTTGCTGAATCCTGACTCTCTTGAGTTTGCTGCGTTACTGGCGGTAATCCTTGAGCTATAAGAACCGGTTGAGGCTCTGAGTGTCTATTGAAATTACTGATATCTCCATATGTAACCTCTTGTATAGAGTTCCTTACTTCATCATGCGAAATCCCTTGAGATGAATTTGTTGTGTTCCCACATGGAACATCCTGTATTACATGTACTGGATTGGGAGGAGGCCTCCCTGCCGCATGAGTTGTTTGGCTAGGTGATGCTGCACTTGGAGTGTGAGGCCCTTGTGACTTGTTATCCTTCAAGCTATTAAGGAAAGTATCCCTAATCTCTGTCACCTTCAATAATTCGAACAAAGGGAGACTAATTTTGATCTTCTTCATCTCCTCTGTCACACCCTGTCCAAGTCTCTTCAACTCATCGTTATTCACTGAATTGTTCACTATCCTTCCTCTATTAACTTCTTGTGATGTCATAGCACCGCCTTGTGACCCTTGAACATTTTGATTATTTTGTTGTATACTTTGCTGAGGACTCTGTTGTCCATTACCCTGATTGTGACTCCCTTGTCTGTATTCAGGTGCATCCCTTGGAGGATTTGGTACATTACTCGCATTGGGATGTGGAGGAGTATTAAAATTGTTCGGAGGCACTGAGGATGTGAAGGGTCCATCATTCCTCTTACTATTATGATTCCTCTGATAAAACCTTGCATTACTTGCTAGTTGTTGAAATGTTTGATTCCCACCTATTCCTTGAACTAGAACAGAATCACCCAATGGTGGGAAAGAAAAATCTGTCCCATTGATATATCCATTTTTATCCATTACTTCACTTATTGGTCCATTAGCTGACTCGGGAGGGAATCTCCCTTGTTGTTCTTCATAAGCCTCAAACTCTGGTGGAAATGCAACCTCTTCAAAAGTCAAGCACTCTGGATAACTTGGGGATGGAACAATCTCATATCCCGTAACTTTAATCTCATCTTGATTCATAGATTCATCCACCACTTTCTGAAATAGATTAGATGCCCTTTTGAACTCAGCACATCCTAACTCTGAATGTTGATCAGTCTCATGGAATCTGCAATATTGGGACAAGGCGGACTCAGCCAAAAATATTCTCTCTACTGGCCTACTATCTGTTGGAGCCTGACTATCCAGTGGCGACACCACCTTTCCATTATTTGGGCCAGTGTTCCATGTCTTCTTCTGACCAGATTGATTGTTATACCCTTGTTCTTGTGATTGACCACCACCTTGATGGTTGTTGTTTTGATTATTCCTTTGATAACCACCGCCTTGATTATTTCTTTGATGATCTCGGTCTTGATAATTCCTCTGGTATCCTCCATCATAGTTATTTCTTGGATACCCTCCTTGATGATTTCCACTCTGATAATTGTTCCCTTGGTAATTCCCTTGGTAATTTCCTTGATTGTTTCTCTGAGTGGACTGGAGTTGATTATTCTGATTTCTCAAATGAGTGACCTCTGTAGACAACTTCTTAACTTGTTCAATCAATTCCTTCATTTCATCCTTCTCCTCTTGTGTTCTTGTAGATGAACTCGCACCTTGCAGATAAACTGGCATTGATGGTGGTGCTTGAGACAATGGTGGTCCTGGATGCACCACGAGCTGATTTGTAGGTGTCTGATATGGAAGCTGTGGGATTGGATTGTTGGGATATCTAGCACCTTGGGGTTCCAATCCTTGTTGACCTAACTGCTTCCCTATTTCAATTGCTTTAGCATAGGCCTCATTCAGTGTTGTAGGGCGAGGATTTGCCATCCTTGTAAACATAGCAGTCTGACTATCTAAAGCACTGTAGTAAGCTTCCAAAGCACCAGCCTCCAGAATTGTGTAAGGGGCTTGTAGTCTAGTGTAAGCTTTGTGGAAACGATTGTTAAAGGAACTAATTGACTCTTTATCTTGTCTCCTGATATCCACAAACAACCTATGCAACTCCAAAGGTGTGGTAGGCATGCCAATTTTCCTATAAAAGCATCTCTGAGTTGAATCCATCCCGTTATGGATGACACTGGCAAATTGACAAACCAATAGTAGGGTTCTTCTGTCAATGAGTAAGGAAAAAGCCTACATGCTACATCTTCATGTTGAATCCTTCTGTTGCACAATGCATCTTCAAATACTTTAATATGCTCTTCAGCTGTACGATTAGGGTCATTGACAAAGAACTTGGAGCAAAATCCAGCAGGATTCTTTGGTAGGTCATGGTACTGTTGAAACGAGATGGGTGAGGCGTTGTGTTGAATCCATGGAGGTTGTTGTTGTGGTGGTGGTGGGGGTTGATGAGCCATCGCAACTTGACTAGCTTGAGCCTGATTTGGCTGAGCTACTAGGGTTGGTGTACCTAAAGCTTTGGGAACTTGAGGTGGACTACTTGAGGAACTTGCTAGACTTGTAGTATTAGCTACCCAATGATTTCTTCCTTTCTTATGAAATTGCAATTCAACTAAGTCTTCCTCTTGGTGCGGTGTAGACCTTAGTACCCTTTGCTTCCTATCCGATTGCAATTTCTCAAACCTTTCGGGAGAGAAAGACCCAATTCTCTTATCCAGCTTGATCACAATTCAATATATTTGACCTTCCCAAACTGGCTCCTCTTCAAGGATGAGCTGAGCTAGTCTATGAGCCTCTCTCTCTCTTTGGATCCTTTCTACTTGTTCTCTTTCCCACCTTTGTCAAATCTCAATCTCGATTCTTTGTTGTTCTCTTTGAAATTCAATGCCTACTTCCACTTCCACCTTCACCACCATTCAAAGATAACTACTACACTCTTCTTTCTTCCTCACGTTTCCTTTCAAGTTCTCTTTGACGCTCCAACTCCCTTTGAACTTCTCTCTCAATTCTTTCCGCCTTTTCTTCTTCTTCTTCCAATACAAAGGTCATTCGCATATACTCAGGTGCACTTCTCTTAATTCTCCAAACCAATGAGTTCAATCCAAAAATAATATCCTCTTGATCGTTTTCAAATCCAAGATTAGGTTGCAAGACAGGCACAACGTTTCTAGGCTGAAGCACCATCTTTCACCATGTTTAAATATCAACAACCCCTCTTCAATTTCTCCTCTCACGCTCCAATCTTTCTTGAACCTCTCTTTCGATTCTTTGAGCTTTCTCTTCTTCTTGGTCCAAGATGTCAGCAATGTGCAAGTACTCCCGACCGTTTACCCTTTGGTTCCAGGCGAGAGAATGGAATGTCAAGATAATGTTGTCTTGGTGAGACTGCCAATTGTCCTTAGGCTGTCGTGGCTGAGGAAGCCCCATTCTTCATCATGGTTGAATATTAACAAATTCCAAAATAACCACAATCAATTGGCCCTCCTTCTAGCGCCAAATAATGTTGATGTGAGTTTTGTACCACTACATAACATATAGCAATTGAAATACTTGATACAGCGTACCAAACACTCAACCCTCTCTTGAAAAGTATACAAGGATACTCCAAGGTTCCTTACACCTGTGGATACTAACTCAGTTATATAAATGTGATTTGTTGGTAATCACTTCGGCGGGCTTACGTTGTTCACTTGAGGATGTCAAATTCTCACTATGATGAGATCTAGCTTTGCAATGTATACTCAATGACTTTCTCCAATTTACCACTTTCAACTTTATTTCTCCAACTTCTCACTACTAAACCACTTCTTACTTCTATGTCTCTCTTCTTGCCCTTACTGGCCTGCTGTTGCTGCTGTGGTTGCTGTCGGCCACTGCCCTCACCATGCTGACTAACTGATTCTGCTTGGACCCCCACCGGCCTCATTTTCTCATAAGTGAGGCGTACCCTTGATCTTTGCAACTGACTTAACTTCTTGTTATACCACCCCTGAGTGTGCAGTTCAACTGTCTTATTAATTGCCTCTAAGGATGGATCCTGCTGATCATTCCAATTGACTGGATCTAACTCTATTCCTTCTACTATGTGGTAGTCCTCTCTTAGCACATCTTCATCTTCTTCCATCCGGTCTGGGATCATAAGGTTTTTCCATTTTATGGTTCTCATCAGGCTTAGCGACAGTCTTGAGAAAGCTAGCTTTCTCACATGAAAGTCATCTTGTGCATTAGCCCAAAAATCTTCTATCGTAGGCATATGCCTGAATGTTCCTCCTTGAGCGGACTTGATTAGACCATGAGGATCGAACCCTTGTCTCGCTTTATACCAAGCTAGGTGATATTGTTCTAACTCCTTTTCAGCAGATGCAAAGGTAACATGGTTGGGACAACTGTCATTGCCTATCACAAGTGAGAGGGTAACCCCTACTTCACCTTTCTGTTTCATCATTTTATCATATTGCTCAAGTTGTCTAGCCAACTCCATCAAAACCAATCGATCGGGTGGATACCTTGGGAGCTTCTTGGGACACGTTGTACATCCAGCCACTCTTATGTAAGTGAATCGTTCAAATTGGATGAACCAACTCCCATACTTCTTAACTTTAGCTTCGGCCTCTGGAGAAAGTCTCCGAGCAGGAGATCCTTGCAACATCCTTACTAACTTCATGGCAAAGGCATCATAAAATATCTTGTAATCCTGGGTGTTGCGCAAATGAAGCTGTGGATAGCACTCATACACCAAGTATTGCCCAGGCCCACAACCAACTTCTCCCCTAGCCTTAAGTCCCGGTTGTCTAAATAATCTCGCTATTAAGTAAAAAAGATATGATCCCATGTAAAACTGCTTTTGAGATAACACTGTTCTAAGCTGTAACTCTAGATTTTCACTAATTATTGCAGCCCAATCAAATTTCCTCTTTCCACTTTCTATGCCATCAATGAAATAGTACATCCAAGTTTCGAATTGCATACCTTGTGCTAAGCCCATGATTCTGTTGAGGAGGACGATGAGATCGCCATATTCTGACTTGAAGTCGGACCTGGTGAGCTTTGAGGTCTTGGTGACTCCCTTCTTGCCTTCATGTAACCAATTCTGTTTCAACTGAGCAAAGTATGTGTCCTGGTTGTCATGGTAAAATCTGGTGGCCTGATCAATAGATAGTGCCTCTGTGCTATTCTTCTTAGGTATGTTAAATGTATCCTCAACCAATGGACCGCTGATGTTTGCCAAAACTTTCTCTCCATCCATCATGACTGACTTGCTCTGAATGTTAAGTCTAGATGCACACTCCATGATCAAATCTGGACAAGGCAAGGTAGGAGGGAAGGCAGCTGCATGCACAACTCCGGACTTGTAGACTTTCTTTGCAATAGGAGATTGGCTGTCTCTCAACCTATTTCTCAATTGAATCATATCAAGGGCACCAATGTTGGTGTCTCCAACGTATTTCAATTTTGAGCGGAAGTTGGAATTGGGTATCATGACTTCCTTGTCTCCTATTTTAGCATTAGTTCCTTTGGGTCGCTTGCTTGCATTAGCATCAGCCATCCTAAACACTTATCACTCCCCGCCTTTTCTACAATGAATGTGGAACTACACTTGTCACTCCAAACTTCGCCTAGGGGTGGAATACTACACTTATCACTCCCCGCCGATACCTTAAGATGGACTACACTTATCACTCCAATCTTCTCCCTAAAATGAAATGCAATAATGCAAACTACACTTATCACTCCCCGCCTTTGCCTTAAGATGGACTACACTTATCACTCCAATCTTCGCCTGGGGGTGGAATACTACACTTATCACTCCCCGCCGTTACCTTAAGATGGGCTACACTTATCACTCCAAATCTTCCTCCTAAGATGAAATGCAAGCAAGAACTTGGGGAAAAAAGCCAATCAAGACAATCGAGTAATCAACTTAATATCCAAACTTCTAGCTCTACTCTTGAAATTAGTTTTCAACACCTAGACTAGCACCAATGAAATGAAAGCAATTGAAAAGAGAGGAAAAGATAGGCCACTCACCCAAGTACAAAGCTAGGAATCCTTTGTCAATGCAATTAGCTGGGCTTGATCTCCAAAAATCTTCTAACTCCACAAGCAAAAGATCTCCTCTTCCTTCAATCTACTCTCCAAAATCTTGCTATGAAATAACTCTTTTCAATGAACCCCTCCTCAATGCAAATCTAACTCCAATTTCGGATTTAAAGAAAAATGGTATGAAAAGACCTCAATCCTCTCCAAAATGGGCACCAAACTCGATAAAAAAAATAATCTTCCCAATGATGCTCAAACAAAAACTATCTCCTTCCTCTTTAAAATCTGCCTTTGTATGCCTCAAAGATACCTCAAAAACTTCTTGAACATGGCTATCAAACTTACGAAAAATCAGTCCAGGTCTGATGTGGCTTGAATTAAGTCACCAAAATGCTTTACAACTTCTTGAAATGCTCCTCAATTTTGCAAGAATTCAGTCCAGGTCTGGGGTAGTTCGCATCAGGTCTGAACATGAATCACAAACTCTCAAAATGGTCTTCAAACTCGTGGAAGTTCATGCCCAGGTCTGAACTGCTCACCAAGGTCTTAAACTATCCTTCAAATTCACCTCAATTGACTCAAAACAGTGCCTCCAAAGCTGGCCGCTAATCACCAAATGAATTGTCTTCAAAATGCTTCAAAATGCTAATGAGAAACTTGCTGTCACTGCCTTGAAAATTCGCTATTTGCAGCACAGAGAAAGTTGTGTTTGAATTGTGGAAATGAAATGGCGTGATCCTCCTTTTATAAGCAATCCAATCCCTTCCTACAAGGCCGACCCTACACCCAAAATAAAAAGAAATATTAAATGCAAGTGCAAATATGGGGGACGACTTGCATTAATACTTATTAGATTTCGATTTTGGCAATGCAAAAAATTTTAATACCCAATGCATACTTGAGGGACAACTTGGCAGGGGCTAAACAAATTCTTGAAATTTTGAAATACAAACATTCAATTAATGATTTCAAAAAATGCCTAATGAAGACCGATCCAACCATTTTAATGCAATTTTATATTTTTGCAAAATGAAATCATTTAATGTCAATCCAAAACAATAAGGGCAGGGCCGAAAATAGATCCAAGACATTTAGAATTTTGATTTTTCCAGATACAACATTCAATGTACAATAAGATTTTGAATTGAAAAGATCAAATATCTCACCAATGGCAATTTTCGAAAATAGCAAGGAAGTCCATAAATATGAAAATTAAGGATTTAGTCCAGATTTCATAAGATTTCGAAAATAGCATTGATTATCAAATAAAATTTTGAAATTGGCCACCAATAATCAATCAATTTGAATTGCCATTCAGATTCTAGAAATTTTAAACATCATTTGCCCAAATAAGAATTTCGAACTTAGCATTAAATCCATCACTAATAAAAATCATCACCATGGCAATTCAAAAAATAAATTGGCCAATCAAAATTTGCAATCCAAAAAAAATCAAAATTCTAATGAAAATTTGAAACATACAAGCCCAAAGATTATTTCGAAAATTATAAGAATTTGGCAATTCAACAAATCTCCTCACCTAAAAAAAAAAATTGAAATCCAACCATTACAATTGCCAAAACGCCAAGAATTTGAAAGGGCCACGAGTCATTTTCAAATAACCAAGCAAATTTCAAGTTCATCCCTCATTTCGAACCAACATCAAAATCTTCCATTCAAAGTCATCATATCGCTAAGATCCTCAATTCAAACCCACATCACAATTTTCAATTCAATTCAAATGCACTTTCAAACACATTGGATTGCACCCACTGGATCAAACAGGCCATCAAAATTTGAAGACTAGGCAAGGCCAAACTGACTAAGTTTGAAGGGTCGAAAATTAGGGGGTCCCCATGGATGGGGCGATGTTGTAAAAACCTCACAACAGAACTTTTGAATTCGAAACTTTTTATTACAAGTTTATGTTACTGACAGTAAAACACAGGGATGTGTTCACCCCCCAAGAGCCTCGCATTTCCAAGACAGGGACGTCTCGTAGATTTGGGGACAGGGCCAGTGTGTCCCCCGCTTTCCTGCCACCACCACCACCAGGATTTCCGAAGATGGTGGAGACGGCCAAGAATCTCTAGGACATCTCAAAGACTTCTAGAAGTCTCCTGTCCCCAAACATCTCAAAAGTGTTTTTTTTAAATTTATTTTTTTATATTTGCAAGAAAATCCTCTCTCTCTCTCTCTCTCTCTCTCTCTCTAGATTGGCTGATTGAAGGACATTTTTAGATCATTTGCAAACCTAATATGGGCGCAATTAATGAGGATTTGTAGCTGTTGTTGCATACATTATTGCTGATTACACTGACTAACCTAAAAAAAATCAGAACTGGGGTTTCTATATTGGTGTTTCCATGTTTATTGCTACTGTCACCCGACAATTTATTAGCCAATTCCATTTTCTTATATGTTAATTTCAATGTATAAGGGTTTCATACTTAGTTGCCGATTCAGGTTCGTGGATTCGTGAGTATATATATATATATATATATATATATATATATATATATATATATATATATATATATATATATATATATATATATATATATATATATATATATATATATATATATATATATATATATATATATATATGCATTACATATCCAAAAATATAAGAGAAATATACATAACTCTAAAACTAAATCATTTCATACTATGAATCTATGATGCTTGATCATTGATCAATGCCAAATGTCAAAGTCTTCATAACTAGGTCTTAGGTAGTCTTTGTTGGTGGTTGTTTTCAAGTCCCTAGGTCCGGCAAATGAGATTTGAGTGATTTTGGCCTATTGGAAAGTCATGTCTAACTGGGATTTGGGCGAGAGCTAAGCTAAGTCTGTCATAGAGATGGGGTCGAAACCAAGTGATTTGTGATAAAACGAGTTAAAACCCTTTGAGAATCCTTTTGCCAACTTCCGTTTGACCTTAGAAAGCCATGATGGATTGTGGGAGGTAACCTTGCTGAAGGCTTGCTGAATCCTGAAATTTGGCTAAGTCTGGAATTTTTCAAATCTAGAATTTGCATCTTAACTCCTATGAAGCTAAAACCTATCTCAAACATCCTGGAATGTATTTAACTTGTATTTATACAAATATAAATTAAAGTATAAGAAATTAAATAAATCAAACTTATACTTAAATGTTATATTTGTATAAATCCTCTTGTCAATTTAGGGTTAGATGAAAAAAAAAAAAAATAGACATATTAAGTGCTTTATGCCTTCATAGGCCGCGGGTCCCTAGGGATTTGCATGGATCCACACGGGATCCTCAAGGATTCGTGCTAGATCCCCCCAGGTCCGTGATGGATCTGGGCAGGGTCCTTGCAAAAGCCTGTGGATCCGTCTAGACGCGGACGGATCCACAGGCTTTTGCAAGGACCCTGCCCGGACCCGTCACAGATCCGACGCAAATTTGGACCCGGATCTGGGCCTGTACAAGCGAATCCGGCAACTAAGGTTTCATATAATCAGTGGTGAATGACAGTGTCATTGTCCATAAAATATTATAATATCAGTAATTATCAGCAGTCATATTTGACACATACGATTCATAACTTAATATTTAATATTTGTAATTTTGCTATTTTACTAGTTTGCCAAAGTTTCATTTGAAATGCAATTATTATACATCTTTTCATAACTTTTTTTCAAGTACTATATGTACATCAGCACCGCCCTCCTCTGTCATCCCTCCGCCATCCTTGACCTTAGGCCCCTTGTCCCCAAAACCCGTCCCACTGTCCCCTCGTCCCCAATGGGTGGTGGAACACTGGTTACTGACGGTTATGCATTTCTCATCTTGAGTTGGATTTGTTGTTTCAAGGCCAAATTTAGGTAAATCCCAAAAGAAGACATTACAATGTGCAACACAAAATGGAATAAAAGTGCAATAGAATCACTATTCATATTTGAAGGAGAAACTCCCTTTATCACTTAAAACTAATTTAAAAACCTAATCTAAACATGTATTTACCATTCACAATTTGTATAGATGTGTTTTCTAGGTGGTTCATACACAGCAAGAAAAACTAAAGGTATCTTTGTGGATTTTCACTTAGGGCAAAAGGCTGACATGCACTTCAACTCAAAGAGAGGTTTCTATGCTTTTTAGTTAAAAAAAACCCTACAATAAGTACCACACGTATGCCATTCAGCTAAAGACAAAGACTAGGCAGTGCAAGTACACATGCAGCTAGGATTGATTTAAAGAACATAGAAAGCTCCACAAATCAAGATAAATGAATAGCATACAAAGCTATAAGACCCTCATTGTTTGCCCGCTGGGGTAAACTTAGTATTGCACAGACATAGTACAGGAAATATAATAAACACAGAATATATCAGAGAATAATAAATACTTTCATTAATCATTCCAGACTGGCAAGTACATTTATATTATAATCAATGTCGTCCCTTCACCCATAGGTGGTACATATTTATCTACCCGAAGGGGTGTGACCAAACGTCACCGCCCAACCCAACTACCCTTCGGTAATAACTAATTACCATCGGAACAACATAACTAATACCCGACATATAATAAAGTAGTCTTTCCGGCTAACATCATCCCCCCCAAAAAGAAAGTCGTCTCCGGCGACTCACAACAAAAGGGAGATGAAATACACCACATAGAATAAGAAAATCACTGAGAAGGAGTGGAGGGGCGTCCCTGAAAAAGTTGAAGTGCCGCCCTCCCTAGCAATGCTGCTTCCAGTAGGTCTTTTTCCGTCACATCACATTCCTCCCGTGCCTGCACAAAACTTGTCTCCAAAACATTCTTTTCAGTTGTAGCCTCCGCTAACTCTTGTTCAAACAATACCATCTTCCAAGCCAATCTAACCGCAATAGCCACCCGTGTCGTCGTCTCTGCCTCCAACTCCTGGGTACGCTAAGCCAAGTGTTGCTCTACTGCCTCCAACCGGGTGGTCAGCTCCGCCTGAGCTCTCTGTGTATCCACCAAGACAGCCTCACGTCCAGCCAACACCTACTCCTCTGAGTGCCTCAAAGCGTAGTACCCCTCTCGAAAGGCTTCCTCCAATGCTCTCTCCACCTTCGGCATGCAGACACTCCATGCCTGCAGCAGCTCCAAATCTCATCTACTAGTCACACATCCCAAAGGCTGATAACTAAATAATTTCCTCCTGTCGTTTCCAAGCTGAGAAATGGAAGCCAAGATAAGCCTTTAGAATCCACTTTTTAGGGTTGTGGATGTTGTTATATGGAGCCTAATCAGTCTCGGAGGTTAATTTTTCCCCATTTTTATCGGAGCAATTTGCCCCCAAATTTTTCAATGGGGGTCAAGGGGCAGCACCCCTTGCGCGCTTCCCGTCGTGATACAGGGCAGGGTCGAGGGGCAACGCCTTGCGAACCAAAAATGACTTTTATTATTGTACAAAGGCACTAGGATGTCAAAAAATAATTAAATTTGCAAAAGAAAACCAACTTAGCCGCTGACTTTGACCATCTACGAGACCAAGTTCATTGGTGGTTCGATGTTTTTCAGCCTGGTCCACTTGGTTCTGAAATGGGCGTGATCTGGTTCGAACCAACCTGTGGGCCGGACACTGTCCAGACCCACAGGCGGACCGGACCGGAACCACGGACCAGTTCATACCGTGGCTGGTCCGGGGGCCCCTTAGGGGCGAACTGGACATCCTAGCTTGAAACCATTGCTACAATTCATCAAGATGACATCCTTTGTGAAATTCATTCAAACAGTTTGCTGTCCTGTTATCTTTTCTTCCATATTGCATGTGATTAAAGTGCGTGTAGCCCTCATCCACTCTATATGTGAGGCCGTGTATGTATTCAAGGCACAACAAGACTTATACTGTCAGAGTATGCTAATTCAAAGGTTCTGAGAGATTCCTTGTAGAATTCATTTGGTGCACATCCTGCAAGAATTTTCCACACAGTCCATATATCTTGTATATGTTCCCCACATTTCAAAAACCTTGTTGCTGCAACATAAAATGAGATCTCTATGAGATGCCACAGAACAATTTTAGGTGCATTGTTTATGATTCCACATTTTACATGCATGTCTACCGGCATTTCCAACCAGTTATTTGAAAAAAATCATGCCATGAGATGGCAGTGCCGAGTCGCTGCTCCCAAATTTTGCTTACATGTGTTCCATTATAGCACAGGCAGAGGGACTGCAGCAAATATAGAATTTGGCTATACTCCTACCAATGCATTTATTTGAAAGTCTTCAAAGCTTCTTTGATACTTGGTCAGCGCACACACAACTTTCATTGCTTCTGAGAGATGGCATACCTTTGCGGCATCCTGTCAAACAGTTAGCTGTCATTCTCTGAGCAATCCACATTTTGCTTGCATATTTATCAGAACACCTGCAATTGTAACACTTTACAAAACTCCTTTATGCTCGAACCAATATTGTCTTGAAGTAATGATGTCTTAAGAAGATAGAAAATATTGGTGGAAAATGATTTTAGATCCATGGATCTGCATATGGATGAAAAGCTTCATCGACCTTTTCACCGTGTTGTGAGTATGCTGTGACCATACAATACATAAAAATGCAGTTCCTTGAAGCAATCTGTTAAAACACTTAATAAATCCTCTCTATTTTGTGTTATCCATATTCAACATGGCATTTTGAACCGTAGTTTCTGACACAAATCCCTTCTTCTATGCTAAACATTCATACATGGTTCCGAAGCTTCATTTTGGCACAGACAGGAGGAATGTCGGCACTGGTTGTGGAGTTTTAGCTTTATACCTGGCATTGCATTTGTTCAAGAATTTCTGAAGGTAGTTATAAAATGGAAAGGTTAATGAATCTTTCAAAAACTCGTAAAAGATGGTGATTGCTTAACAAAGAGGAGGTTAATCAATCTCTTCTTTTCACGTGTTTAATGAAATTTAATTAACCTCTATTTTCTTTTCTTTTATTATTTTGAAAGAGGTTAATGAATCTTTCCATTTTAAGTATTTAAGAAAGGTTAATTAACCTTTCTATGTTTTGCAGGTTAATGAATCTTGGAAAAACACGCGAAAAGTGGGGTACGATTAACCAGACATAACATTTGACTGGGAGGGACTTTTTCAAAAATTCGAATTGCAGGATGGAACTGGAGAGCAACCCGACTCAATTAATCAATAAAACCAACATGATTCCAACAAATCATTTGATGTTTTCTTGATCAAACCTTAGTGACTTTTCTTCAAAAAAGGACTCGTGACTCAAATTTTGGAAAAGGTTAAGCACATAAAAGTCAGTAGAAATTGAAGACCACTAACTGAGACAAACATAGAGCCTTTAAAAGACATTATTTCAACACAAAAGTTTAAATTTTGGGCATACAGATATCAAGGCAACACAACTAAGAATAGGTCTTCTAGAATACCATCTAGAAATAGTCAACTGATAAATAGCCACTAAAAATAGGTTTATCAGAATATGTTTATCTCCTCAGAAATTATGAGAACTAAAAAAAGTGCAAGTTATAAATCGCTTAGGCAAAAAATTAGTAATTTGACAGCTAGCTCTTGTAGTGTTTAGGATAAATTTCCACTTTTCTGTCCATGATTAATCCTCCAAAGAGATCTTGAAGCTCGAGGAGTTCCCCAAACAATCTTGATGACTCAAATCTAAATCCTTCCTTTGTTGATTCTACAGCAACCTTTGCCAAAAATTGTAGTTTTAGTTTCTTCTCTAAATACACTAATATGATCGTTGTCATATTCTGATCTCTTGACTTTAGTCAACCAAAAGACCTATTGAAACAGTGGCAAAACTCTAACAAGCCTGAAAGCAATTGTCAAACTCATAGATTTTCCATTATTGAAAGTGAAACCTTTGCATCCAAATATCAATAGCAATATGTTTGATGTTGAAGATATCACAGCCGAAAATCTGCTCACTGTGAACATCATAACCTTGCTGATATAAGATTAAAATTGAGGAAACTAAGAAGGTATTCAATATTGATACACACATGCTTAAGAATCTGTTAAAAACCTGCTGCAATGATTATAAACAGTTCAAAACCCTAAAAATCAGCCCTCGATGCACAAAGAAACCACTCTTCGAAGATCAATATCTTCATTGTTCAAGGGCTGATATCCATTTATAAAATTTTCTGGTGATATGATTGAAGAAACTGAGAAGGTATTCAATATTGATACACACATGCTTAAGAATCTGCTAAAAACCTGCTGCAATGATTATAAACAGTTCAAAACCCTAAAAATCAGCCCTCAATGCACAAAGAAACCCCTCTTCCAAGATCAATATCTTCATTGTTCAAGGGCTGATATCCATTTATAAAATTTTCTGGTGATATGATTAAATTGCAGACAATTTGATATGACATAACAGCCAAGGGTTTGAATATGGATGTCTGAGAATCGATCAAAAACCTTATGCATTGTCTATGTATTTTAAAAGCTCATTTTATTGGAGGTAAAACCTTGCTCTAAGAAGGAAGTTCAGCGTGAATGCACATGAAAACCATTGGAAAAAGTGAAATCCCTGCAAGAATTAATGATCCCTTCTGGTAAAAACTCCCACTCATTTGTTGCTGCCAAACAGTGTGAAGGATAAAAACAATGTGAGGAAGAATGGCACGATTGAGGTATATTTGTTCACTACTATCATTGATATTTCCCGCCTTTCCAATTGTCTATATATAGAATGCTTCTCTTCCTTCGAATTGCTATTTTAAAATCTGTTTTTCTTTTTGCAATGGTTGCCCCTCAATAAATTGCTGATTTGTGATATTGCTATCAGGATTTAACTGTGCAGTTTGAGTTGAACTCATTGACCCATATTTCATGAGTAGTGGTTCACAAGAACCCATCTCTCATGAGAATGAATGGAACACTTAGCATTCATTGGATCTAGGTGAAGCACCAGGACTTCCCGGGAGGTCACCCATCCCAGTACTACTCCAGCTCGAGCGCACTTAACCACGGAGTTTCCTCCAAGGTTGAGCCCACTCTGCTTGCAACCCCATTTGCAAAACCTTCACCAAGTGTTGTGCCTTCTGAACCATTTATTATAAAGCCTCTTGAGCTCATCAATTCATTATGAACCACTACTCATAAAACATGGGGTCAATGAGTTTGACTCAAAAACTACACAGTTAAATCCTGATAGCAATATCACAATTTGACTTGCTGTGGAAAATATCTCCTACTTGTCAATAAATTGCTGATTTGTTCTATTTTCAAAAATCGTGTCCATTTATGTTAGGAACACCTGTATATGGCATTCACACGAACTAAAAAGCAAAAATCAGGCAGCTCTTCACATGGCACACAACTATACATATGCTGATAACTTTCATTTTGCAAAATATGTTCCTTTTCCTTGCGGCTCATACCTGTGTATAATGGTGCATTTTTGTATTTTTTGAAAGTCCCATTCTACCATTATATGTCATACGCTGCTAGTATGCCTTGGCAAATTTCTCTAATCACCAAATTTGTTCATACACTTAGGAGTGCATGTTTCCTACCTTGCCTGTTTTCTCAAACTTAACACAAAAACCCGATCCATTGACCAACAGCACATACCCTCTAATGACCTTGCAGATTATGGATTTTGAAAAACAAGATGACATTCTCTATGGTGCACGACATTGTATGACCTTGCGCAATTTGGATTTGAAAATTCGGTCTAAGTATACTTTCATGAGCCTAACAACCACATTAGGCACTTTTTACACTGACCAACTAGATGTTCACCACCTTGAGATAAGGAAACAATCTTGCTACTCCACCTTTTCCCTTTCTGCCCCCTGCGGCATAGTTTTTCCCTTGGATTTATATTCCTAAAAATTTAAAACCAAGGTTATGAAGATCACAAAAACAATAGTACTAAGTGGAATATTAGGATAATATAATTTAGACAAATCGTTTAAATTTTTGGATGTCATTTAAAGTTCAAAACCAAGGTTACGAAAATTCAAAAACAATAATGACAATTATTTATTCAGAACTTAGAATACTGCAATTTAGCAAACTTATGCTTTCTAAAACTTTTAAGTTAGCTATTCTGGAATATTTCATACTGCCTATTCTGATCTTCCTAAAAACTTTTGTGGTTTGTATAAGATGTTGAGCATGATTTGAGTTTTACCAAAAACAGTTTTTCTAATTGCCTCACTCCCAGTTCTGTTAACACCCACTAGAGTAGGGAAAACACTCTTACCAGGAAAACACTCTTACCAGATATGCAGAGTTGAGACTTGGAATTTTGCGCTCACAGAGCCGGAGTTGTTCATTCTACAATCAAATTTGATCCCCACGTCACCAGAATGACTGGCCAGTGGCCAGTGACCATTGGTAAATGGTGTGTACCTAGCTGCCAGAGAACTTTCTTCAGCTGGCCTTTGACTCAGACATCCTTAACACTGTGGGTTATTGTTAAGGCCATGTGCCTCAACCAACTCAAAGTCCAGGAGAAGGGAGAAAGGAAGGCACGGAGCAAGAGAGCAGAGGGAGTGAGAGAGGAGTAGTAGAGGGAGGGGAGAAGGGACACACACACACACACAGAAGGATCCCTGATCCCGTTTCCCTCTGCCCTAATTTTTTGTGAATACGCACAAGATCAATTTTGTAAGTATATGAATTTTTCAATTCACTCAGGTATCAGGAATCCAGAATGAAATCAACTCGAAGTAGGATACCATTCTGTATGATACAAAAGCCTAATTTATGCTCGTTCAGAGTAAAATTCTGAGCGATTCTGCATTCAGAAAGAGAAAATAACTCAATAATCTTCTACATCAATCATCAAAACATGTTTATGTATTGACAATTGATCAAAAGATTTAAAACACTCTTTGTTCTCTTGACAGGAATCAATCCTTCTGGACACTGTCTCCGTAATTTCAATCCGTACTGTACAACCTTAATTGGCGATTTCCTAAAATCAACCTTACTTCCCTTTTTATACCATATTCTCAAAAAAAAATTTAATAAAATTCAAATGACGGTATTCACAGAAGATGGGTATATCCTTGCAGACTCGTAAATAATCCTGTATGCTATTTAAAAACGTTAATCCTTCCACGTTTACAGTTCATTTTCAGATTGCTTGAAAAGGGCAAAATCCCAAATGATAGCATTCGTATGCGATAAGTATATCATTGCAGACTCGTATAGTCGGAATCCTTATTACCTTCTTAAAACAATTAACATTTCTTCCCATTGACCATTTATTTTCACATTCAATTGAAAAAGCCATAAAAATGGCGGCATTGGTTACAAATAGGCATATCTTTGCAGACTGTATAATCCTCATTACCCAATTATTAAAAAATTCCCTCCTATTTACCATTCATTCTTAAATTACTTGAAAAATGAGGCAAATCCAAAATCAAATCGTTGCAGATTGATGCATAGCACTGGATCATTAGTAATGATCATTAAAAATTATCTATTTTTTCCCATTTTGCCAATCATTCTCACATTAGTTAATAAAAGAGGAAAGAACTCAAATCACATCATGCATGTCAGATATGGGTGTTGTAACAAATTTAACAAATTAGATAACGGAAGTATAGAATGAAACAGATAGCATACCCTATGCCTTTGGTACCCCCTGTAACCAGAGCCGTCATTCCTTGAAGAGACCATCTTTGTCGTCTACTGCTATCTCCTGCCATTCTCTATTAAAACTTAGACTGATAAAGTCTAGATCGAGATGATACAGTTAATCAGGGAGTATTTCGAGAAAACCGGAGATGTAATGTGTCCTCTACACCATGAAGGATAGTTGATAATGAAAGAGTTACAATACAATGTGATATCTGAGCTGGAAGATCTTTGTCCAGATTTGCGGACTACATCAGGTATTGTTCGGCTGAAAATGAGAGTTTTAGCAACGACCATGATACCAAGCATAGGTACATAAAATCTGTTATAAAAACAAAAAAATAGTGCTAATTATACATGTTATTGATAGGTCAGTTTTTTTAAAATGTTAATTAGTGATTAAATAAAACTGTTTACATCAATTTTATTTTTTTAATTTTATATTTTGTTATAAATTTTATGTTTATGCAATTTTTTTAACTTTATAATTTATAAAAGTCATTTTTCTATCATTTGATTGGTTCAAGCAGCTCTCAAAACATATCATGCATTTTTCTGGCAACTTATATTTTATTTTTTATTTTTTTGTTTTGGTTGTTCATATAATGAATGTTTTTTATTATTATTTTATATAATTGACTTTTAATTAATTTGAAGTTTCTAACTTTTAAGTTTTTAACAAGGTGAATTTTAATTATTTTCTTTATGTTTTTTTAATAATTTATTTTTACTATTTTTTAAGTAAAATTTTAATGTTTAATTTATGTCACGTTATATCAAATAAGATGGTATTTTATATTTTATTAAAAGGTATTGAATATTTGTTAAATAATATATATTTATATTTTATAATTATTTATCAAACTAAAAAATACTGCAACTATAATTATAAAATTAAATTATAATAATTTTATAATTATCTATAATTAAAAAATCACTTTAAATATAAATTAAATTTAAAATTAATTACAAAACTAAAGGCAAGTACTAGCCATTACGTGACACTTGTTTTAATTTTTAATAACCCTAAAATTATTTTACATATTTTTTTAATAATAGCTCATAAAATTTTAGAAATTTATATTTAATAATTATATATTTAATTTTTACAATTATGACTTGAAATAAATTTTGAATAAACTATGAATTTTTTATTAATTTAAAAATAAAATAAAATAAAATTCTTTAAATATATTTAATTAATTAAAGTATATAATAAAATTTTGAAAACTATTTTTAAAGTACGATTTCAATAGTTAAATTAAAAACATAATAAAAATTTAAAAACTAAATGATACAAGAATGCTAAAAAATTATTTAATATATAATATTATACTTCTTTTTTATCGGTAAAAGGCCTAAGCCAAAGATTTTATTAATAGATTAAATTATAGTACAAATATTTCATTTTGTGCGGGCACTGGTAGGAAAGAATGGAGAAGAAAACCTCCAGTCTAGCCCAGGACCATTGTCTAGAATTTCTATTACAAACAATTTTATGAGGGCATTCCCTCATTTACATCAAAAGATGAAGGCATTCCTTCATTTACAATTTCAGTTTAATTTATCTCCATACTCGGTTCTAGCTTGGTGTTACATATATTGATATATCTCTGTATCGATGGAAGAAGGATCTCCTCATATACATCAAGTATTTAAAGATGTCGCTTCGCTTATAGTTACGATTTTAATTTATTCCCCATACTCAGTTCTATCTTGTTGTCAATTATCTTTATATATTTTTGCATCGATGAAATGAAGATCTTGTATTCTTTGAATCCTTTGTCTCTGCTATCCTGTATACATACAAAAACTATGCGCCAAATACATGCTTGTTATGTAGTTAGAAAAAAAGATTCCTACTAACTCAAAAGTTATAAATATCCGATACATCAAGCTTGATATTGTTGTTATCATAAAGAGTAGCACATACCACTATTTTGTGACTTAAAACCTTGTGATTTTTTTAAAAATAAGAAGTGTTCAATCAGTGAAAAAGATTAGCCTGATTAATGAGAGATATGGTTAAAAAAGGGGAAACCCCACTCCCTTATTATCTATGATTCTATAAGACCCTTACTTCCCCTAGAAGGATATTTCACTATTAATCTAGACACTAAAGTTAAGTTCTACCATTGCCTCTATATCTCCAAAGTTTCAAGGGATACCATCTTTATATCTATTTGCTACTCTAAAATTATAAGGTGATGATTATTTCAAGACCACCTTATGTACTTCATTTTTGGCGTACTAGGCATAAAAATCTCTAATCCAAGTGCTTATTTAAAACATTTTTCATGACTCGTAGAATAATACTTTAGAAGTCAAATAGAGATACAAACGATTAAGCTCTCAGCTTATTTAAACATTCAGTACAAAAGAAACTATGCAAAGGTAATACCATCCTTTGATCTCTAACCATAAGAAGTAAGAGAATGAAAGCTATCAGTCAAGCAGGAAGATACATACTAACCCTCGGAGATGTTACTATTTAGTCTAATATACCATTCTTAGCAAACAGATTTTGGATGCGAGGAGTCATCTGGGAACAAACAAGTATATCTATTATAACAGCATAATTAGAAATTTAAATAAACAGCAGTCCTAAGCTAATATTGCCATAAAAACTTGGAATAGTAAATTAACATCATTTTTGTGCACACAATGTAACATTGATTACACAGACAGAAGGTCTTTCCAACTCAGTTTATAAGGAAGCCAAAAGGGGGTTTATAAGTGAGGTTGTTAAACATACTGAGTCAGATATAATTATGATTGCCTTATACCTTCATAATCTGTTTCGATGATGGCCTTGATATTATTAATAAGAACATGCTACTGCAAAAGCCTTTGGCTCCTATAGTTCATGGATCTATAGATTAGTAAAAACATCAAAACTTAATTGAGATAAATACTTTAGCCTTTCTTTGGCCCTCTTTATCTGCATCTAAAGGTCATATTATTTCCTTATTGTGATACTATCCTTCGTTTAACCAGAGGTCAATAAGAGATTTGGGACCAGTTTCTACAAAGCTCTCCGTCTCTATAATTCCTACTTTATCAGAGTGCCAATAGTTGTAAAACCAGCCTTCCTTCTCAGGCTTTTGGAGATGTAAATAATGTAACAGGAAAGTTGTGTTTCTAATGACTATGTCATTTCTTTCCTTGAAGTCTTCCATGTTATGAGTAACAATAATAGATGAGGAAGTGTGGAGGGATGTCCTTTTGATGATGTTAGGTTTGACTGCAGTAAGATCCCTTTTAATAAATAGAAGGGCTTTATCAAAGTTGTCCAGAAATTTATGTTTAAAGATTTTGTGACTGAATCTCCATATATCATGTTCGCGGAGACCCCAGAAAGTAATGACAGCTACGAACATGGAGGATATACTGGACAAAACCCTATAACTATCCTCTAAATTGATAAATTCTGGCCCTAAGATTCGGAGGACGGCTCTAATAAGGAGGGGGTGTTTGTTAATTAACATCTTTTTGACATACTTTGGCAAAATCTTGCCTTTAAAGGCCAGCTGACCCCTTTTACAGGTTAGTATAATAGAATTTTCCATGTTATCCTTTACTTCTATGATTCAACAGGGCCACTATGGGAGTGTTATAGGGCCGTGGGTTATTTATAAGGTAAATCTTCGAAGACTGTTGGATGCCTACGACTGATCTAGTATCCTGTATTCTATTTAAATGTGCTACTTTATCTTCTTAGGGGAGGCGAAGTGGTTTTTATATTTTTTAAAATTAATATAGGGTTTCTGTCCTTTTTTTTAATTTCTTTCTCTATTCAACCCAGTATTCAGACAAAAACTATGTAAAGATAGTAATTGTATTAAATTCTATGAGATGAAACGATAGACATATTAGTGCTCCCACATTTCAAGTTCTTAAATAAGTACAGGAAAAAGTTGTAGAGCTTCATAAAGAAGACATTACCTATTTGTAAAAAGATCCTGACTAAAATTAGTTATAGCAACTATAAATTGATAAAATCCATACTATTCTATTCTTATACATACAAAAGGGAATTGTTAATATGCAAATATATAATGATTGATTTAAGCTGTATTTAAACCAGAGACCATAATGCCCTGCCTTCTGAGCCGATTTAATACCTGCAAATATTATACTAACTATTCTTATATTGAAGTGTTAACTATAGTGATTAACAAAGAGAGGAAAACATTGACGCTAATATTAGAACCCTCATGTAGTACCAAATATATTCTTCCTTTCCTCTGACGCTACATTAATCCTCTGGAACCATCTCCTTCACAAAATGACTACATCTTTGGAGCTCGGGCTTTGTATTGTGTATCTTATATGCCTCTACTCTATCTAGTTTAACCAGGATATGAGAGCTCTCACTACTCTGTCACAGGACATACTGTTGTTAATGTATTTAAAGAAAATTAAGCAAGAACATATCCTCCTAGATCTAATTGATTTGTATGAAGAGAATTAACCGGGACTATACCAGTTATTGTTGTAGAGGCCTTTCCATGTACACAGTAGGAAATATACTTCAAACTATAACATATTCCTATATATTCATGAGTTTGTGTACATAGTTTGCAAGAATCTAGAGCTTATAAACTATATTAACAAAGTTTATGGTAAAGTCTGAAACTTATTTATCTAAGTAGAGTGATCATACGCTATCTAGCTATTAAGATACATCAATCTACAATAAGAGACATTTGGTACCATTGATCAGTTAGCTCCACCTTTCTCGATTTCACTGCAATTCCAAATATTCTCATTTTTTACCATCACCACGATAAACTCGACTTCTTATACTTTCTTTCTTGAATTTCAAGTACACCTGGTGACTTCCAGAGCCATAATATGAAGGTTTGATGACTCCACTTGATCGAGGTTTCTCAAAATTTTGAAACCCTCATTCCGCCAATAATTAAGGAGCCATTCTATTTCCACCTCCTCAGACAGGATCTCATGAAAGAGAAAGACCAAGTTCCTTAGCATCTCCAGCCAGTGGTTGTCAAACCTTCCTTCATCTTTGAAGGTTAACATGGGTATGTGTTGTGACTGAGGGACTTCACCAAGCTTGGCTATCTCTATCTTCATCGTAATCTCTGGGTAAGGGATAGTAAGTTGGTTGTCGACACAATTTACTATGTTTTCCAGTCCACCAAGATGATCTTTGATAAAGATTTCCCTTGCTACCTCAATAATATCTTCTTTCATCTTGCCTGCAAAAATTGAGATTGCAATGAACTGTCCTATAATCGCTCCATTGGTTCTAAATGTATAATCATTGTCAAAGTATTGGTCGCCCAAGGCTCTCTCTACTACCCTTCTAGACGAGTCTGGCAGGGGATTCAAGACCTGGTTCCACCGTTCAGGTAAGATGTGTCCTCTAAAAGCCATCGCTCTATTTCCTTTAGTGGAGAAAGTGATCAATCTTGATTCCATGGCTTGGCGAAAACTTGGGACTTGGTGAATTTTTGCGAGAGATAAGTTTGTGTCAATTTGCGGGTTGCTTATAGGTCTTGGAGCTATACATGAAGTAATTTCCATGATTGATTTCTTAACCATCTATTCATCATTATATATTGTATTTGAATCATCTCGACATCTAATGATTGATTTCCTAAGATTAATCATGACTAAACTCTTCTTTTGGATCAAGGTGACCATATTAATTAATCACTGCTTACTAGATTTCTAAAGGGAGTAATGTTTCTAGATACATTATCAAAGTGATCTTGTATTTTTTATAATACAAGTTTAGTTTCGGCAAATTGTAATGATTATCATTGAAGTTGTAGCTTACCATTTTCTTGATGTCCTGAATGATCTATCTGGATCAGTAATTATGGATTTAGTCGGTTAGTAGTAATTATTTAAGACATCATCTAGAGCATCTAAACAATTCAGGTGTAATCATTAAATCTTCACTCTATTTACAAGTAATCTGGTGAGATTGGAATGGGCTAAAAAAGCTTATTATCATAGATTATTACTAGAATAGGGCAAAATTTTTACCTAAGTGAGGAGGAGGACCTTTTATGATCGAGAGGATATCCTGCTAGGTTCTAAGCCTATTGCCAAGGGCCGAAGGTAATGAGAAGTATAGAAACTTAGGAGAACTCTAGACAATAAATGCTAATCTTATACACTATTTCGCTAGAGGGAAGATCCTGAGGACAATTCTACTATCGATGGGGTGATAATCCTATTTCTAGCTAGCCTACCCCTTTAAATAATTTCTAAAAATTCTAAATGACAGATCTACTCCACTGGAGCATGAGGAAATAGAGGTGAGGTGACATACAAGCCCTAATCATGAAATCATAAGATTCTTAAGCCTGTGGGGTCTAGAGGTTGCTAATAATATATGAGGTACTACAAAAATTAATAAATGAGGTTAGTATATATTCATTTTATAATTGCAGAATGTATCCTATCTCTTGCTCATATATATTTTATTCGAGGAGGATTATATTGATAAGTTAGAGTCTGCTCTTGTTTATATCATAAGGGGATGTTAAACCTGAATAGGTCTAGTTATCCACAATTAACTCCATATATCCTCATGAGGATAGAGATATGCTAAAAGGCATGGTTGTACTTAAGGGCTTATCACCCTGTGACTGTTTCTAAATATACCTTCAATCCAAGATATCTAATTATGCATTTTTATACCCATGATTTGAAATCAAAATTATTTGCTAAAACTATAATACTAAGTAGATGATGCATGAATTCATAAATGTAAGAGTCTAAAATTTGTCATTTCAAACTCATGGTGAAGCTTAGATTATGCTATGAGGGGACCTATAGGTTATCTACTAATGATAGGATGTTTACACAATATCCCCATTGGCACCCTGATTAGCAAGCTTGTCTGCATCTGTATTACCATCCTATAAATATGTTTGATTTCAAATTGGGGAATGGTGTCAAGGATGTCAAGGATGTCAATGATATCTTCTAATTTTGAGTTGAGTTTCTAGTTCGGAGTCTTTCTAGTTCTAATAGCATTAATTATAATTTGAGAATCTCCTTCAATTTCAACTTTAGAGAGGCCTAGTTGTTTACATAATTTGAGTCCTGCTAATATAGCCTTATAGTCTGCCAAGTTATTAGTTGTAGGTTTGATGGGCCTAGAAAATTTGGATATGATTTCTCCATTCCAATTGTGTATTATCCCACCAATACTTGCTATGTCAGGGTTGCCTCAAGAGGCCCCATCGAAATTTAGTTTATACCATCCATCTTTGGGGGGTGACCATTTGCATATGCTTCTATCTGATTTTGATTTGTTACCCCCTCTTCCATATAATGGTGGAATTGCTAATCGAGGCCAAAGGTTTCTAATCTTATTATCCCATTATTTAAATAAATTTTCCATACTCATCTTATCTCTTAGTTTATTATTTATTACTTCAATGATTGACGCTTCTATTCTATTGATAATCATTGTCCAACCAAGCTTTTGGTCAGTAAAAATTCTTCTGTTTTGTTCTTTCCATATTTCCCATACTAAAATAGATGGGGAAATGACCCATATATCTTTGTACAGTCTATCTTTATTAAGAGAGGGCCAAGCTTTAAGGCAATCCACAAGATCAAAAGGCATAGCTGCATGCCAATCTAGACATTTACTTAGCCATTTCCAACACTTCTGGGTAAATGTACAATTTATGAGTAGGTGGTTGGCATCTTCTTCTTAAGATTCACATAAAGGGCATCTTGAGGGGCCCTCATAGCTTAGCCTCCTTAATCTATCTGCAGTTAGGATTTTCTTTTGTAATGTTGTCCAGAGGAACATTCTTGCTTTAGGTAGGCACGCTTTATGCCAGCGTAAGTTCAGAGGGATATCTAGGGAATCTAGATTATGTTCCTACACAATTGTTTTATAACCATCCTTCACATTATATATTCCATTGTTTGAACCGGCCCATATAAGATTATCTTCCCTATTTTTAATAATAACTACTCTATCTTTGAGAATGTCAATGAGCATTTGTTTTTCCTCATTCTCTATTGGAATATCATTTACTATTTTCCAACCTAGATCTTCTTCGGGAAGAGTATAATCCTTCAAAAAAGGGCCTCTAATGTTTTTACAGGAATCTATGAAACCTTGAGAGAAACCTAACTTAGCAAGGGTGGTGAAACTGCCCCAAGATTCTTCCCAAAAAAGAGCCTTGTCCCCCTTACCAATATCCCACGTGAGTAAATTGTTAATAACTCCTCTAGATTCTTTAATAAAGTTCCAAATACAGATCCTTTTACATGGGATCAGGATCTGAATATATTGATAGGGTCCACATTTGGGATATATTTGTGCAAAAGGATTGTGGCCCATTTGCTACTTGAATCCTTGTATAGCCTCCAGATGAGTTTGGCATCTAGTGCTCTGTTCTGCCATTGAAGATTTTTTATACCTAATCCACCTAGGGAAATCGGTTTACACAAATTATCCCATTTTATGAGGGCTAACTTTTTTTCCTTTGATGGTCCTTGCCAGTAGAAATCTCTAAAAAGCTTGTCTAAACTAGCTTTAACATTGACAAGAAGAGGTAGTACTGACATCTGATATGTAGGTATGGCTGTCAATACAGACTTAATCATAGTTGCCCCTCCAGCTTTCGTGAGCCATTTACCTTTCCAATTTCCTCTTTTGGATTGGATTTTGGAAATCACTTGTTCCCATAACTTTGCGTTGTGTACTCCCTTATCTAGGGGTATCCCTAGGTATTTTCAAGGGAACTTGCCAATTTTATAGCCTAGGGTATTGCAAATCTGCCTTGCTCTAGCTAGGGGTGTGTTAATGAAAAAAACTTCAGATTTAATAGGGTTGACTATCTGCCCTAATGCCTTCGTATAAACATCCAAAGCATCTTTAAATGCTTTAGCTTCCCTACTTGTGGATGCTCTTGGAAGTATGGTGTCATCAGCGAATTGTTGGTGTGTTATATTAGGGACATGTTCTGTAACTTTGATTCCTGAAATTTTACCCTCTATGTGAGCCTTTTTTATATATCTACCAAAAGCTTCAACCATGATTACATAAAGGAAGGGAGAGAGGGGGTCCCCTTGTCTAATACCTCGGGAAATATCAAAAAACCCTTCAGGAGTACCGTTGATAAGGAGTGAAATTTTGGGAGTAGATATGCAGCTAAAGATTAAATTAATCCATTGTTTAGAAAATCCAAAAGATGCTAGGTTTTTGCATAAAAATCTCCAGTCTACTTTGTCATACGCTTTTTGGATGTTAATTTTAATTAGCATACATGCTTCTTTGTTATATTGTGCTGAGTGAACTATTTCTTGGGCTATTACGATTCCATCTAAGATTGACTAGTTAGGGACAAAACCAGTTTGTTCTTCTGAGATAATCGAAGGCAGAAAGGTTTTAAGTCTATTTGCTAAGCATTTAGTGAGGATTTTATAAATAGTGTTACAAAGAGATATAGGGCAGAAGTCCCCTGGTTCGATACAATCATTCTTCTTAGGGATAAGAGTTAAGAAGGTATTGTTGATTTCGGATAATAGTGTGCTAGAATTTTTGGTGGCTTCCACTGCTTGCCATAAATCTTCCCTCAAAAAGTGCCAGCATTTTTGGAAGAATTCTGCCTGAAAACCATCTGGTCCTAGGGCTTTTTCTGGGTGTAATTGGAATAATGCTTTTTTAACTTCTTCAATGGTAAATTTGTTGTTCAACTATTTATTATCTGCATCAAAAAATAGTTTGGGAATGGATGAGAGCATTTCATTCTGTGCTCTAAGATCAGCAAATTCATGGTTGTTAAAAACATTGTGATAGAAGTTTATGAACTATTCAGCAATGATTTTGGGGTCATCTATGAGATTACCATTATTGTCTCGTATTTTGGCTATTCTATTTATACTTCTTTTGTTGTTTGTGCTGTTATGAAATTTTTTTGTATTGCAATCCCCTTCTTTCAACCAATTTTCTCTAGATTTTTGTTTCCAATATATTTCTTCCTTTAATAAGATCTCCGCATGTTCTGCCATAAGCTCTTTTTCTCTTAAATAACTTGTTTCATTCATCCCATATTCTATGACTAGCTTGTTTAGACAGTCTATTTCATATTCAATGTTGCTTTTTTGATAAAAAAATATTATTAAATTTATCCTTGTTCCAGTGTAGGATCTTGTGCTTAATGATCTTTAGTTTCGCCACTAAGCAATACATCTTTGATCTAGTAATTTTTTTCTGTTTCCACCATTGTTCTAGAAGCGGCATAAAATCCTTATCTTGAAACCACATGAATTCAAATTTGAATGGATTTCTAGGGGGTTTATAGTTTTCCATAATGGAGAGTCTAACAGGAAAGTGGTTTGACCCTACATTGGTGAGGATTTCTGCATTTATATTATGATAAAGATTTCCCATGTCTCCATTAATCAATAATCTATCGAGTCTTTCAGCAATGTGGCTGAAGCCTAATCTTCTGTTATTCCAAGTAAAGATGCCATTACTAGTGTTAATATCTATAAAATTATTGTCCAGGACCCATTGACTAAGGCCCCTCTGTGATTGTGAAATATATTGTGAACTACCGAATTTTTTGTTGTTCTCTAGAATTGCATTAAAGTCACCACCTAATATGTGGGTGTCATTGGGAAAGGATGACAATTGATTCTAAATTTCCTGCCAGACTTTCCTCTTATCTACATTATGGGTAGGACCATATATATTAATGAGTTTAAATTTTAAATTTTTCCTTAAACTATTGACTGTAATTAGTAACCAATTATTATTTTTTGACATTACCTCAATCACTACTTTCCTAGGATCCCATATGGCAGCCAGTCCTCCAGATGCTCCTGCTGAGTGAACTATTTCTGATTTCCAGATACCTAGTTTGAGGCTGAACTTCAAGCTTTCTTCCTTATGTAACTTTGTTTCCTGTAATATTATTATTTCTGATTCAAATGTTTTAAGATATCTTTTAATTAACCTTTGTTTGTTAGGGGCATTAAGGCCCCTAACATTCCAGGAGGTTATTTTCATTGTTCCTTGGGAAGGCTCTTCCCCTTCCCAGCATACAAGATGTCAGATAATTTTTGTTGATTATCAGCATTACCAGCTAAAGTTCTCAACTTGTTAATAGATTTTTTACCTCTTTTTTTCTTATTTTTTAGGGTAATTGGATAGGATAGACCCTCCCTATTCATAGCAATACCTAGTTGTCTGTCCTTGTTGGTTATCCCATTCATATAGCTAAGAATATCTTGTCCATCTTCTATCTATTCATTGTTCCCAATATTCTTCTTTGTTAGGCCGATCTATACATACTCTTCCTACCCCATAGCTAAATTAATGAGTAAATCTTCATGATCTATAATGTTTTTTCCGTAATCCTCCACGATGTTTTTGGGGCTAAATCCAAATTCCTTGTTGAGAGATTCTATTTCTATAAGCATAGAGATGGGAGAAACCCTGGCCACTTGAGGCTCTGTTCCCTGTTGTTGCTCGAGAACTTCTTCTAACTTATATGTCCTTGCTTCCTTACCTGCCTTAATATTTTTTATTAAAAGATTCCTTTGTAGAACTAGTTCCTCACTATCACAGATTTCATCCAAAAATAAATCCATTAAATCACTTCTGACTTTTTCACCTAAATACTCTGAAATTTCATTGACCTCTCTCTCACACTTCTGTTCTTCGCCTTCTATATCAGTCAAAGTATCCTCCTCAAAATTTCTTAGATTTACTGAAATTTCTATGCCCTTGTTTTCAAATGAGGTGTTCTGATTGGGTGTTTGATCATTATTGATCTTGGACACTTTACTTATTACAATCATTGGTTTTTTATTTTCCTCATCTTTACTCCTATTTGAACCTATATCTTGGTTCTCAATGATTTTTAAAACAGAAGTGGCATATTCACTTTCTTGAGTGATTTCTAGAATCCCATCTGTATCATAAAGATTATTATTAGATTTATTATTGCAATGTGCAACTTCTTCACTGACAATTATCTGAACTACCCTGGGCGCTACCACAGTTTCATCATCCCTTTTTACTTCAGAGGTTTGTACATAATCGGATGTTTTGCCAGGGTTATGTTCTACCATCTTGATTATATTTTGATCCTCCTTTTCGAATCCTGCGACCAGGGGTGTAATCTGAAGGTTACTATGCTTGGGAAATGAGTGTGCATTCACCACAGTCTTGCATTGAGTATTACAGATAACGAACCCTCCCTTATGCTCAAGGAAATCTACCTTAATGTCCTTATTCTTTGTATGGTAATTAGGGGTTGCTATTAAACTGATAGGATAGGCAAGGGTATCTGCCATCTCCTCTAGATAGTCATCAACAATAGTGGGATTGATGACCACTGTGCTTGATTTAAAACATAATCTGATAGGAGGGATTGTCTTTGTATGTAGACTCATTTTGACTATAATTATTTTTTCTACTTGATTATGCTCATTTTGAACTGTCCCTATAAACTTGCCAATGCTATTACCTATTTTTCTAAGGATTTCCTGCCACGTGCATTCTAAGGGGAGGTTTTTAAGGAGAACTACTTTGTCCACCATAAAGCCAGTGAGTTTTTCAGGGTTAAAAAAGGGAATCTAGTCAAAAATAGTAAATGATATACTTATGTATTTAGGGCAGCCTTTTGATAGTATCTATTTTTTAAGTTCTTTATTACTGAAATCTAGATAAATGAAATACTCGGCAAGAATTGATATCGCTACATTTTTTTTCCATTGAGATTTTAACCAGGTAGCTATCTCGAAAATTGAGGCTCCAACCCTGTTCCATCTGCAAATTATCCTGAAACCTGCACAGACACTTTGAATTCTTTCTATATAGCTATCTTTAAGATCTAGATTAGTGATCTCCCCTTCAGAATATAATTGATTTGGATATGTAGGAATATTGCTTTGTCGAATGGAGTCTTCTACTTCACAAGAATTTTTCCTAAAAATATCAAATCTCCTATGGGGGGGAATAGACAGAGTTATGCTTAACTAATGCGTGTTGATGGAAATTATTGGCTCTATTTCTACTATTTACTGTCGGAGGCTTAACAAAAAGATCTTTTGAAAGTTTATAATCGGAATCAGAGAGAGGTTGTTTAATCATACCTTTATGGCTGCGATGCGGGGGTGTGTAGGGCTTCCCACCTTGCTAGAATTGAGGATTGTTGAAGGGTCTATGTGCATTGTGGGAATTAACCGGGTTTCTCTGCATAGCATTCAGGTTGAATGCATTGTCTATCAGAATAGATCTCGGAAGACACTTATGGGGCGGAGAGTATAGGACAATTTTTTCTGAACCAAGCTTCTCAAATTTGTTGTTAAGAGGCATAACGAAAGGTGTTTGATGATGAGAGTAGTGTTGCACTCTAGACTTCGTGTCATGCTGCTTAGCCCTCTTGGCATTTTGTTTGTAGGCCGGCAACCAGAGATTGTCCTGGGCAGTATTAAGCAACTCCCGTGGTGGTGCCCTAGAAGTGTTTCTAGGGGAAGATTGCTTGATTGCCCTGGCATCTTTTTGCATAGTAACCAAAGGAACCTTAGAGCATTGGGCATATTTTGTTTTATCGAAAAATTGCAGTTGTGTGTCTAGGGAGACCATGGTAAAAATGTGCGACTTTGCACCAGAAAGCTGTGCCATTTTTTGCCAAAGCAGAGCAAAATTTTGTGGGTAATAGGTAGAAGCCAATAATGTTCTTTAACCCTTGGTTGTAAGCACTATAGGCAAGAAGCCCCACTATTTCACCAAGGGTCAAAGTCAACAACTCTAAATTAAGAACCACAGTAGAGAGTCACCCTGTGGAGACTTGAACCTTGGTTGTAGGCACTACAGGCAAGAAGCCCCACCATTTCACCAAAGGCACAAGCCTATATATAATATTATACTTATTAATAATATTATTATATAAATATAACTATTACAAAATCATAATATTGTACATCGTATATATTAATTATTAAGTATTCAATATATAAAAATAAATTATGATTAAGTTTATTTTAAAAATTTCTTCTAAAGATAAATTATAATTATAATTAATTACAAAATTAAAGGCAAGTACTCAGTGGCACTTGTTAATCTTTATTACACTGATAAGATAAGCATTTTGTGTCAGGATTTGCCATCGAAAAATTTGTCTTTCATTTCATTTTATTAGTCGTTTACCTTCCCCAATAGAGACGTGGTTTTCAAAGGCTTACGCATGTTCAACCAACCAATTTTTGAGGGTTTGTGCCGAGTACATTGGCTTTCAGTTTTGCAAAGGTGGTTGTCATGCACTCAATATGAAGTAGGCCTCTGAGAATTGTTTTGTGGTTTGAACTATTGTTTCTGTTATTTGTGAGTGTTTTTTTTGTGGTTGATCAGGGTCTTTGGTTACGGTGGAGAGAGTGTTTTAAGTAACCAACTAAGGAGAGCGAAGGTGAGAATTTATGTTGGAGTTTTCAGTGTCTTTTAATGTTGAATGTTAATGTTTGTTCGAAAAAGAAGTTAATGGTTTTTTATACTTCCAGAAATGGCCTTAAAAGGCCATGAACGAGAAGAACTACTAATTGTGTTTTTTCTAGACATTAATATTGGAGTCGAGCGGTTGGCTTTGGCAAGCGAAGGTGACGATTCTTATTAGGCTTTTTAGTGCATTTCAATACAAACAAAATTTCATGGTTTTTTTTCTTACTTGCAAAGATGACATTATAAGGCCATGACCAAGAAAAACTATTATTTGGGTTTTTAGCGGACATTAATATTCAACTCGTTTATCAAAGAGAATTGATGTTAATATATGATACAAACTGAAATAATAGTTTCTAAGTTCGTCACCTCGTAATATTAACCTCTGTTAAAAACTCACATAGTAATTTAAATACAGAGTAATATGCATGAAAAAACTAAGGTCTGATTTTGTTTGGCGGTTGTAGGGGTTTTAAAGCCATGTTGTCTGCTTATGTTGTAGAACACATTTTAAGTGAGTCAACAACAAAGGAAAGAGAAGATGTTGCAGGTTTTTCTTGCTTCTTTAGGAGAATTATTTTTAAGGAGTGCATTTCGATACAAACAGAATTTCATGGTTTTTTTATTTGCAAAGACGACCTTATAAGGTCATGAGCAAGAAAAACTACTATTTGGGTTTTTAGAAAACATTAATATTTGACTCGTTTATCAAAGGGAATTGATGTTAATGTCTGATACAAACTGAAATAATAGTTTTTAAGTTCATGACCTCATAATATTAACATCTATTAAAAACCTAAATAATAATTTTAATAGAAAGTAATAAGCATAAAAAACCAAGGTCTAGTTTTGTTTGGCAATTGGGGGGTTTTGAAGTCGTGTGATGTCTACTTATGTTGGAAAAGGTGTTCTAACTGAGCCAACAACAAAGGAAAACAAAGGTGTTGTAGGTTTTTCTTGCTTGTTTAAGAGTTCTTGCTTTTTTAAGATAAATTCTTTTTAGGGTTTTCAGTGCATTTTGATACAAACATAAGTTCACGTTTTTTATTACTTGCAGAGATGACCTTCATAAGACTATGAGTAGGAAAACTGCTATTTGGGTTTTTAGCGGATATTAATATTTGACTTGTTTATCAAAAAGAAATGATGTTAATGTCTGATACAAATCGAAATAGTAGTTTTTAAGTTTGTGACCTTGTACTATATTAACATCTATTAAAAACCTAAATAGTAATTTAATACAAAGTAATATGCATTAAAAACTAAGGTCTAATTTTGTTTGGTGGTTGTATGGGTTTTGAAGTCATGTGGTGTCTTCTTATGTTGGAGAAGGCATTTTAAGTAGGCTAATAACAAAGAAAAGTGAAGGTACATTGCAAGTTTTTCTTGCTTCTTTAAAAGAATTATTTTTAGGGTTTTCAATGCAATTTGATCTTCAATATTAATATTTGATCATGAAAAATAGTTTAATGGTTTTTTAGAGTTCTAGAAACAATCATTTCCCACAACAATTTCTAGACCTTATAAGGCCATGAACAAAAAATAAATAAACCATTATTTGGGTTTTTAGCAAACATTAATATTTTATTTGATTATTAAAGAGAAATCATGTTAATGTCTATAGAAATCAAGATAGTAGTTTTAACATACCGCATATGATAATATTAACATCTGCTAAAAATCCAAATAATAATTTTAGTGCAGAGCAATATGCTAAAAACAATCATGGTTTTTTATTTGATGTTCAATGTTCATATTTGATAGAAAAAAAAAAGAATTAATATTTTTTTAGAGTTGTAGAAACAATCCTTTCCCACAACAATTTCTACACCTTACAAGCCCATAAACAGAAAGAAAACCATTATTTTGGTTTTTACTACACATTAATATTTGACTTAATTATTAAAGAGAAATGATTATAATGTTTGATAGAAACCAAGATAGTATTTTTTTTCAAATTTCTCATGATAATATTAACGTCTGCTAAAAACCCAAATAGTAATTTTAGTACATAGTGTTTTAGCTCCTCAACTCACAATATTAATGTCTAATAAAAACCCAAATAGTAATCTTCATACAAGGAAGTATATGATATCAATTTATACACCTTATAAGCTCATGAACAAAAAAACTAGTAAGAATTGTTATTAGGGTTTTGAGTACATTTTGATGTTGAATGTTTTTTATTAAGGTAAAAGCAGGTTTTGAATGGGCCCTGAAACCATATACAATTAGTTTTTGGTGGGAACTAAAACCCTAAGAAAAAGATAGGAAGCATTTGCTCAATCCAAAGTGATACAGCTGGGGAAACTGATAAACCTTACAACACCCCCCAGAACACTATGCTAGTAGCAACACCAACAGAACACACCCAACAAAATAATAGCAGCTAGAAGGAAAGAAATCAAGAAGGCTCAAGTTGCTAAGAACAAACGTGTAAAGCCAATGCCTTACAACATCACCAAATATCTAGGGTTTTTAGGCTCCCTAAACCTTACATAAGGGTTTTGATGGCTCCCATAACCAAACTTAATGAAACACCAGCTTAAGTAATTGTGCAAGTAGGGTTTCAGCTGCACCAAACCATCAGGGTTTTGAAAGGCTCCCCCAACCTTAAACAATGAATTGGGTATGAGGATAACTCCCCATACCATAGACTCACAACCAAATAGGAGACAATAGCTTAAAAATTTGGACATGTTAAGCTTCAACTGCACCAAACCATCAGGGTTTCGAAAGGCTCCCCCAACCTTAAATAAAGAAATGGGTATGAGGCTAGCTCCCCAAACCACCAAATCACATCCAAAAAGAAAACAGAAGCTTAGATGATTGAGCATGTTAGGCTTCAGCTGCACCATTACACCAGGGTTTTGAAAGGCTCCCCTAACCTTAAACAAAGACAAGGGAATGAGAAAAACCCCCCAATCCCCCATATCACTAGCTGCCAGAAAGATGGTAAGGCGATTGATGGTCTCTGGCAAAAATAGATCCCTCCAGCAGTAGCCAAGCACACCGATAGAATCATCAACTGCAGAAAAGCAATTAGGGTTTTGAATGGCTCCCCCAACCATAAACACTAAACTGGGAATGAGGGAGACTCCCCATACCTCCAAATCACCATCAGCCAGAAGAAAGAAAAGACTATCATAGATTTCTGGAAAAAATAGGACTCTCCCACAAAGGTAGAGCATAGAAGGGTTTTGAAAGGCTCCCCCAACCTTAAACAAAGAGCTAGGAATGCGGGAAAATCCCCACTCCACCGGATCACAACCTGCCAAGAAGAGGATAATACCTTCAAAGATCACTGGCAGAAACGGACCCCTCTAGCTATGGCCAATCTCACCACTAGAACTCCTACCCACCTCTTCCATCCAGCTACTAGCCACCTCAATAGGCAGAGCCTCCACCTTAGAAGGAGGTTCCCCCTCTATAGGAAGTGGGAAAGAGGAGTTAAGAGGGAAAGGAACCTTCACCTCAAAAAGAGCTTCCACCTCAGTAGGAAGAAAAGAAGAGGAGTCATGGGGATAAGAAACCATTGATTGCCAAAGAGCACTAGTGTACAACCCCACCTCCATAGGGATTCCACAAAAAACCACTCCAAGCGAACCATCACCACACTCCCACACGAAAGAGTGATGATCCCCGAAACAAGCCAGCACAACAAAGTCCCGAAGGAGGACCCATAGCAGCCACTCACAATCAAAAACCTTTTGAGAAAACTAGGGATGACACCTCTCAAAAATAAAGGGGAAAAGGAAACCCCCCAAGCCATTACCAGTGCTGTAGAGAGCCCTAGTCCTAATCTCAGAAGTTGCAGAAGGAAAGAGATGAAGGCCCTGGCCACAAAAACCACAGTCCCCCCTCATGAGAACCCCCAAACCCCCTCCCGGGTCACTGTCTGCTTCGTCTGAATCTCCCTCATCTGTGTCAGAACCAGGGATCCCATCCTCATGGTATCCACTTGTGCTACTGTTGCATCCACTCCCGCTCCTGCTCCCACTCATTTTTTATTTTGTAATGCATTCCTTACTAGAATGTTATTTTGATGTTGAATGTTAATGTCTTGTACAAACCAAAATAGTTATTTCTAAGTTGTGCATCTTACAATATTAATGTATGTTAAAAACTCAAATATTAATTTTGATACAAAGTAATATGGTTAAAAAGGATTAAAAATTTTAATGGGACATGAAGACATAAAATACTATTTGGGTTCTTTCCAGACATGAATAGTATTTGCATTATTGTGATTGCATACTGACGAAAGATAAGAAAACAAACTATAATTTAGTTTTTTACTAGGGACCTTAATATTATTAGGTCATCTCCCAATAATGAATACAATTATTCAAATAAATTATCAAGCGTCCACTAGGCGATGTGATTTTTTGGAATTCTAAAATAGCATTAGATTTTTTCGCATATTACTTTCCATTGTCCTAACTGCATTAAAAATAATTAAATCTTTTTTATAAAAAAAACTTTTAAATTAATCTTTATTTTTTAATATTATATCAAAAAATATATTAATACCTTTGTGTCACATAGAATTATAACAGAACTAGAAACAATTTTACTTCTTTTTGCAAATAAACCTAAATTGATCTTTTTTTTATAAATATTATAATTATCATATATAATCGACTGCCTAAACATGCATCAGCCCTTGAAAGTTGCACCACCATCGGAGAAAAAAGACAGTGAGTCAAATTTATCACTAGAAAATTCTTTGGGATGGCTGATAATTTCCTTGTAGCAAGTCCCCATGATATGATTTTCTTTATAGTTTTTGTAACTACTATATATAATATATATTATTTTAAAAATAAATTAACCTATAAATTTTTTATAAATATTATATAATAATATATATCAATAAAAAAAGAATAATCCTCTGATAGGGAGGTTGGGAAGGAGCTTATCACAAGCCCTTGCTCTTGGGTTCCCCTAGTGACCCTCTAGTGTATCCACCTACACCAATGACCTATAGGATGCCTTGAATGGCTCAATCCTCTGGTCTTAGGCCCAACCAAGCTATCATAAGTGATTCAATAACTCAAACTTATCTTCATGCTTCTAGGCGTCTTCATGCACCTAGTATCCCTTAAGCTAGAATAAGGGTAATACACCTCCAAATGAATTAGGAAGCTTGAAAAGGAAAGGAGGTGTGGGAAAATGTCTTAAAATATGTCATATCACATATTTCATCCTTTACTTCACTCATTCTTCTTACCGATCTAGTAGTTCCTTTGGAAAATAGGGCTACAAGGAAGTGACCTAATTAGGCCTCCTCTCCGAGAAAATAGGGCTTTAGCCTTGATCTATCCCAAAGGATCCTGAAAATAAATTATGGATCCTTGAAAGATGATGCAACAACTCAAGTATTTCATAGGTTTTGGGTCTCTGCCTGGCCGTATAGCCTCCTTACTAAAACTAGGTCTTTTAGAGGAGTTTCAAGCCTTCCTTGAACCAGTGAAGGAAAATATGACTTTCCTTGATCAAATGGATTGATCATCTCCTATGCTTACATCTAACTCTTGGTAATGACCCTACACAAGACCCCCAACTACTATCATTCAGCTCCCATCACTCCTCTACAAGCTATAATGTTGTTTCACTCAATCCTTCCTAGTCGGGCTTACCATGGGCTCACCTAGGGCTAGATTGTAAAAATGCTTAGCATGCATTCCAAGGCCCCTCCTTCCATATATGTTACATAAATAGGGTCTACTCACTATCCCCAAAAGGTCATATAGATTGAATGGTGGGATAGTGAGTTAGACCCTCATTTGTGCAAGCTCCTCCATTGAAACCAAAGAACCGGGAGTTTTAGAAAAGATTTAACTAAGCAAACCAAATATGATTGAAACCCTAAACTAATTGTAGAAATAGAAATTAGATTGACACAAAACAATGCATATTAACTAAGAGATCCAATTCAAACAACCATTCCTTCCATTAACTCACTGTTCCATCAAAATCACTACAAAATATACTGTGCACACACTCTCAGAATAGATCTTTCATACAGTATGACCTCCAACCTTGGGATATGAGCCCACATAAACATAAATAGTCTTAGGGAAAGCTTAGGAAAGTCATAAGACCCTTAATCATTGGTTTAGGCCATGAGGTTAAGTGGACCGAGCAACTTTGTAAAAGTTGCAAAAGTTGCTAAGCAACTTTTACAACAAAGATGACAACTTTTCAAATTTTCTTCCCTAAAGAGCTTAGGAAGCTACCAAGGGGTCCTAGACTCTATCTAGGCCCTCACAACACTTATCCAAGCTTAAAAACCGAAAAACAAGACCTAACATTATATCCTAGCAACATATCCCATATTGGGCAAGTAAAACTCACTACTCTACCTAAGACCTTCTAGGGCTACATATCCCAAATGGATCCCATACACATGGTCAACATGACCTTAGGGAAATCCAACACAAAAAAAACTTTAAAAATAAAGAAAATAAGGTTCTCCTGCACCATACTCCCCCCCCTATACAACCAGATATTTAAGATTTGGTGGAGGAGAGGATAGAGGTATCAATGCCATGCTTCTTGAAGTCAGCTTCCTCTATCCATGTTGCTTATAATTAAGGACATCCCTTCCACTTGATGAGATGCTCCAAGTATTCTTTGTTCCTGGTCTTCTTATTCACTCTTGATTCAAGAATCTTCTTTGCTTGGGGCTCCTCTTTAGGAGGTAGGATTGTGTCATTGAGATCCTCAATTATAGCTCCAATGCCCTGATTGACCTCTGATGTAGGTCCCTTGAATCTGATCAGGTCTACCACATTGAACACTGGTGAGATGTTCAGGTCTTCCAAGAGTTCTACCTTTTAGGCATTGTTGACATGCTTGGCTAGCACTTTACAAGGCCCCACTCTTTTCATCTACAGCTTGTTGGATATCCCCTTCTTCAATCTTGACTTATTGAGATGGACCATGACATAGTCTCCTACTAAGAATTATATATCCTTCCTTGTCATGTCCACCTTGGTCTTGAGATTTTGGGTGGCTTCCATGATTGTCTTCCTAACATACTCCTATACTTCCTTCATGGTCTGAGAAAAATATTCAGCATGGCCACTCCTATGCTCCATGGCTCCTAGATCCCTGAGTTCACATACCCGTCTTGGGTGCATCCCATAAACTATTTCAAATGGACTCCTCCCTATGGTCCTATTTATGTTGTCATTGTAGGCATATTCTACTTGGTGAATGATCATGTCCCATGTTTTCTCATACTCCTTAGTTAGGCATCTCAATAAGTTTCCTAGTACCATGTTTATCACTTATGTTTGTCTATCCATTTGGGGATGGCATGCTAACCCAAAGGATAGATTTTTACCTAGCCTCCTCCATAGAGTCTTCCAAAAGTGACTCATGAACTTCACATCCCTGTCAGACACAATACTTAAAGGAAAACCATGAATCCTAACAATTTCTTTGAAAAAAAATGAGCTATGTAGCTTGCATCATGAGTGGTTCTACAAGGGATAAGGTGACTCATTTTATTGAATCTATCCACCACTACATACACACTATCAAATCCTGATTTAGTTTTAGGAAGACCTACCACAAAGTCCATGCTTATACATTCCCATAGCCTATTTGGAATGGGTAAGGGTTGATACAAACCTGCATTGATTGATCCTCCCTTTTCTTTCATACATACCACACACTACTCTACATACCTCTTGACATCCTTTGGCAACTTGGGCCAATAGTAGAATCTGTACACCAATTCTAGTGTCTTGTTGATACCAAAATGTCCACTTAGACTATCATTTGCTTCTCTTGGATGAGGTTCTCTCTCATTGAACCTTTGGGAACACATAGTTGATTCCCTTTCAATAATAGCCCACTTTGCAAAGTGTATTCAGAGAATGGACTGTGGAAATGGTTCTCAAATTCAGTGCATATCTTGTATGCCTCAGAGAAGTCTTCATCTTCACTATAGAATCCCTTGCAACTTTCAATGCCAATGCTCTGCAACTGAACCTCCTAGACTGTCAACAACCTCTTGCTTAATGCATCTACTACCTTATTAGGTTTCCCTTCTTGTGCTTAATTGTGAAGGTGAAAGCTTGCAGGTATTCCATCCATTTCAAGTGACTATTGCTCAACTTTTCTTGAGTGTTTATATAGCTAAGCACCTGATTATCAGTAGCAATAAAAATTCTTTAGGTAGGAGATAGTGTCTCCATTTCCTAAGTGACTGAACCAATGCATATAGTTCCAAGTCATATGTTGAATACTTCCTCTTAGCTTCATTAAACTTTTCACTAAAAACTGCTATGGGTCTGCCTTCTTGGCTTATCACTCCTCCCACTGCTATACCACTTGCATCACACTCTAAAGTGAATAGCTTGTCAAAACTAGGTAATAGGAGGATGAGCTATGTTTCCAGTTGTTGTTTTAGATCTTTAAATGCTTTTTTAGCTTCTATTGTCCACCTGAACTTGGTCTTCACTCCACCCTTTATAGTGTCTAGGAATGGTGCACATATGCCACTAAAGTTCCTTATGAACTTCCTATAAAATTGTGCAAGCCCATGAAAACTCCTCGCTTTTGTCCCCGATGTTGGTGTAGGCCAACTTGTGATTGCTTCCACTTTGTCTGGAGCCATTTTCAGTAAACCCTTGGACACCAAAAAACCCAAGTAAACTAGCTCCTGCTTGAGAAATTCACATTTCTCTAGGTTGATTGCCAATTGTTCTTCATGCAGCCTCTTGAGTACTGTTTCAACATGTGCCAAGTTCTCTCCTTTATCCTTGCTAAAGATGATTATATCATCAAGATATACCACCACAAATATGCCTATGTGATCCTTGAGCACTTCATTCATTAACCTCATGAATGTGTTTGGGGCATTGGTAAGCCCAAATGGCATCACAAGCCATTCATATAGACCCTCAGTGGTCTTAAATGTTGTCTTCCACTCATCTCCATTTTTAATCTTGATCTGATGGTAGCCACTCTTCAAGTCCAACTTGGTGAAGTACTGTGCTCCTCCCAAACAATCCATCAAATCCTCTATTCTAGGTATGGGAAACCTATACCTTATTGTGATCCGATTAATTTCCCTTGAATCAGTGTAGAGCCTCCATTTTCCACCCTTCTTGGATGCTAGCACAGCTGGTACAACACATGGGCTAATGATCTTCTTAATGAGCCCTTGATCCAATAGTTCTTGAACTTGCCTAGCCACCTCTTGATTCTGCCCTAGTGTAAGCTTGTATGCTACCTTGTTTGGAAATGAGGCTCCTAGAATGAATTCAATTTGATGACTTATAGAACTCTTAGGTGGTAGGGTTGTAGGTGTTTCATCGCTCACAATATCCTTATATCTGCTAAGCATCTCCTGAATTTTAGTAGCTAGGGGTGTTTGAATAGGCTTCTCCTCCTTTGGCTTTACCATTATGGCATACCCTGCACTATCCTCTTCTTGGAGTGTACTTATCATCTCATTTCCACTACTAAATAATACATTAGGAGTCTTGGATTTCTCTCCCTCTTCCTCTATCAGAGACTGAAGTTTGAAGGCCTTCCCATCCTTCTTGAAGGTAATAGCATTGTCCTTGCCATTGTAGATGGCTTCTCTATCAAACTGCCAGGGCCTTCCAAGTAATAAGTGGCATGCATCCATAGGGAGTACATCAGATAGTAGCCTATCCTTATATCCACCAATGGAGAATTCAATCCATGTTTGCTCATTAACCAATACACTTTGGCCTTTATTTATCCATGTCACCTTATAGGGATTGGTGTGGGGTACTTTGGGAAGGTTAAGTTTCTTCACTGCTTCTTTTGCTACAATGTTGTCAGTTGATCCTGAATCAAAAATCACTTTGTAGACCTTACCCATGATCTTGCATTTCACTCTAAATAGTGCTCTCCTCTGCCTTGGTTCTTCCTTAGTTGCTTGTCTGATTAGGACTCTTCTAAACATGAGATTTTCACCCATCTCTGATTCTATTTGATTCACCTCCGGTGACTTGACACTTGAAGTGTCCTCTTGGGTGCAGGGTACCCTCTTTTCAGAATTAGAAGAGGATGGCTTGTCTAGGCACCTATATGCTAGATGTCCCAACTGTCCACAATAATAACATTTCATGGTAACAAAATATGAGCTACCCCTACCTGAACTTCTACCTCTATTTGAGCTGCCTTGGTGTCCTCTTCCTCTGCCAAAACTTCCTCTACCATGCTCTACTGGTTTGGAATCTCCCTGACTCCTATGTTCATTTCCTCTACCTTGGTAGCCTCCCCTATGTCCCCTTTGATCTCTTCCTCTACCCCTATTTTTGGAGGTTTGATCTTGTTTCCTCTTGCCTTTCTCTTCAATCTTGACAGCTAGTTGATAGCACTGGTGTACAGTCTTAGGAGTGAGAAGAACCATCTCTTCTTGTATGCTCTATTTCAAACCATTCAAATATCTAGCCACCTTGACACTCTCATCCTTTGCTATATTAGATCTCATGCAAAGCTTTTGGAATTCCTTAGTGTAGGAACTCACATCTAGATCTTTTTGTCTCAAACTCTGTCTTTTCTTGTGCAGCTGAATCTCATAATCCTCAGGCATGTAGGCTTCCTTGATTTTGTTTACCATGCCCTTCCAATACAAGATTGGGTTCTTTCCCTCCTTTTTCCTCTCTGTTTGTATGAATTTCCACCATGTTAAGGCAGAGCCTCTAAGTCTAGACTTGGCTATTCTGACTTTTTGTGCTTCACTAATCCCATCACATTCAAAGTGATTTTCCATGCCATCTATCCATTCTATGATTAGGTCAGGTTCCATCTTACCACTAAACAATGGTACTCCCTCTAGAGCTTTCTCATTCATGGCTTTTAATGCTTTTAAAAGTGGTTCTTCAAGTAGTACAGGATTTGGCTCTGGAGCCTTATCCTCCTCAGGTATTTCCTTCTCCTTGACTTCTTGCCAATCCAACTTATCACTGACTTCATCTGCTTTCAATTGCACTTCACTCAATGTTTGTTCCAATTGATCCAACTTCTCTCTCAACATCCTATTATCCATCTCTTGGTCCTCAACATTCTTGGCTAACTCCACATTGGTCACCATGTTTGAAGACCCACTAGACTCACAATTTGACATGCACTATGCAATCCCAAAAAATTTTGGGGCTCTGATACCAATCTAATAGGGAGGTTGGGAAGGAGCTTATCACAAGCCCTTGCTCTTCGGTTTCCCTAGTGACCCTGTCATGTCCCTCGTTAACCTCCTAATCATGGCAATAAAGATAAAAGATAAATGAGATAAAATAGATATAATAATATTTTACTGAGTATATAAATAGATTCAAAATGTATTATTATTGAATATATATGAACTTAAAACTTATAATAATAATTTATAATAAAATATATAATAAATAGAATAAAATATTAATTATTAATTAATATCAATATTAATATTAATCAAATATATGAATATTAATATTAGTAATTAATCAGTATATATAAATAAAATATTAAATATTATATGCTAATGCATATAATAATAATAGATATAAATAAATTAACCATCTCCAAGGTGGATGCCCATGAAGGGTCGCGACTACATGGAGCATCTATTCAGATAGATATTACGCGGAGAAGAACAGGGAAGAAGCGGCAAGAGGGAACACGGATAAAAAGGAGAGGAGGTGAACAATACATTATGGAGGTAGAAAATACCAAGCGCTATGAGCGATGAATGTTTGAAATATGTTTTGGTATTATTCCATATCTGTTACAATCCGACAGAAACCTTACGATTAGGAAAGGATACAAACCATGAGGAATTTGGAGTTGAGCCAAATGATATTAGCATTGCTTAAGGAGGGTATCGAATTTATCGAGCAATGTTGAAGATGGGAGATGATTGAATTCGAGAACAAAGCAATGGTATGAGGCATTAAACAACCTTGTCAACTACCGTTAATCATAAGATCAACAACAAATATATAAAGAGACTCATTTAGGAGAAACATGGTAAAGAAAGAATCGGTTAAATTATGGATTACATATTCAATTTGTCTTATCAGCACACAACGTCATCCCATGTTCCCATTTAACAGTGTTTGAAGAGTATCGAGGATTTCCTTATTCTCACTATCATCAAGATCGTATCAAAAGATCTAGTAACTGATATCTAATAGTGAAATGATAAAATTATTGTTGTATTAGATAATTGAGTGAAGGACACAGCAATATACATCACGAAGGAGGAGTCTCCACTGTTTATTAGGAATCAGTAAAACGTAGTTGGGTATCAGCGAGCTGATCAAGCCTTTGCAAAATTAGACTTCTCAGCTGGACAAGCACAAAGCAAAATGACATTCCAATGATGGCTATCATCCCAACATGAAATCGATTGTCCATATATATATCTATAGCGCCAAGGAACTACTTTCATTGCAACCGGAATTCATCATTCACTAATTGTTGTTGACTGATGCTTTGCAAACAAAAAAGATGTATGTTGTATTTTGGAGTCCATTTCAAGACCTGCGTGATTGACATTATTGGTGATCGGTACAAATCATAAATTTAGACATCCAAGAGTATAGTATTGTGGAAGAACAATGAATGGCATAATGGTAGGTCTTCCTTTCATTTATATGAACTGGATCAATGAAATCATTCAAGACAAATTTACAAAGGGCAATTCTATAGAAGAACATACAAGCGTATCTGTGAAGTTAAAAGGACATTAGTATATCAATACTTTGGGGTGAATTATAAATTAGAAAGGTCACCACTATGGATTAAGAATAGTTTGTTACAAAGGGAATGAGTTCATTCTCGATAATGGGATTAAGTTAAGGAGAAGATATCATATTAAAAGAGATTAAAATTACATTCAACTACATAAAGCAATTTGTTAAACCTTATCAAAGAATGCAAGACGTAATTAATTAAGGATCATTGTCTCTATCATATGAAATTGAAGAGGGACTGACCAAGGGACATTACAACCCTCTAGTGTATCCACCTACACCAATGACCTATAGGATGCCTTGAATGGCTCAATCCCCTGGTCTTAGGCCCAACCAAGCTATCATAAGTGATTCAATAACTCAAACTTATATGCATGCTTCTAGGCTTCTTCATGCACCTAGTATCCCTTAAGTTAGAATAAGGGTAATACACCTCCAAATGAATTAGGAATCTTGCAGAGGCAAGGAGGTGTGGGAAAAATTCTTAAAATATGTCATATCACATGTTTCATCCTTTACTTCACTCATGCTTCTTACCAATCTAGTAGTTCCTTTGGAAAATAGGGCTACAAGGAAGTGACCTAATTAGGCCTCCTCTCCGAGAAAATAGGGCTTTAGCCTTGATCCATCCCAAAGGACCTTGCAAATAAATTATGGATCCTAGAAAGATGATGCAACACCTCAAGGATTTCATAGGTTTTGGGTCTCTCCCTGGTTGTACAACCTCCATACTAAAACTAGGTCTTTTAGAGGGGTTTCATGCCTTCCTTGAACCAATGAAGGAAAAGATGACTTTCCTTGATCAAATGGATTGATCAGCTCCTATGCTTACATCCAAGTCTTGGTAATGAACCTACACAAGACCCCCAACTACTATCATTTAGCTCTCATCACCCCTCTGCAAGCTATAATGTTGCTTCACTCAATCCTTCCTAGCCAAGCTTAGCATGAGCTCACCTAGGGCTGGATTGTAAAAATGCTTAGCATGCATTCCAGGGCCCCTCCTTCCATGTATGTTACATACATGGGGTCTACTCACTATCCCCAAAAGTTCATACAGATTGAACGGTGGGATAGTGAATTAGACCCTCATTTGTGCAAGCTCCTCGGTTGAAACCAGAGAACCAGGAGTTTTAGAAAAGATTTAACTAAGCAAACCAAATATGATTGAAACCCTAAACTAATTGCAGAAATAGAAAGTAGATTGACACAAAACAATACACATTAACTAGGAGACCTGATTCAGACATTCCTTCCATTAACTCACTATTCCATCAAAATCACTACAAAATAGACTATGCACACACTCTTAGAATAGATCTTCTATACAGTATTTCCTCCAACCTCAGGATATGAGCCCACATAAACATAAATAGTCTTAGGGTGTGCTTAGAAAAGGCATAAGACCCTTAATCATTAGTTTAGGCCATGAGGTTAAGTGGACCGAGCAACTTTGTAAAAGTTGCAAAAGTTGCTAAGCAACTTTTACAACAAAGATGACAACTTTTCAAATTTGCTTCCCTAAAGAGCTTAGGAAGCTACCAAGGGGTCCTAGACTCTATCTAGGCCCTCAAAACACTTATCCAAGCTTAAAACCTCAAAAACAAGACCTAACATTATATCCTAGCTAGATATCCCATATTGGGCAAGTAAAACTCACTACTCTACCTAAGACCTTCTAGGGCTACATATCCCAAATGGATCCCATACACATGGTCAACATGACCTTAGGGAAATCCAACATGCAAAAGACTTAAAACGTAAAGAAAAGAAGGTGCTCCTTCACCAAAATTAACTTGTAATTTTTTTATAAATATTATATAATAATATATATCAATAAAAAAAGAATAATCATCTTTCTTATTGTGTCATAAACATATTGTCATCTGAACCAAATAGTGACAATGACTCACAACAGGCCCTTGTTTATAATATTGTAATTTCATTCTTTTTCTTCACTTTAATATTGTGATCTCATACTTACTAATCCCTTGGAAGATGTAAGTTGCTTCGATGCATAATATGTATACTCATTGTTTCATGGAAATTACAAAGACAATATGATATGCTTGTTTCTTTCACTTTTCCTCAAGTTGCATGTATAAATATGTGTATGTTTATGTTTTACATGTAGACAAATGTGGGAATAGTTTAGTAAAAGGGCCTTTACATACATACATGGATGTGTGCAAGTTTTAGCAAGCTTGCACCAATATTTAACTACATGCTCCTGTCTTTGTAGGATGCTAACCAATAAATGCAGCTAACTGCAAATGCAATTTGCAATATAAATGTTGGAAAAAATATCATGTTGTCAATACTTTAGTTGTTGTCTTTTCAAAATTTGAATAATGATTAGAGTAAACCTGATCAGTATAAGATTGTGCTCTAATAACACACATATGCAACTAGCCATTGTCCCCTCAAAGTACTATGATCTATTAAATATTCAAAGGCTTTAAAGATAGGGTCGATCATATCGCTTGAAAGTTATGCTTATAGAAATGTTTGGGCTTCAAGATAGCATACACTACAATTTTCTTATTGTTATTAAATGCTTATTTTAGTTACAATTGTGGTGTTGATTCACTTTTCTTATTATTATTAAATGCTTGTTTTAGTTGCAGTTGTGGTGTTCAAAACTTTGATCCCCTCCTTTGGTAGCGTTATATTAATATTTAGTATACACATCAAACATGTTGATTATGTGTTGCTTGGCAATCCTGGATACCTCTTCCAAGAACAAGAGCTACAAATTTTGGCACATTGCACACCCCTGTCAACCAAATATTCCCTTAAATTTGGTTTGCAATTGTCTTCTACACAACATGAAAACCCTATTAATATTATCCATGTAAAAGCACTAAACCCATTTCAAAATAAGTGGACAATAAAAGGGCATGTCACAAGTGAAAGAAAAATGCATCATTTCAATAGACTGAATAGAGAAGGGCAAGTGTTTAGTTTTGACATCATAGATTCAGAGGGAACATAAGTTAGAATAACTTGTTTTAATGATATAGTAGTCACATTACAATAGAGTCAAGGTGGAGTCATTTTATTTTGTTTCGAAAGGTTCTATTAAAGAAGCCAACATAAAATTCAATACGTTAAATAGTAATTTGGAGATTATATTGGATGAAACATTGATATTAAAGCAATGTGAGCCTAGTTTGTCTAAGCAGGTTGTTGTTTCACAATTTACACCTCTTAATGAAATCATAAATTGTAGCAATAATCAATTGCTCAATGTGATTGGTATTGTCGTTGTTGTTGAAGAGCTATCAATAGTCCACACAAAAGATGACAGTGAGGTGAAACATAGGACTGTCACAATACATGACATGTCCAATTTTCTATTGCTATCAACTTGTGGGGTATATAGTGGGAACAAATTGGACAAGAATAGGAGAATTTATATGTCTCCAAAACACTTGTGGCTCTTGATGTTAGGAATCTGTGTGTTGGTTACTTTAACACAAAATAAATAAATACAACATCAGCAACAACTTTGATTATTAATCATGTCATCCCTGAGGCATAGGCACTTAGATCAAGAGGTGAAATACCTATTGAGATTCTCTCCTTCTCACCAAGCCCTGGTCAGCTTAACATGACATATAGTAGAATGACAATTTCATCCAAGTATGAACGTATTGGTGCAATGACATAAATAGTTCAAACCACCATTAGGGATTTTGTAAAATTTATCAAACTGATTCCTTCTCTTGTCCAACTTGTTCTTTGTAATTCAATGGCAAGGAATATAAAAAGAAATGTGAACAATGAGGTGATAATGTTTGATTATGTGCAAAATGTCAAAAAAAATGTACCAAAGTGCAACTATAAGTATTCATTATAATTAAAACTTCAAGATCACACAAGTAGTCATTGGGTTGTAGCTTTTGATGAGGTTGCAACATCTTTACTGCATATTCATGCAAAGAAGCTTCAAAAACTCAAATATGAGGGCGATTCAAATAAAATCATAAATGTTATTACTTGTACTTACTGTGTGTCCACCCTTCTTCTTACAAGTGAAATTTACAATTCCCAGAGCAAGTTTAAAGCAACCATGACCAAATCTGCAAAAATTAAATTTGACAATGAGTCCAAGCTCTTGCTTGAAGAGATCACTTGAATGAGTGGTGCTACGTAACTTAACTTATTCTTGGTGGCTACTAGCTCACATGTCTTTGACAAGTTACATATGCATCAACTAGTTGTTCCATGTTTTATATGTTTTAAAGACAAACTAGGTTGGGACCACTTCCAACTACAATATACTTAAAATTATATTTCTACATTTTTAGTAATATCTTCCAAATTTGGAAACCTCTAACATTTATCACTTTTTCTATTAACTCTTTAAGTTGCATTAATGTATGTGTTTGTTACAAGCTTTATATGTTTTGTTGTATGTAATTGATGGTTGCACATTTGTCATAGGCTTGATTAGATACATACACATCAACTATTTATTATGGTTTTTGTATGCTTTATAAATATAATTGGCTTGATAGCTACACATTTTTCATAAGCTTGATTAGGTACATATGCATCAACTATTTGTTGTGGTTACATATGGTTGCACATTTCTTCTTGATGGTTGCACATTTCTAATAGGCTTCATTAGGCACATATGCATGAACTCTTTTATCTAGTGTCTATATACTTTATAAACATAATTGGCTTTGGACCACTTAGAATTGTGATACTCAAACTATACTTTGTATCTTCGGTATTATGTTACTACTTGTGGAAGCCTTTAACAATTGTCGGTTTTGTAATTCTCTCTATTAGTTGGAATTTTTATATGTTCAGTGGATTAATTTTGATTCATTTGTTACAAGCTTATATGATATATTTTGTATGTTATTTTCTATGCTTCATTCACTTATAATTATGCATACAAATGTGATTTTTAGAAATGGTTTGTTAAATGAACTCATGCATGTCTGATAACAATAATTATATTTCTTATTGGGTGTTGAGCTTATAATATTAATTCTTGAAAAAAATTCAAATAGTGCTTAGTATACTTTGTATCTTCCATACTATGTTATCAATTGTGGAAGCCTTTAACAATTGCCAGTTTGTAATTCCCTTTATTATTTAGGTTTTTTATATGTTCAGTTGGATCAATTTTGGTTCATTTTTTGCAAGCTTTATATGAATTGTTGTTTGTTCTTTTCTATGCTTGATTCATTTATAATTATGCAAACAAATATGATTTTCAACAATGATATGTTAAATGAAGTAATGCCTATCTAATAACCTAATTATATTGGTTATTGGGTGGTGAGCTTATAATATTAATTCCAGGCAAAAAAAACAAATAGTTTTTTTGTGCTCATGGCCTTACAAGGTCTACAAATTGATGTCAGTACATTGTACACTGAGATGATTCCATTTATAATGAAGCTCTTCTACAATGATTGTTCTTGCAAGTCTCAAAAACCATTATATTTTTTTAGCATATTGCTTTTCATTAAAATCACTATTGGGGTTTTCACCAAGAAATTAAAATTATCATCTCACAAGATTAAAACTACTATTTCAACATGCAATAGATGTTAACATTCAACATCAAAAGGCACTGAAAACCCTCATTATTTATATACGTGTATGCACATATTTTTATTTTTCCCTCTTTTGTTGTTTGTTATATTAATAGGTTTGTGTTGCATAGCTATTGATCTAAGTTTATCTTTGTAGAGCATTCTCTTTACTAATGAGAGATGCAAAAATTTTGGTTTGTATATACTATGTGTTTCGTCCTACACAATTTTGTGCAGGAGCTCCCTTAGGACCTAATATGCCTAGAGAAGGAAAATTTTATATTTTTGCTTTATTTTGGGTTGTTTAATGTTTGTAAAGTCATTTTTGAATTTCATGATAATTTTGGATCATTATGTCAAGTTTTGAGTCATTTGGACAAAAATTGTAAAATTTGATCAAACATTGTCAAATTATCATGACAACTTTTTCAACTTGATGACAACTTTTTAAAAGTTTGTCAAAAGTTGTTTATGGGTAGTTGAATATGATGCAAATTGCATAATTTTGTTCCCAAACTCGAATTTGAGGGTTGGAGAGGGTTGGATAAGGATGGAATAAAGAAGGAACTTATTTTTGTAGCATCCTTACATTATTTTCTGAAGTTTTACACTATTTTCAATCTGAAATATGTCGTTGTATGGCCTTTTATGACCTCATCTCAAGGAATATAATATATGGATGGAAAGATATTTATTTCTAGTTTCCAATTATTTTTGTCTTGTTAAATTTTATTGAGTTTTGTGTGAGCTATGACATTTTTGGTACTTGTTGCTCTGAGTGATTGGTTTTTCCTATAATAGTCTAAAAGAAATGTGTAGTACAGCCATGTAATTATAGTACAACCCTAAAAATAATTGGAAAATTTGAATAAATGAGTATAGTTTAATCTATAAGTGGTTTGGTTCAATTTCATTAAGTATTTCAAAAGTTATAAGCAAATTGGTGCAGGTTGCTTAGAACCCTACCTAGGGTTAGCAGTTTTGGGGAAAGTGTCACAAATTTTGTTTCCACTATTAGATATTGATAACAATTGGAGGAAATGTATGCATTTATATTTTATTTAATCTCACTAAAGCTATTGGATTAATTATTTATTTTATTAAATTTATTAATGATTGTTCTCAAGTGGCAGAATGATGTCCTAGTATGTTGATATGGTTAAAGGGTTACAAAATCAATCCATTTTGTGTTGAAGTAAATCCTTCCTCTTCATCACTATTCTCCTTTCACAAAGGCATCATTGTCATAAATTTTACTTTTGAGGCAAACAATTCCTCTCATAATGTGTTGCTTGCAAGGCCATTACAAATTCAACACATAATCTAATGTAGTATTATCTATAAAAATCCACTTACAAAAAAAACTCTCTTATTCAAATTTCCCTTTATTGTTGACAAATTATGAGATCCATTCTTTTATTTAAATTTTTACTCTTTATCCTTGAATTATATTTTTTCCATTCAATTTGTCTCTTCCCACACAACTCTGCAACAATCATATGAAGCTGCATTGTAAAGGGATTGACCTCTTCTAACACAAGTGCACTCACAAAAGTTATTACAAAACACAAATATCACAAAATGCTCCATTTTACCTTCAGAAACCAATTTAAGGTATTTAACAAAATAATTTGATAATGTATTGGTTTCTAAATACTTCATGGTTCCTTAAATAGTTTGCATAACTTGCAAACTAAAAAATCACAGTTTCTGTTTGAACAACTATTAGATTAATAGTGACATTTAAGCTCACAAGAATTTACTCTTTGAAGACCATACCTCACAGATGACTAAAATTTTCCCATAAAATAAACCGCTCTAGACTTTAGTGAGTTCACCAATAAATAGGGTCTTGACTAATTTTGGGTGATACTTATTGTAATATTGAATTATGACATCATTTTATCATTCTCTGTCATTCTTCCCTATTACTTTTAGTCCTCCAAAATTACTCAAAGCCTTATGTTGTGATGCAAACTAAATAACAATTACCAAAATACCTTCAATGATCATATCCCACACAACAAAGCGTCATCAAACAACTCAAACATCAAAATGTTCAGTATTTTTTTTATGGAGGTGAGTATGCGAGATTTATCGGCCACTTATTTCATTATTCATTATACTAACCATTGAATGCTACACATCACAAAATTTAAACACTTATTTCTTTCAAATTAACACTTTCCATAGTTTGTCCATGAATCATACCTACACCAATCTCTATCACAAGTGCACTTAGAGTTGTTGCAAAACACAAATAATTGTCGAAGAAACTATTTCAAGGGTAAAAGCACAATCAGGTGTCACCTTTTAGGCTAACTTATCAACACAATTAAATTTTAGTATTTCTAACTAAAAATTAATTTTGGTCAAACATATGGTCTAGCTAGATTCATTCTATGTAAGTGAGATAAGTGCTTTAACTTTTCCAAATGGAAATATCTATTAAATGCATGTTTTATACCACTTTGGGTCCAATTACCATAAAAATAAAATTATTTTAGAAAAGTGACATTTCAATAACTCCTAATCTTTTTAATGGTATTTTAAAAAAAAATTAAAAATACCCTTGTGTAGAGATCAGAGTCAAGAATATCCTCATATATATGTTATTGTGTTTTAATTAGACAAAGTTTATTGTAATTAAAAAATATTGCAAGTAGGTATTTTAACAGTTAAGGAGATGTTGATTTGAAGAAAGAAAAAAATAGTAAATCATATTAAATAAATTTGGAAAATATATGGTGCACTAGAGGAGAGAGTCCTTTTCAAGAATATATATTTCTTTTTTTGATTGGGATAGATTTGTTATGAAAAATATGTTGCGAGATGAAAACTGTTGATTTCAGTGAGCTGGAATTTGAATTGTTATAAAAGAGAAAATATAGGTCACAAACCAATTTTTATTTCTTCATGCACTAGCTATATATGTCATCTATGACATATTTTGAAATTAGGGGAGAAAATGTTTATTTACATATAATCTTTTGGTGGGAACTAGACCCCTAATTTCCAACATTTTTTAGCAACTGAAAAATCATATTTGATTTTTTTAAAAAAATATCAATTCTTATTCAAAAAAATTATTAAAAATATTAATCAAAAACTTCATCCATTTTATCACATTTAATTAATTTACATCATCTTCAAATTCCAAATATAAATGTCATTTTTATACTATTGAAGTTGAACAACTTTGATTTTGTTAGCCTTTTCCTTTGTAAAAGGGTGACAACTTATTGTTTATTTATTTTTAAGTAAACATCAACAAATATTCATAATGTTTTCAATTCTAAATGATTTTCACTTGCTCTCATAGTTGTTTTCTTTTGAATATCTATATGACTTTTCTTATATGTTGCTTCCTTCTATCATTCAACATCTATAAATGAACTATCTCAGCAATGCAAGCACATTGTCATAGCACAACAACAACTCAAAATGCTTCCATTTACAACTTATCGTCTAGCTTCAATGAAAAAACCAGGGTGAATTCCCACAATTTTTAGTATAAGTTAAATTAAGCTCTCTACATGCAGTGTGTGTTGGAAAAATGGTCAACGCTCCCCTTGGGATTTGTGACATGGCTTAACCACCTCTTGTGTCTTCTATAAGTCTAGTGGTTGTATCGGGCATTAATAGGTCGATCTTTTGGTGCAACAACAACCACTACTTGTAACACGTGGTATCACAGCTTGGTCATAGGTTCGAATCCCCTCAGGTAACGCTAAGGAGGAGATTGTTGGAAAAATGGTCAACGCTCCCCTCAGGATTCGTGACATGGCTTAACCACCTCATGTGTCTTCTATAAGTCTAGTGGTTGTATCGGGCATTAATAGGTTGATCTTTTGGTGCAACGACAACCACTACTTGTAACAGTGTGCCTTCAATATATTGAATTCTAATAGCATTTTTTTAATGTTGCATTATTCTCTAGGTTGATATCAACATTTCCACAATCAAATCCATATAATCAACATCAATATTTGTCAATCTCTATGTTCCAAGACAACGTCAACTAAATGCAAATTCCACTTTTTTATCTTTTTTGTTGTCTACAAAAAAATATTACATGGACTACAATTTCATGCAATTTTCATTTCAATGTGTTTATCTCAAGCTGAAGCATTATTTCCAATTTATAGTGCAACATATTACATGCACCTTTTATATGATCTCGACAATATATTATCATGTATTGCAATGCATGAGCAAAATAAAAAGTATTGTTTAAATATCATAATTTCCAATTTATACTACAACATTTTACATGCACCTTGTATAAGGTCTCAAAATTATTCTACCATGTATTATCTAAGACCCTCACACAAATAACTATTTTTTTTAACCTTTCTACAACATAATTGCACTTTAACATGTTATAAGTCATTGACCACATTATTTGCAATTAACTTGGTACTCTTTTATACAAAAAATTCTCTACAAGTTTCCTTCCTATAATATAAATTTTTACTTCACACATTTAACTCAATATATCTGACACAACATATTTAATTTTGTTCGCTTTTAATAAGTAACCTTATTTACATTTTGTCAATTAAAAACTATCTCCTATTATTGGATTTTAATCAATGTGTTACTCACAATATACATGCGTATATATCATTGCACGTAATCCTAAATACTAATGTTAAAGCTTCATTTTAAATATGACATTCTTTTTGGTTATATTAATAAAAATTAAAATTTGTGAGAACTTTTATATTTAATGTATGTTTATATATATTTAACATTTTATTTTTAAATGCCTGTTAATGGGCCTAAGAGGGTTCAACCTCTTGGTGCTAAAAGGAATCTAATTACATGGCAATCATCTAATAAAGGATGGACCAAAATTAACTTTGACGGAGTGTCAAAAGGCAATTTGGGACCTTCACGGGCAGGGTATGTGACCAGGGATGATGGAGGAAATATTCTAGCATTAGGGGCAAAATGATTGGATGATGGATTGAACAACTCAGTATAATGTATGGTGGTTGTCAATTCTATCTTGATGGGGCAGAAGCTTGGAGTCAATAAATTGCACCTAGAAGGTGATTCACAGTTAGTGGTTAATGGCATCATGAAAGGGGAGATGGACATGTGGTATCTTAACAAGCATATCAAAAGAATAAGAGACTTGATGGGAACCTTCGAAGAATTCAGGGTTACTCATGTTCGTAAAGAAGCCAATACATTAGCAAATATGATATCCAATGTTGTGGTAAAAGGTTCATTGGAAAAAAAAATTGAATTGTTTGAAAACTTCACAAATTTATTAAGTGCATATTTGTTTGAAAGTTGACGGGGTCACCATCATATAATTGACATCCTAAGTGTTACGAAGTGATTTATGAAATTGGAGGTGCACGAATTTCATTACATCACTCAAAGAGAGTAAACTCATTAGTGGTAGTGGAGCATAGGAAGGTACGTCAGAATATTTGCAGAGGTTCACATGATATGGGAAAGACAAAGTTTAATGACGGGTTCCTTGATTTTGGCAATTCCAAAATATTTGAAGGTTGTTTAAAGAACCTCAATGGTATTGAAGACAGTTGGAGTTCATTTGTTGAAAACTGTGCAGGGAGTTGTGTGTTCTTGCTTGGTCAATCATGGAGGCTAACTTTTCATTGTCTTCACTAGGGTAGATCCTGGGATTTAGAGGGGGTATATCAGTTAAGAGGATGTGCCACATTTTCAAGATAAACCATTTCGATTTCTGATCAGCCATTTGCAAGATGATGGGGAAAGAATTCTTGAATTTAGACATTTGACCTCTTACAAATTTGGACATTTCATCCTTATTTATAGTTCTAGCTCTAATGGTGGGATCTTCTTGGGAGGAGGTATTGATGGTTTCACGAATGTGCATGGAGCCGAAGTAGGCTAGTGGTCTCACTCTAATTGTGGGAAGAGCAGAAATTGGGGTTATTATTCATATGGAGCAAGGCCCATGGTGCTTGTTTTGGGGTGGACAAGGGGAATTGCAGCCTTTGGTTATGTGGTCTTCGAACCACCCAATGGAAATGAATATGCCAAAGGTGAGGCAAGGATGGCAAGATCTACTCATTTTTTGCAGAAAATGGATGGGGAGAAAATGGAGTCGGAGGGAGAGAGGATGTGAAAGAGGAAAAGAACTCCTTGAAAGACAAATGCCCCAGTGGGACCTGATGGAATTCTTATGGTGCTGAGGTAGATTCAAGGTGGTGGGTGAGGGTTTGTAAAAGGGAGAGATAGGCTAGCTTTGGAGATAGGAGAAGCAGTATGTGAAGAAGTAGGTGTCAATGTTAGTTTTCTCCCTTAGAATCAAAGAAGGAAGGTGGTTAAGGTTTCTTTGGCTGGTAGAAGTGGTGATGTAGCTGGTAGCAGTGATGATGTTTTAAGGGTGCGTGGTGGTGGTACTAAACATAGAAGACTTGGAGGAATTCCAAACTTTACCAAGGAAGACGTTGCTCACTAGTTCAACTAATATTTTATGTTTCAAAGGTTTCGACTATTAGTCTTTTGTCCATATTTCTTAGGATGTCTTTTGTTGAATTCAGAATTGTAAAAAACTTTTGAATATGTTTCAGAGGACTTTTGAATCTATATCCTAGTAGGTATTTATGTGGGCTTAGTACAAGGATGGTTGGTATAATAATGTATGGTGATTTCTTCCCAAGAGAGGCATCGATTGTAGAATTCCTTTTTGAACATCAATACAAATATATCTATATTACCTATTAAAAAAATTATTTTTAAATCTTTTATAATCATTTATCTTTAAATATATTTAACAATGTCAAATATAAATCTAAAATAATATTTAGATAAAGAGTAATTTAAAGAAAGAGTATATGTGTGATGATATTATTAGTGGAAGAAAGGTAAGTAGGAAAACAAATAGGCTTAAATAATAATATGATGGATTACACATTGTCACATGTACTTAAAAAATAAATTTAAGTCTAAGTGTTTTCTTGTTTTGAACATGAAGATCTTCAACAATATCCAAGCAATTTCACATCACAATAACATATCTAATCCCCAAGTTGAAAGGATGAATACACCCACTAGGTACTTTCCATTATCCTACTTTAACCAATCTTGTAGATTGCATGCAACATCATCAAATAAATTAATAATTATAAAAGAAGCTTAAATCTTTTGAGGACCCAATTAAAGAACTTGCTTCAATTACATTTTTAAATGATTTAAGGACATGACTCACAACTTCAACTACCCTGATGTACTAAAAGCATTAATCTCTACGCTATTGATTTCAATCATTAATATTTGTAAGACTTTAACATAAAACACCAAAATTAAAGGTAATATTCATTGGCTCATCAATTAAATATACATATGGTTATCAATGTCTTTTAATATCTTTTGAAATTTCATAATATCAATACACAACTCTTATATATTATAATTTTTATTCCTTACAAATAGTCATGTATCATAATGTTCACACTTATTTTTAACATATCAATATAATCAATAGTAAACAAACTGCTCTCCTATACATTAATTTCAAATGCTATATATAGTACTGATAGTTCTATTAAATATTGCTTTTCTATAATTTATTTTACTAATTATTATAACATTAAACAATTTGTGGTAAACCATTACAAAGTGTGAAAATAAAATCCCAAAATTCACAAACAAAGAAATCTTTTGCACATGTTAAGAATGACACCAAACACATTCATTTACTGATAATTTCTACTCTCTTTCACTTTGCATTACATAACATCCAATTGACATCTCTAAATAGGTTTCATAACTAAATTATGGTAACATCACTAAATACCTTTAATAAGGTGAACTCCTTTCACATATAGGTGACTACTGCATTAAAATAAATAATACTACATCCATTTCTACAATTTTCCACTTTGTATTAAATAACATCTAATTCATATCACTAAATAGCTCTCATAGCGCCTATTTCATATTGCTAAATATGTCTCTTAGTGTAAAAACAAACTTTTCAATTAAACATTATCAACACATCCAATTAAACATTATATTCTTTCCAAGATACCATACCATTCTTGATTGCTTCACTATTGCATTTCCCCTCCATTTCTCATAATACTTCCTAACAATAGTTTGTTGTACCTGTTAAATAACGTGCAACTTCTAGTTATAATATTATCAAATATGTGACTTGTAGAATCTTCAAATGAGCAATACAAATTTTGTCATTTTTCATTAAAAAATATATTTGTTAAATGTTATACAATATATTCTTCTCTATATACTATAGTATAAATATCTATCATTTATGTATTAATTATTAATATAATTTCTTCAAATATTTAAGAATATGTGATAGAAAGTATACATTGCATATCACATTTAAAAATAAAACATATTGATATTAAATTTGATGAGTACAAATATAATACAAAGTAATGCAATTTATGATTTTGTCAACATGTCAATTTAAATAAGTTAATCAATATTCATTTTTTTAATACAAATAAAGAACTTAAAATTATTAGAGTACTACTCACATCTAATACAATTTTTTAATATCAATATCAATTATATGTGAATACATCATTTTATTTTATTTTTAAATATTTTTTTAAGCAAAATGCAGAGAGCGTGTAATATATTATTTAAAAAATAGTACACATAGAAATACAAAGGAGCATCTTTGCATATGAGGGGACATTACAATCAATAGATGGAGGCTAGACCCTGGGTGGGGGAGTCCACCAAGCTTCAACACACACCATTATAGAGATAGTACATACTAATTTGACTACATTGAAGATGCCAACACTAAATTCAAAGAACTAATAACATAAGAGATCGCAACACCACAAGCTCACCACTTAACCCCTAAGAGAACCAAGAATGGGTCTGAAAATAGCCAGAATCTCATGTGTTGCCTCAATTCCAATAGAAATGGATATATAGAAGAGAGGAGGAAACCAAGTATGGGAAAATTGTCCACAACTTATAGAAACAACATCATATGCCACATGGTTCACAAGAAAAGTTTGTGAAGACAGTCCAATAAGATGACATGCATGCCACTCTCTAAAGTCCCAAACCTATCCTTGAGAGAAGATGTAAGACAAACATGTTAGTTAATATGCATACACATATACAATTTTGAGAAAACCTTCTTTAACTCATAAAGAAAACCAAACAATGAACAACACCACTAAACACTTTCTTAGAATGTATACATAATGTTGAAAAAGATAAAGTCGTAGGGGATAACAAAGTGGATGCGCTACTAGGGAAAAAATAAAAAAGAGATCAAGACAAAAAATTGAACTACGAAGCCCTAACAAGGCACAACTCTATCCACTGCACACTGACCACATCAAAAACCAACTAAATATGAGGACCACTCGACCACAAAAAAAGCATGACAAGTAGAGAAGTACAACAAATACACCTTTTATCTGCCAACTAAAGAATTAAATGAATCAATAGGAAGCCCCACTAGTTGGAAACAATGACAAGAAATAAATGAACTCTAACCATCCAACAAACCATTAGCACATGAATTTAAACATTTACAATTTCCCACCACATGTTGGCAAATATACCAATTAGATAGAATGGGCATTGAAATGGTTTTCAATCACAAGAACCAATAAACAATGAGGAACATAAAGAGTTTGTCTGCACATCCCAAGAAAATAGAGGGAGAGGAACCCTTGGCAACAAATATGAGGATTCAAGATGGTGTGTCAAAAATAAAAGACTTACAAAGGAGTGGATCCTCCATAGATTCCCTTCCCTAGAAGACTGATTCTTCTAAATCAAGCATACAACCTTTTTTAGCTAGAGTATCTACCACACCACTGACTTCCCCATAGAAATGTTGGTTCTGGTAATGCTCAAAAAGGGGTAGGAGTCCCCAAACTTCAATTAAAATATAGTTTATTTTCCAATTGGGGGCTCAAATTTATTGATAGTAGTAATGGTATTCTAAGAATATCATTCAATGACCATATTTGATACCTTGTGAGAAATAATGAGCTTGGGACCCACAAGGAGATCCATTTCCTCTGCAATGTTATTTGTGTCCTTTGGAATCCTAGCAAATAAAGTTTCCATTATGACACCTTTGGAGTTTATCAAAACTATACCAATTCCTGAGATGCTCTGGTTGCCTTTGGATGCCCCATCAAAGTTCAACTTTATGAAATTAAGAGGTGGGGTTTCCACCTGATCTCCCTTCTATTAATTTTCATTGTTTTGTTTAATAGGATATTTTCTTTGAAAGGAAGTGAGATGTGATCCCATTTAGCCAAAATGTTAGAGTCTTATTAAGTAAAACATGAATATGCACTTTTAGTCTTGATACAATAAGAATTAATAGATTAAAAAATAGATGTTTCAATTTTTTGAATAAGAAATTCAAGGGAGCTGGCCTCATTATGGAACTTTCTTTTATTATGATCCCACCAAGTGTTCCTAGAATAGAGTGGAGGGGGAAACTACCCATATTATAACAAAGAATGACTCCTAATGAAGAAGGGGCCAAGATTCAAAAACCTCAGGGAGCTCTTCACCAAGTAGGGAAAACCAATGAAGTTTGCATTGACACCAATCCTAGCACACAGAGACAAACAAACATTGGAGAAAGATATGATTGATTGTTTCAGGCTGAGGTCCATATAAGGTACAATTTATAGTAGGGGATATGCCAAGGAAGACAAGTCTATCACTTGTAAGTATTCTTCCCCTTAGAGCTAACCAACTGAAAGAACCTACTTTAAGAAGAACTTTTTTGAACTTTGTATGTGATTAGATTTGGATATGATCTGATAACCTTGCTTGAATAAATATTTACCCAAGGGCAAAGAGGACCAAATAAGTTGATCCTAGGAGTCTTTGTAATGGATAATTCTCAACTGGATAATATCTAAAAGTCTGATCTTTTGAGATGGAAGTGGATGATACATCTTTCCAGGAAGTTTTAACGAACCCATTACATCTTGTGATAAAGAAATAATCGTTAACTTTTGACCCCCACCATGCTATCAATATCTCCTTAGCATGAAAGAGGGAATTGCATTTAAGGGAGGAAAATTATTCCAGGAGTCAGTCCATAAATTTTCCTTAGGGTCATCATAGATAATCCATGTGAGATGGGGAAGAAACAAATCTCTTCATTTAACCATGAAATTCCACATATGAGATCCTCAGGGAGGATTACATATAGTAAAAATTATTTCATGACTATCATCATATAAATATTTACTTTTAAGTATGGCTGCCCACTTAGACTGATGACTTGTATATATTTTTCAAATCATCTTAGCAGTTGGAGCAATATTTCTACAATCCAATTTGTGAATCCTTGAGCCCCCACGTGCCTTTCAAATACACACTTTATCCCAAGCTTGGAGATTAATTTTATCTTCCAAGTCTTTGTTCCCTTTCTAAAGAAATCTTCTTAACTTTGATTCTATGCATGATAGAGTCCGTTTAGGAACCAAAAGTATTGACATTATATAATTTGGAATTCTAGCCAAGACTAATTTGATCATAATAATTCTACTCGCAAGAGATAATCTGGTATTTGTCCAAGAAGCAATTTTATTATGAATGTATTTTATGATGAGTTCCCAAAAGGAGCCTTTGTTCCTACCTACAAAGAGAAGAATGCCAATATATATTATTGGGAGAGGATCCTATTTAAATCTCAACAACTCAGTAATAGATGTAGAAATATGCAAGGTACAATTTAAGAAGAAATTTTTTTAATTTCTCAGCATTAAGTTTTTGTCCCAAAATGAGACAATAGTTATCTAAGGTATGTTTAATGTCATGAGATTCCCTTAGAGATGCTTCCCCAAACAAAATAGTATCATATTCAAAGAGAGTATGGGTAAGACTGATATTTGAATTAGGAAACTTGCTACCTCTTCAAATATTATCATTTTGCATGGCTTTTATTGAGCAACATAAAGTCTCTGCCATAATTATAAATAGATAGGGAGATAATGGGCCTCCATAAATAATACCTTAGAATGAATCAAAGAAACTACACACCTACCCATTGATGATAATAGATAATTTATCCCATGTTATAAAAGATAGAATCCATTTACACCACCTTGAAGAAAAATCAAACTTTAATAGCACTTGGTGAAGGAAATTCCAATTAACTCTATCATATGCTTTAAGCATATCCAAATTAATAATCATAGCCTAAAGTTTATGCTACTTGATGGTGTGAAGAGTTTCATGTTCCCCTAGTGCCCCTTATGAGGTCTCATATCCTGGCACAAAGCCCCCTTGATCCTTAGAGATAATTTTGGGGATAACAATAGCTAACCTTCTAGCTATAGCCTTTGAAAATATTTTGTATATAGAATTACAATGAGAAATGGGCCTAAAGTCAAAAAATATAATCAGCTCATTAATTTTATTAGTGAGTGTAATCACAATATTATCAAAATGTTCTAGCATACCCCATTTTTTCCTCGACTCTTCCTATGCTGCCCAAACATTTACGCTAATAAATTTTGAGCATTTTCTGAATAATAATGGGGGTGAAGCCATCAATACCAGGTGCCTTGTCCAAGCCCATGGAAAAGACCATAGATCTAATTTCATTAAGTGAGAAAGGACTCAAAAGTGCAACATTTTTCTATGCTAAGACCAAATGGGGGATATTCTTGTTGGTACTCTCAAATTCTTGAGATTACCATGTTGAAAAATTTGTGAAGATGTTGGAACTACCCTTTGTGCCCTTATTTGAGATGCCCTATTTTGGAATTGAGTTTCAAGTACCTTGTGAATTTTAAAGCAATATCAGTTGAAAGCTCTCGTGGTTGGATCATGTGCTTTGGTCAGTTAAAGGTCATTTCTAAGGAGAGTTCACCTATTTTTGAAACTTTAGAGAATGGTTGTGGTTCAAAGTTTCAATGATCTGGATAACACTCAAGTTTGATCCAATTGCATAGTGAGGATATGCACACAATGGATTTTTTGATAGCTAAATCTCATCCTACATGGCATAAACATTTACTAAAAGCATAAGCTCATGCATTGTCATGTTTTACAGAAAATACACACAACTTAAATTTGGCAAAAGGCTTTCAAAACTTTCAGAGGTGCTGCAAGGTTTTGTTCAGTCAGCAAAGATTTTGTGAAGTGAAACTTATGGGGGATTTTCCAACATTCATGGGGAGGCATTCCATTTATGTGTTTTTATATGGAGTGATCACACACTACATTTCCAAAGGCACCCAACCTTTTGGCGGAGCTCGCATGCAGAGACGACTTGGACTTGGATGGGCCAACCTGGTTGATGACTTAAAAATATTTTGTGGGTCCTTGATAACTCAACATATGATGTGGTACGATGAAAGGAAACAAGGTGGTAGCTCAAGGTCAAATTGAGGGGTGTCACATGGTATGTGTTTCAAGGTAGCAAGGTGGGTCTAGAATGACACATGGCATCATCTCGTGATTCCATGATCCAAGCTAACGAGGAGAGAGAAGAAATACGGTATCATGAGAGGGCATCACGTGGCATAGGTAGTTGAGGTGGATGGTAGGCTCGATGGTGACATGTGGCAAATGCTTGTAATCCTACAAAATGAAGGCTTGATGAGAGAGAATCCATGGGGGATCATGAAAAAGTGACATGTGGAAGACACAAGTCAAGTTGGTCGAGTGGTCCCAGAGTGACATGTGGTGGGATTTTGTGATCCCACCATCCTAGTCAGAGGAGCAATGATGTTAGCACAGGATCGCAAGGTTTTGCCACATGGTAAGGTTGATCAGGGGAGATGACTGGGTAGGATGCAGAAGTGGCATTGATGTGGCATGCAAGTAGTGCATAGGTGGACTAACAAACCAATTAGAAGTTTCCATGTGGCAGTCTAAGGTAGTTGACCGAGGGTTGAGTGAGCCATAATTTGGGTAGGAAATTAAAAATTAAATGGTTTCCTGTGCATCACCAAGATTAAGTGGAATATTAAATGGAGAATGTAGTGTAATGCATAAAGTAAAAAGAAAACTTAAAAGGCACTACATGTTATAATATGAAGAAATTATGTGCACGATAAGGAAATGTAACGTAAAGGATCATCAAAGTAATGTAGAGGCATGGGCAAAAAATAAAGGGTAAACTAAGTGTTGTTTTCAAAACTAGAGAAGTTTTACATGGAGAGGGAGAAAACATTGTAGGAGGCTTTCCTTTTGAAGCTAGATGCATTATTTTTGTGGGTCTTTCTCCACCTTTACACAGGCGTGCCAAATGGGGCCAACTTTGGCTATTCCAAAAGGGTTATCAGTGTATTATTTTATTCATTTTTCACAACAGATCAAGTGGGAAGGAATGAGACAAATACAATTATAGTGAGAAGAAAGAGATGGGTTTTTAGTAGATTAGGGTTTGGAGAAGGTAAATAAGTGACAAAATCAGATCAAATTTGAATCTCTTCTTTTCCTATATATTCTCTTCTCTTTTCCAAGGGTTCCAAAGTCTTTGTTTTGGCAGACCATTCTCTTGGCTCCAAACATCCTTGGTTCCAGTAGCAAGTTCTTGTGGGTTTTGGGCAGTATTGCAAATCTTCCATAGATCACTTTTAATGAATTTGTGTTGAAATATTTTACAAGTTTTTGAGTGTTGTAGTTGCATAACTATTGTATGTTAGAGGTAGCAAATGGTTTTTATAAAATAAAATTCTGATTCAGATATCTCCAGTGTATAACTCAATCAAGGTTAAAATGGAATAAAACAAAGAGTTATTCTCATTTAGTGTCTTGTTATGAGATATGCAACTTTATTTTCATGCTTTGATCTAATGGGTCAATTAAATGCTTGAGAAGAGTTGCATATTTTTTGAGCTTGTGCATGGATTTTGATAAGTAGGTCAGGTTAGGATTGTTGTTGAAGGATATTTTAAGGTAATATTCTTAGATCATATGCTATTAGTAAACGTTGTGCAATATTGTATTTCTTATGACTTCAAGACCCAATATGATGAGGCGCTAATATGCACTATTGTGGGTTTTACAAATGTTTTTTTGTTTAGATTCATGTTGTTCTTGCTGCAAAAAAAAGTTAAAATCACAAAATATCTTTACATTTGTGTATGTTTTGTTGTTGTCTTGCCCCAGTCTCATGCTCCATGCAGGTTGATGTTCAATGGACAATTATCCATTATCTAGTATCTCCCTGTTATGTTGATTGCCTTATATGAGATTATTTTCTTTATGTTAATGTAAGTTGTTATTTTAACGTGTGTTTTGAGGGCATTAAAGGTCTATCTGACTTGGTTTTGAAAATTCTAAAGTGTAGAAGGGTTTGTTAGATCCTTGTCAGTTGGTCCAATTCTCATATATTTACAATTATTGTAGTTGGGTTCTCCATAGGGAATTGATTGATCAACTTGGTAGTTATTTTGTAGTTTAAACCCTTTTTAGGAACCAATAATTTCTAAGCAAGTCTGCCCTAGAAGAAGTCTTTGAGGCCTCATCATGTTGTTCTATAGAAAATCATGCAGAGAAATAACACACAACCTCATCTTCTATCTCATTAGGATCCAACAAAATTATGTCTGAGGGGTCTCAGATTTTGCATATTGCATTTCATACATATTTGGCTTTTGTTGAAGCATGAAAAAAAGAGGTGTTTCTATCCCCATCTTTTAGCCAAAGTTCCCTATATTTTTGTCTCCAATAAATTTCTTCCCTTATTAGGACATCTTTGTATTCCTTTTGGAGTCTTTTTTTCTCGTGATAAGAGTGAGAGTTATTGCTCAAGCTGAAAATTTCCTCATGAATCTAATCTAAATGAAGTGCTATATCAACCTTGGTAGAAAAAA